>JAFBJR010000175.1:574653-906671 GCA_016785285.1 Brachirus orientalis
TATTTACATACATTTTATATATACATATACATACATTTTATATATACATACAAAAAATTTCATAAGGGCTTAGGTGGAAAAACTTTGGTTTTACGTACCATATCCATAGCATAGCAGAGTAACATTTACAGCAGCGTCTGTATTTATAGACCAGAAACAACTGACTGCAGCTTTTTAAACTAGGTCAAACTATGGTGTAACCCACCCACTCACTGAAATACATGTTAACAACTTTTCACTTCCCCAAAAACCTAATGACGGCTCCTCTGTTGTGTCTGAAAAGGTGGTTTTGCCTCAAAATGATATATATTTGACAGACCGAAGCTTAGTTGGTAAATGTGACCAACATGCAATGAAACCAAAACAAAAGAAGCCCAAAAAAAAAATATATACAGCGACAGGTTGTTTTTTACCTCCATATCACTTATCTCAGTTTAAGCTATAATCTGTGAAAGATAAGCCTGTTTATTTAAAAAAAGGACCAAAAAGCCACTAAAATGTAGTTTTCCAAAACCTGATTAAACCTTGTACCTTGTGAATGTTTCTTTGAAAAAAAAAACAAATGTTGCCAGGTGAATTAAAAATAAATGTTTCCAATTTAATATGTGAAGTAAGTCTGTTTTCCCATTGTACAAATAAACGTCATTGCTTGTTTTGTTGTTGGCTTCGTTTCATTCATTAATTCATGTTTTACATTTGATACCATTTGTACATTTGGCCCTAATCCTCTGCCGTAGAAGTTGCTGTTTGGTGTCAATAAAGTTTATTTAAAAATGGGGGGGGGGGGGGGGGGGCGCTCCTTCCGCATACTCATCGCTCGTATTCACTTCCCGGTAACTGCGTTACACACAAACCGGATGTGGATATTCTTTTTTTCCCACCCTCGGATATACAACTTTAATTCAATTTTTAAAAAAATGAAGCACCTTTAGATCAGAAAACGACAAGTACAATAGTAAAGGTACACAATGTCACAGTTATTACAAAATTAATAAATATAATGTTATTTTATCTTTATTTATTTTTCTTCTTATTGGGTTTTACAGTATGGCTGTTACTTTTACTCATGTTTTGTGTTTTTAAACTTTTTATTTATGTACTTTGGACTACTATGGTTGTTTATAAAAAAAAATAGAATGGATTAGTAAATTAATGAACTATCTTAATCATTGGTTTCATCATAAAATAAATAATACATTAATGACTAAATACATTATTAAAACAACCAGAAAGAAAAAAAAAGTTGTATTCACACACTAAAGGTTTAATTATAATGTTATGCAGTAGATCTAGTGATTTAATTGTGTGAATTGTTAATTCACCTGCCCGTTTGTTAATTGTGTAACTGTCCGATGGTTCACTTTAACTTTGGATAAGAACCGTGAGCGATGACCGTCCGTTTGTCCCTTTATCGCATATCGGTCAAACTTTGACAGGCTTCAAACGTCGAAATTAAACGGAAACATGTAGGATTTACGTGACCATAGATTTAATGATGGTATTAGTGATATGATTCCTTCAGAAATAAAAATAAAGTTGAGTCAATTAATTAAAAAAATAAACATTTTACTTCAGAGCAACAGATTGATCACCAATCGAGCCACTTAAAAGCGTTTAACACCAGGGTAAAATAAGCTTAAAATTTAATCACAACATTCCATAATTACATCGCAAAAATGGCTTTTGTAACGATATTTAATTGAATTTCAAAAATAAAAGTGTTTATTTAGATATGGAACAATACATGTTCATGATAAATACATTTATTTGTGATGCAAAACCAGTCTGTTAATAAAAAATAACAGAATTAATAATAATAATAATAACAATAACAATAGTGATAATAATAATAATTATTATTATTATTAATTAGATTTGCTTTTGATCAAAGGCAAGAGTTTTAATACCGATCTTTGATGTCAAAAGACTTTGATGTTGTTTGGACAATAAATGCAAGAAATGTCGCTAGAAACGTGATGGATATGTGGCTAAATGAGCCTCATAGTCAGCTGAAGCCCGAAATGCGGATAGTGCAGACAGTATTTCCAAAAAAAGAAAGATCGGTATTATTTTGAAAAGCGCAAACAGGAAGCGCGTGTCCACTCTACGACACTTGACACTTCCTTTCGGAACACAACAGTGAGCTAGCACGGTGGACGCGTTAGCTTGACGCCGCTCTCATTCAGTGTCGCCGTTGCGGTTTTTCCACGGTTTTACAGATGAACACGGTTCTGTCCCGAGCGAACTCGCTGTTCGCCTTCTCTCTGAGCGTCATGGCGGCGCTCACGTTCGGCTGCTTCGTCACCACCGCGTTTAAGGACAGACGAGTTCCCGTGGACATCCACGTCTCTAAAGTCATGCTGTAAGTTCGGGCAGCAGCTGTTAGCGTCAGCGCGCCGTTGTCCGCCTTATTTTTGATTAATCACAACAACAACAATAATAATGATAATAATAATAATGATAATAATAATAATAATAATAATGTGTTTGAGCTGCTCGGTGAGGACTTGATGTGATGATGCGTTCAGGGACCGAGACCGAAGCGGCTTCCTAGTCCGGCAGACCCCGGGTCTTTTCCTGCTAAACCTGGGATCAGAAGTGCTTGTAAAGTGATGGACGTTATTGATGCGAGCATCTTCGTTTTACGCCAGTAAATAGATTCATAATTTAACAGGCGGAGACGGAGCATTGAAAGGAAATGGAATATTACTAAGCTGACAGTTGTTGTTCGTGATCCAGGGGCGGAGATAAAGGGGTTAAAGGTCACACAGAATGGTATTTTTTTAACCAAAAATCGAGATTACTGATGTCTACTTAGATAAATTAAATAATATTTATGGTCAAAAACCTCATCGTCTCTTCAGATTAAGCCAGTTTATTGCTGCTCTCTGCCAGCCTCTGAACAGGCAATCTGTTTCTGAGCTAATGCCTGCCCCCCAGAACACTGGGTCTCTTGTGATTGGCCAGCTACCAGCTGACTGACTGCTCCACGGTGCTTCTTCTTCAGGTTGAATGTTCACGTCCATGACTGGGAGTAACTGTTGGGGGAGGGTTCGTTGTTCATGCTGGTTATGTTAACTAAACTGGACTTTTCAAAACCGCTTGCTCTGGACTTTTCAAAACGAGCTCGCTGTTTGCATGAGCAAAATATCTCGTTGGGCATCACTGTTGAGCCGTCGTGCTAACAACGACTCCAACACATGTTGGTGTCCGTGTGTTTTTCCGAATTCTCAACTGGAATGTGGTCAAGTCAGACTTGATGTCTCCCCCAGTTCTGATTTCCAACCTGAATGGAACCAAACAGCCCGTTCTGTGTGGACATGATTAAAAGTAAACCTTTAGCGTATTCACCTGAATTTGTTTTCACACGTTTGGGCCGTAATAACGCAAAACCTGGAAGCTGCTGACATAAACAAAGTAAACTTAAAAAAAAAATTAAAAATACAGCTGATGATCAGTCGGTTGTTTGTAAATAAACTATTTACTAAAACTATTTATTAGGCAGCTGAGTAAGTAAACGTCCGGCTCGTCTTAATCAGGGATTGGACAAAACTCGGGTCTGTCCCGATACCGATATTAGTCCGATACAGTCATTTTAGACCATGTACGAACTATGACGCTGTTAACAACACATTTGTGCTTAGTCATTTCAAAGACGTAATTCTACGAATATGGTTTTCCCAAAAAAAGAGGAAACAGACATTGTACTGTATCAGATTTCACTCCAATCCAGTGATTTTGACCAATATCGGACCGATACAGATTCCCATCCCTAGTCTCAGCCTTCATCTCTTCTCTGTGTCATAGGAAGAACGTCGATGACTTCACTGGACCTAGAGAGCGCAGTGACCTGGGTTTCATCACCTTTGACCTCTTGGCTGATATCCTTGCCTGTCCTGTACAGTGTGTGTGTGTGTGGTCACATGATCCCTTTTGCTCCTTAACTGTTCTTACATTTGGACCCAGTTTTTGACTGGAATGTTAAACAGCTGTTTCTCTATCTGTCGGCAGAGTACACCACCAGGAGCAACGTAAGACACACACACACACACATAAACCTGTTTATATCATAACGTTACGAAACGTTATAGACATAATATTTTCCCTTACCATCACTGTAACCCTAAAACCAGGTCTTAACCCTGAAAAAGCCCTTTTAAAAATACTATAAATACATGCAAACACACACACTTTGGCTTTAGTGGGGACCAAAGCCACTCAGGTGTAAAAGAGTCGTTTAACGTATGTTTAGTGAAGCTTTATTTTTTTATATTTTAATGACACAAGGTCCTTTTCCCACCATAGGAACTTTTCTCATTTACCCGGGTAATTAAAAAAAAAAAACCTCGGCACGTTCCCACCAAAATTACCTGGGTAAATATTACCTTTGGTAAATGCTTCCCTGCCTCTGTGTCTGTCAGCGGTACTGCAGCATCACAGCAGCAGTCTGCTCTTCTTACTCCTCTTCTTGACTTAATTCTTTGTTGTATAATCAGTATTTTCTTAATCGCTGTTCTTATTGCTATTTAAACTATTTAAACAAAAGATGAATCTTTTATCTTTTTTTTTTTTTTTTTATTTGACTTTTGGCTGTTTGCATTTAATGACACATTTTATTTATAGTGTTTTTTTGTGTGTGTGTGTGTATTTCAGTCTCTGAATCAGGTGGTGCTGTGGGACAAGATCATCCTTCGAGGTGAAAGCACCAAACTAAACCTCCGAGACATGAAGTCTAAATATTTCTTCTTTGATGATGGGAACGGACTCAGGTTAGACACACACACACACACACACGTTTGCACTTCTATCAGAGTGAGGACCCTCATAGACATAATACCCCTTACCTAGCCCCTTACCCTAACCTTAACCATCACAACTAGATGCCTAGCCCTAACCCAATTCTAACCCTAAAACCAGGTCTTAACCCTGAAAAAGTCCTTTTAAGGGGTGAAAAAAAGTGAGGACCAGACAAAATGTCCTCACTTTGTAGGTGTTTATACAATTGTAGGTCCTCACTTGGCAAGTACAAGAACACACACACGTTTCCATGACTTCAGAGGACGTTGCATTGACTTCCATTCATTTCCTGGAGACTCACTCTAACCTTAACTATAATGACTAGTGCCCTGACCCTGACCCTGACCCTAACCTTAACCTCAGCCTGACTAAAACATGTCTTCACCTTAAAATGGAGTCATTTACATTATGGGGACTTGATTTTTGTCCCCATAAGGAAGACAAGTCCCCATAATGTGACTGTGAGACAGCTTTAGGTCCCCACAACATAAGGAAGACCAGGTACAGAAATGCATACACACTCTGGTTGACATCATGATTAAAATCTTCTTGCAGTTAAAGTATTTTTACACTTGTCATACACCCACACTTTTATACGTATTTATATGCAGCCACAGTATTATATTATTATTACATGTTACAGCTGTACAAAGCGTGCATTGTTCGCTTTCTCTGTTCCTCACATTTGTTTAAATACACTGAAAACCAACACACTCGCTAAAAGGAGCAACTGACTGATACTGAGAACCGAGTCATTTCTGAACCGAAGTCCATAGAAAAAAATCAGCGTTTTTAGTTTTAAGGAACACGGGGGCTGCTGGTCCACTGCTGCCTCGTGTGGTAAGCATGTGCCACTTCTGTAAAGCCAACCAAAGAATTTCAAACACCAAAGTCACAAAATAACACATTTGAATTTACTGATATAAGGCAGCAATGGATCAATAACTACATCAAGACACACAGTCTTGATGTAAAATTGCTGATTTTTCCTCTATGGAGTTTCATGTGGGGAAAAAATCCCCCAAAATATTGTAATTATATTCTAAAAATATTGTGGATATAAGTAGGTTAAGATTTTATTTTGTGCTTAATTCTGTACGAGCAAGATACACAAGAATATGCCAGCAATTACACAGTAGTTCCCTTTAATGAAGCATCAGAGAAGCTGCTGCTCGTGTTTGTGTTGCTGCTTGTTTACTCGTTGACTGTACCTGTGCCGTGTCACGTGACCGACTCTCTCCTCCAGAGCCAATAAGAACATCACTCTGACGCTGTCATGGAACGTCGTCCCCAACGCTGGAATTCTGCCTCTAGTGGCTGGAAGTGGACACGTCAGCCTCCCGTTCCCCGACATGTACGAGACCACCAAGAGCTATTAGGACCAAGAAAAAATACCAACAACAACAAAAGCATACACACACATTCTGCCAGTTAAAACACACACTTACATACACGATACACTGTTTTTTTTCCTTCAGACGTATGAATTAATTTTTGGTTTGTAATAAAAAGTTAAGAAAAGTTTCTCTACACGACTTTGTTTTTATTAAGAAAAATCACCTGTCGATAAACTAACCATCACTTAATCCGCCTAAAATTTAGATTAGCACTCGGTGGAGCAAATACCTGCATCAAGACCCCACTAGTGAGCCTTAAAGGGACAGTTCAAACTATTTGGATTGTGTGTGTTTGCAGTGCGGACACAGTCGGCACAAGAACTAACTCGAGACGTGAAATCCTACTTTCAGAAGACTCGCGTCATAAACTACATGCTGTCTTAAAAAGGTAAAGTGTGTGAAATTCAGCATTTACTGCTGAATTTTGAATGTCCCTGTGTGACATATGTGGCCTTCAGTTAACATTTAGTTTGTCCATTGTGGGCGTCTATAAATACATAGTGGTCCAAAAATAAGAGTCTCATTCTGGGGTCATGGAAAAGCAATTCACACACTGCAAAAAAAGAAAATGTTAGACAAACATGACTTAGCCATCATTTTATACATCTATACATTACACAAAAGTATACTTACATTTTAGCATGGAAGCTGTGCGACCACTTTCAACTTTGGTGAATTTGTCGTTCACATTTTCTTCTTTGTTCAGATCCACAGTGACATTATGCAGTAAAATCTAAGAGTGAAAGACTGTTTACACTGAAAAGAGCAAATCAAACTCAACATATTTTTTGGGAGACACTGACACTGTTGCATTGCATTGTTGTAATGCGATTTAATTACAAAATAAAGCTGTGTGTAAATTTAACTTGTTTATTTTAACACTGTATGAGGTAATCCTGATTATATCTTGTCCTTAATCAGAATTGGTGTTAAACTGACACTTTTAATGTCAATTTAACACTGTAAAGTTTGCAGAGTCAGAGTAAATCTCAATCTGGCTTAGCGAATCTGACAAAGTTTAAAAATGGAAAAAGCCAATGCAATCAGTTTTAGTTTTTTTTACTCCAGATCTTAAAATCTGGATCTCTCGTTTACAAACTCAAACTATTAATGGTTTTCCTTGCAATCCTGCCTACTGCAGCTTTAATATTAAAATCAGATTATTGATCCCACATTAGGAAAAGTACAGAAAAAAATTACTAGGATGGTACTATAAAATAAGCACAATAAAAATACAAATATAGAGCTGAATTAACAATACTGTAAAAAATGTATATGAAATAATAAAAGTATTAGTTCATAATGTTAAGATACTAAAAAAAATATTCAAAAATACAATGGCTTAAATGCCAATTTTGCTGTTTCAAAGTAACAAGTCGGCAAATTCAACTGACGAGTGGATGAACTTTTTTTTTTTTTTAATTAAGAGTCACGCGGTTACAAAACAAAATGTACAAGTACAAATGTCAAAATGCCTCAGTGATTCACATGATGACCGAAAGGAAGAATATGTACACGGACACATTATTTGACTCACACTATGGTTGAGCTTGACAAACAAAAATAGGTAGATTTATTTATTTATTTTTTTACTCCCAAAAATAAAACCTCAGAGTCGTCACATGATCTTTTCAGTCAGTGATTGTGGATTTTGTTAAAAATAATATTCCGACATTCTGTGTTTGCCGGACAAGAGACACTACGGGCTTGTCTTGATTGACTAGATTTATGGACTGTACCTGAAGACCAATGATTTCAGGAGACATTTTGTTTGGACGCTGAAGGACAGTCAGAAGAGTCTCGGGTACAAACTGCAGCTTTGACGTTTCTCACAAACCTGAGGGCCGAGATTCGCTGCGACAGTAAGAAAAGTTCATGAATTCCTTAGTCCAGACGCTGGATGAGCTTCTCCTCCATCATACAGTAGAGGGCGACATGCGACAGGTCAGAGATGAAGGCGTCGCACGCTCGTCTGCTGATGCCCTTGCAGCCTCTGAGGTCGAGCAGCGTCAGAGACGAGAGACGCTTCAGGTAGGACAGACAGGCGTCTGTCAACTCACTACAACCTGAGACAGACACACAGGGAAAGAGTGATTTTAAACACTTAACAAAAGAACTCTCCTGATAAAAATCAACATCAGCTCTACGACATCTTAAGACTATGTTTGCTACATCATGCAACGGTTGGGCAGACTTTTCAGACAGGAAAAGGAAGTTTGTATCAACGTTTGCACCAAAGCCCATAGAGAAAACCACTGATTTTACATCACATCACACACGAGCTGTTGACCCACTGCTGCTTCCGTCAGTACATTCAAATGTGTTATTTTTGTCACTTCAGTGTTTAAAATTCTTTGTTCAGCTTAACCTCAGTGACACAAAGTGACCACACGAGGCAGCAGTAGACCAGCAGCTCCTGTGTCCCTGTGAGCTACAATCACTGATTTTCTCTGTGGACTTTTGGTGCAGGAGAGAGAGTGGTTTACAAACTTCAGTTTCCAATCAGAAAAGGCTCTAACAGTGAGATAAAGTGATCAAACTGATTTTTAAAACATCATAGGCATAAGTAATTTTAATTATTTTTGCACACTTGAAATTGTCTGTTGGCATTTAGCCCTGAGCTTGTCTTGATGACCACTCAAAGCTGCTTTAAAATGACAGTTTTACGTAGGTGCAGTGCTTTGCTACTCATATTTCGTACACACTAACAGCACAGCCGCCAAAAACAACCCGGGGTTACACATCGAGGGTCACCATGCAGACAAGAAGGGATCGAACCACCATGCTTCTGGTTGAAAGATGACCCACTCCGCCAATGAACCACCACTGCCTAGCACATGTATGGCTTGTTTTATTTTAAAATTACAAGCTACATTTTTTTTTTTAAACTTGTGCAGTACCCATTAAACGTAAGCCTGTTTCCCTTTAACGATATCTTATGTATTTCTTATCCAAACAACTTTAAAGTGGACACTGCACTCACTGGTGCCAAGTTTGAAGCCTGTCAAGTGAACAGTTTGACGCTCGTTGCCTTTTATTGATTCTGTATCTTCTGAATGTTCTGCCTTTTTGGAGGGGGAAAAAAAAAAAAAACGAAAGCATCCAGCAGCACCGACCTGCCAGTGTGAGCTCGGTGAGGTTGTTGCGGGTGTGAGTCCCGGCTGCTGCCAGCAGAGCGATGGACGAGTCCGTGATGTTTTTGCAGTGAGCGAGGTCCAGCCTCTCCAGCTGAGGCATGTGACGCTGCAGCAGCCTCAGAGTGGAGTCACTGATGTCCAGGCCGGACAGACGCAGCGTCGACATGTTCCTCAGTCTGCTGCGAGACGACTCTGCGCCTGCGGGGACACGTCAACATGATGATGATTAAGTGCTGGGCCAGTGCATCTGCGGCACGTTTGGACATCATCAATAAGGAAACGGAACTTACATGAGGCCCTTTTCCACAAGAGGAACTTTTCGCATTTACCCGGGTAATTAAAAAAAACCTCAGTGTGTGTCCACTGACATAACCCAGGTTAATATTACCCTGGTAAACACTTTACCTGGTTAAATTTAGTACCTACTCGCGACTAGGGACTTTTCAGATTGGCAGGAACTTTGGAGGGGCGGGGCTGTGTGGAATTTAGTGAGTATTCAGACCCGCTAGTGACTCTTTTCACAAAAGCGACTAGCGACAAATCTAGCATCCTTTCCTCTTGTTATTACAGACTTTTGGAGACACTGACGTGAAAGCACGTATCGTACTCTAAAGGTCTTTGCACACCGGACGGAACCAACGAGAGTATGATTCTGATGTGACACAGCCTCTTCATGAACATCAAGCACGATGAGAAGAAACTAATGACTGCTGCTGTTCTCTGGCTGATGCAGCTCACAGTGATGTTGGTAAAAACTATTTTGAAGCTTGATTTTCACTCCCACCATCTCACTGAAGCACCTTTACAATCCCCCCCCCCACACGTCTGTAATTGTTTTATACTTTATTCTTGTTTATTAACATGAAACAGGTTTAGAGAAACAAACACATCAAGCGATCCACCGGCGTGTTAAATGTTTTGACTGTACGTCATCAACAACGCTCCAGAACTTTGAGATGCAGTGGAAACACAAGCTACAGAGATTACTCGGGTAAATGAGTTCCTAGTAATAAAAGTTCCTGGTAATTTTGGTGGAAAAGAGGTTATGGAAATAGAGCAGAGGTAAAGGAAGGGTGGGGCTATGACATCATCATTCAACCACAAGTTTGGTTGTATACACAAACATAGAAGTGTGGCGTTCTGAGGTTGTTTTAGACCCAGTTTCCGAAAAACAACAATTCAGGGCTCCCAAATCACTGATTCTGTGTGGATAAAAAGTCCATACAAAACACCGCTTTTGCTGATGTGTGACAGCTGCTATATTTTACAGAGTTTGCCTTTAAAAGTATGTTATTTCTAGACATTTTCAAAGTCTGAGTAAGGTGACAATAATCTCTCTTGTCTTTTCCTACGGGAAAATGTGTTACTAACCAAAAATTTAAATGGTTTTTTAGTTTAACGGCAGGCTGTTCATTAACACAGCACTGGTTTAGCTGCAGTCCTGTCCTCTGTCTCCCTCTTTCTCTCTCTCAGTGGTACTGCAGTCCTTTGTACCACGGACACATAAACAGTGCTTCAGCGGTGAGGTGGCTCAGTTCTGCCGCTACTGACCAGGTGGAGAGACGATCTCTTTAATCTGAGCGTCGTCGAGGCCGTCACACCAGCGCAGGTCCAGCAGCCGCAGGTACGGCAGCGTGGGAGAGACCAGCGCGGAGAGACAAGACCAGGACAGTCCAGTCACCCTCAACTCCCTCAGACCTGGACAAAACAAATACAATAATTTTCAAAGCGAGAGAGAGAGCGAGAGAGTCGGTGTGATGATGTTGCAGATTCCATTATCACATGATAGTTCTTCAACGTTCAATGTTCCCCCCCTGCAATTACAGCGCCCTCTGCTGGACCAAGCAGTGATTACATTTTGATGACTTCAAATGGGTTTTTAAGGTTTCAGGGTATCTACCGTAAATTCCGCTCTATAAGCTGCTACTTTTTTTCCCCCCACACTTTGACTCCTGCGGCTTATTTATGGACTTTTTATGATTTCCTCAATCGCCCCATCTCGTCATGGATAACACACGAAGAAAGAAGCCTGTACGGTTATCTCATTTTACTGCCGTATTACAGCTGTGTTACTGCTGTGTTTATAATTAAACATTTAAAATATTTTTTCTGTGTACCGTTTCAGTGTGGCCACCTGTGGCTTATGTGTATTTTTTCTTAAATTTTATGAAATTTGGGTGGTGTAGCTTATAGTCAGTTGCGCTCTATAGTGCGGAATTTACGGTACTGGTTTAGGGAAGTCAAATTTAAGACTTTAAAGACAAAAGGACAGTTTAATCAAAGAGTTTACTTTCAGGAAATGTGCACACAGCGGGTTCTTAGTAGCAGAGCCTTCAACACAGTGTGGTTGTTTTGTCAACCCTTAAAATTGGTACAGTGTGTAAAATACAGGCTCATTTTATCCATATTCTCCACACAGATCTCCAAAGAACATTTACCAATCTAATTTAATGTGTCTGTGGCATTTTAATACGCTTTGGATCCTGGATTTAAGGATCAATTGTAATTTAAAGGATAATTGAGACAGAATATTTTGACATTAAAAGACTTTTTAAACATCTGTGGACACCCAGACGTTGAGATGTTTCAATGGATATTCAAATTCTGGACAAAGAGCGACAGTCCTACTGCTTGTTAGAGTGAGTTTGTACCTGGCAGCCTGGTGAGCAGGCAGTTGAGTTGCCTCTTGGCCAGTGGGGTCCAGGAAAGGTCTAGAGAGACGGGCTGGCGTTTGACGATCCCCGCCAGAGCCTGATTACTGAGGGGGTTGCACCGACTCACATCCATGTGGCTCCAAAGACGCTTGTCGCAGCTCCTGCACAGGACAGACAAACAGGACAACAAGCTGCGTCAGAGCTCAGCCACTTGTCCAACAGCTGACACCAAACATTAAAAGGGATAGTTCAGGGTTCAGACTTAATAAAAGGGTCATCCAATAATGTCTACAATATCTTAATAATAAGTTACGACAGCCTTCAACCAACATTTGTAAACTCCTCTCTCACACCCACCAAACTCATTTTGTAAGTTTATGACACGCAGGCAAATCCAAACAAAGGACTTCAAACACAGAGGTCACAAAAAAATAAAAATACATAAACTTACTAGTGGATCAACAGAGAGGGACACAGTTTCCAGGCAGAAAAGGCTAGCTTTAATTGGTTTTCCCCATGTGTCCCCACTGGCAGCCAGTGTCTCACTGGTCTTTATGTCAATACCTCATACTACCACATCTAAAAAGATACCCTGAACTATCCCTTGGACACAGACTGTGTGTTGATGGGTGTGTTTCACACATAAGGGCAGAAATATGACGTACCACTTGTACCAGGCCTTGCACACGGTCATGCAGGCCAGCAGCTCTGCTCTGCTCAGGTATCTGAACACAGACACCCACACCTCCTTCTCCCCTCCTTTCTCATTACCCTCCTCCTTGAAGGACAGCACAGACATCAGGGAGGACGGTACAGGAGGAGACATTCCCTCCTGTTCCTCAGAGGACGACGCAGAGTAATCTCTGGTCCCTCTGTCTCCATGGTTACCACGCATCCGAGGCCTGTAACATTATAAACAGCAGGATTTGAATGTGCTTTTGGTTGTACACATTCACTCACATTCCATTGTTATTACAAAGCTAATACTAGCTTAATTTCTAAAATTAAGACGGCGCTATGATAATCCTGCTTCCCCATTTTTAATATTTTATTACCAAAATGCTGTTACGTCAAGGGTTAACCAACATTTTGGCGTGTGGAGCTTCACCTGCCGGGGCCCCTCGGGGTGACGTTGTCAGCTGTGGCGTCAGCGTTCTTCAGTCGTGAAGCTTTGGACAGCATCGTCTTTCTCTGGACAAAGCTCTGCTGACCACCGGCGCTCACCGCTGCCGTCCTCACACCCATGGCTGCTTCCAGTTTTGGGACGATGGAGCCTGAGCGGCAACATGAGTCAGTGTGACTTTAAATATTCATACTGAATCACTGCTGAATGAGTTATTGTACCGTTCCATATTTATGCATTTGATGACCAAATCCAAGCTGCTTTGTACTACAGTTTTACCATTCTTACCCATTAACTGACAGTATAGGGTGAATGGTGATTTTTACAAAGTCAGGGCAGCTGATGGCTGATAAATGATGCCAATTTTTTAGGCCCATATATTTGTCCAATTTCTGTTAAATTTTATCAAATAATACAAGAATCCTTTATATCAAAAACATGAAATGGTAAATGGTCTGCATTTATATAGCACTTTTCTAGTCTTGGCCAGTCAAAGCTGCTTTACACTACACTACACTTCTGCTATTTAGCCATGAACATCAATTTACACGGCATCAGGAGAAAGGTGGGGTTAAGTGTCTTGCCCGAGGACAATTCGGCATGCAAGTAGCAGAGCAGGGAATCGAACCGCAACTTGAAAGACGACCCACTCTACCACTGAGCTACCGTTACCTGTTACAGTCCATACAGTTCCTCAAAAAATTAAGTTTTAATGACTTGGAAACATTTATCTGAGAACAAAACACATAATTTGTAATAATTGGTTGATTAATAAATAATGGTAAATGCCAATTATTCAAAAAAAATAGGTAAGTCGATATTGACTGACTAAAAAAACAAAACAAAATGTCTCACCAGACTGTCTTTTGGCCTTGTGGGGGCGCTGTAGGGTGACGGTCAGATAGGAGCCACTCAGCAGGTCATCGTTCGGGTCAGACATCAGGAGAACTGGGGGTTCAGGGTCTGAGTCCCAGTGTCCATCGTCTTCCGCCTCCTCCTCCTCTTCTTCCTCCTCTTCATCTTCCAGCATGTCCATCTCGTCCTCCTCGGGGTCAAACTCCTGACCTTCACTGTCCTCGTTTTCATCATCGTCCTCGTTGGCCCTGCGCCTCCTCCGGCGTCGGCGATGACGCGGATCCCTGCCGCCGTCTTCGCTGTCCTCTTCTTCCTCGTCTTCGTCTTCATCGTCGTCCTCGTCGTCGTCGTCCGACTCGTCGGAGTCGTCCCCTCTCCGCTGCATCCTGGAGCCTCCCCTCAGCCTCACCCCTCGCCCCCTGCGTCCGCTCTCCTTCACGCCCACCCCTCGCTTTAGCTTTAGCATGGAGGAGCCGGACGCGACGAGGCCGCCTCTGCTGCTTCCTCTGTGGGCGGAGCCTCCTCTCATCAGGCCTCTCCTGTTTGTGACGAAGCCTCTCCTGGAGGAGTGGCTGCCTCCTCGAGCCTGGAGCGCCATCTTTCTTCTTTGTGAGGCTGCGGAATGATGGGTGAGACTCATAAAATACAAAAATACAAATACAAAAAATAAAAAAATAAATATCTAAATAAAGGTGTACAATAATTTACAAAAACTTTGCCACAATTCCAATTATTTTGCACCAGGTTAGTTTATTT
Organism: Brachirus orientalis; assembly: GCA_016785285.1. Classification (NCBI taxonomy): domain Eukaryota; kingdom Metazoa; phylum Chordata; class Actinopteri; order Pleuronectiformes; family Soleidae; genus Brachirus; species Brachirus orientalis. Next base: position 589,373 of record JAFBJR010000175.1, read on the forward strand.
ATTTTTTTTATTTTAAATCTGTTACATTCTATGTGTAATTAAGAAATTTTTAAAATTATTTATTGTACACTTACTCTATTCCTTATATGCGTTATAGTTTTGTACTTTTTTCCCATGCTGCTTCTGTTTAGTTGAGTCGACAGAAGGCACAAATATTTTCACTACTGGTAATAATGTTGAATTGTTACTTAAAACATGACAATAGAGAATTTTGAATCTAACTCCAATATAACTGCAGTGGAAAGACGTTCATTTCCTAACCAAATATTTGAAAATTTAAAAATCTGTGACCCATTTTAATTTTGCACCAGGTGTGTGACAGTAAACTGAATATATCTTTGGTTTGTGGACAAATGTGAGGTTTGGAAAAACAACGATCGACATCTGACTGACCAAACAACCAAACTGATTATTTGAGAAAATATATTAATTGTCATTGAGTTCATCATTAGTTTCACATTCAGATTAGGCCCTAATCTAAATTTCAGATAATTACAACAGCCTTCACATAACAAAATATTTCTGATTCTACTTCTTTTGCATACGATATTTATTTCAAGACAATTTTACACTAAAAACAAATGTAGTTTTGACACAATGGTCCCGTAAGGTGTTTGAGACAAACCTTCATCGTCGTCATCACTGCCAGAATCATCTCCATCACGGTTGTGTCTCTGCCCTCTGTAAATCTTTGCCATACGAGCGTCCAGGAGGGTGGAGGATTTGCGCTTCTGGAGATGCAAGGAAGGAAAGAGAAGGAAGGAAAAGGGCATGAGGATAGGAATAAGAAAGCAAAAATAGACATGAAAGCAAAGATTCTTTTGAGAATTTCAGTCAATCAACAGAGAGGTCTGAAATGTTATGTAGAAACTCCACGATGAAAACTCACCACTGGATGGCCGTCACCTTTGTCACCTCTAGACTGCTGGAGGAAATATAAAGAAAACATCAGAAATGAACTTTAGAACTTTAAGTTCTGTGTAATTCTTATGAGAGATTTGGCCTTTAATTGATATACTGTTTCTTCAACAAATGGCAGATGTTTTAGAATAATGTACAAAGCTCATATTTTCGTCACTCAACACTTCTGTAGCTTGACAAAACCTTTTCAGATTTGAGCTCCAGGTGAGTATAAATCTGTATCTGAAGGGCTGGATATTGCTGCTGATTTCCTAAGTCGTTTCAATTTGATTAAACATCGACTCATTGAGATACATTTCAGTTTCAATACATTTGCTTGGTTATGAAAGCGTTTCACAGAAATAATGGTGCAAATTGTATAAAACGTGGGTCTTTCTAACCTGGTGCATCATAAAAATATTAATGTTTACATAATAAATTGAGCCAAACTGGTGACATTAACACACTTTTTATTTAATGACCACACAGTGCAACTCTACAGTACAGTAGTAGAAAATAATTAAAACTCTAAACCTATTCCAGTTCAAATAGCCATCCTGCAATCGAAATTAAACACTTAAGAGTAATTAATTAACAAGCTGTCAAGCAGAGGGTACCTGGCCTGCAACCATGCCCCCTTTGCTCATCAGAAGAGCCAACGCAGGACACAAACAGACACGATACTTAAGCCTCTGAAAATAGGCGAGTGGAAGAATGTCTGGCTCTTCACTGTAGATGGTAAAGTAATAAACAAATCTGCAGACTCAGCTGTTTCAGCTAACAGCTCACAGTGATGCTAAAGTATTGTGGTTTCGACAATCCCGCAAAGTTTGCGCACAGGAAACGGCATTTACTAAAAAGATGGCTCTTTTTGGCCTGGAGCGAAATAAAAGTCAATACGGAACTGAAAAATAGATTTTTTTTTTTTAACTAAGCCCTACATATCTGTGTTGTTCATTCTTAGTTTAGGAAAGGATGGATTTGATGGAGTTGTAGTGATGGAGTTGTAGTGAAGCATAAAAGGTGGAAAAATTCAAGAAAGAAACAAGGAGAAGATGTTCTGGTCCAACAGATGAAGATGAAATGTCGGCCAGTTACACAGAAAATATAATGGCGTCTGCGTCAAACGACAAAACGGAAAAAAGATCAGGATGCATGTTAAAACCCCCCAACCCCGGGATTCCAATGAATGCATATTGGTGTGCGTTGCATCTGCTTTGCATGCTTGCTGTGTGAGCTTGATCCGTCAACACTCACTGGATGCGATCACAGGTCCGTGCAGCCCGGCAGGAAAGCTGGAGATGGCGTGGTACCGTCGGAACGGAGAATGAGAAGAGAACGCTGGATTTGCAAGAGTGTCGTTGATGTAGTTAAGTGAAATATGGTGTCAACACCGGGGCTTTTATTCTGAAAATAACCCGGATGCTTTAATGATGTATTGGTGTTTGTCTTCCGGTCCCGCTCAAGCTAAATTCTATTGAACTGAAGCACTGTGGTCCCGTCTATTTCTGTGTAAACCACAGACTGTTGGAGCAACAAAGCAGCCAGTACGCGATGCAAATGTAGTCAGTTAAAGCTGACTTACGTGGATGTGCATCACTTCAGACACAACAAACGGAACACACATTCAGAGGAATCCCAGTTAAGTGTCAAACATGCAGTGTGGACTGCATGCCATGTGAATAAGCACATCTTTAAGAGGGTTGTTTAACAAAACTGCACCTTCTTGTTTTGTCTCCTTAGAATAAAATCCAGGCCACACAATGATAAGCTTTGAAAAATAATTTAGAACATATGTAGAAGGGGACATTGAAGGCAGCCTCAAAATAAAAACAGCTAACAGTGTGAGAGAAGAGGCACAACTCTTTCTTAGACCATGAAAACTGTAGCAAAATCGCAGTAAAAGAGAGGCGTCTCTTCTCTTGAAGACAATGGGAAAGAAAAAGAGGGTTGTCGTGCACACGTTAGGCGGGTGGATGGACGCAGAGCAGAGCAGGCGGCTCCTCTCACCAGTCTCGAGCTGATTGGCTGAGAAGGCAGAGGGGCCGCCACCATTAGAAGTGATGCTGAGGAGGAGGAAGAGGAGGAGGAAGAAGAGCAGGAAGGAAGAGGAGGAGGAGGGAAGAAGCCACAGCGAACCACCTCCCCATCCTGCTGGGAGCCCACGGGACCCCCTATGGTGGAAGAGGGTCCGGGGCCCAGCCTGAGGACCAGGGGGCCGTGGGGCCGGATGTGCTGCTGGTGGCTGGCAGCCAACATTTCATCGCTGCCTGATGACTGACGGAGTTTAAGTTAAATTGAAGAAAGGAAATCAAAAAACCAAAAGCAACCAAAAAGAAAAACAAAACAAAAATAAATAAAATGATGGAAACAGACAAGAAACACACAGTACCCGTTAGCTTTGATGCACTGCCACCAGGTGTGAGAGTGATAGGTTGAAAGATCGCAAGTGACTCTGCAATGGTGTGTTTGTGTACATTTATTTGTTGACTCTTCAGGACCTTTTCTGGCATAAACAGGACCAATAGTCTTCAAAACCTGGTTTTAATGAGGCAGAACCTAATTTGTGAGAAACTTTAACCTAACCACAATTAAAATCTGAGTCCTCCATTTTAAAGTGTAACTAAACTCCTAAACCACTTATTTTAGGTATATGTGAATCTAATAGTGTTATTTGTGGATCCAGGTGGAGTATTGAGATTATACATTTTTGTTAAAAGTCGGTGAATTTACTGCCCTCTCCGTTCAAATACCAGCTACTGCATTCACATTTTGCCATTGGCTTTCTTTGTCCACTCTTACGTCACCTTTTTCTCTAACCAGCGACTCCTCCCCCTTTTATAAATGCTGGAGCTGTATTTCACTACCAGACCACGCCCCCCCGCCCCCCGCCCCCCCCACCGCACTGGTCCCAACTCTCCTCCTGCTCTCAGGCCACTTCTGGGCATTTTGTGAAATGGATGGAGAAGAGGGGGTTTAGTTACCCTTTAAGGTTAGGCATTAGAGGGTTATGATTAAGGTTAAGATAATGCTGTGTGTGTTCTTGTATTTGTTGTTTCTTGAGGATCTTGTTCTAGTATAAACACTGACCATGTCAGGGCCAGAAGTCCCTCATGGAGACCAAAAACTGGTCCTAATGTAGCAGAACTGTATTTCTGAGTATCTGGTTCAGTTTAGGGCGAAGATTTTTTTGAATTTTTAGGAGTTATGCATTGGATAGCTGTGTGTGTGTGTGTATACCTCTTGGTCAGTGATTCCTTGGACACACTTTGGACACTCCCAACAACTGGGTAGATCTTTGTTCACAAGTCCTTCACCCTGGATCTTTAGTGATAGATGCAGACGTACGATTAAAAAGGTGAACTGACTGGAACGGTACACTGAATATGACCCAAAGCTTTTGTGAGTGTGTTGTACCGTGAGGCAGGCAGGATGAGCAATCTGAGCACAGTTGGAACACTCCATCAGGATGAGAGAAGGGTCTCCACTTTCCTCTTGATTGGGCTCCTTGCAGATCTCACACACTGCAGACAGAGGGAGGCCTGGCTGCAAGCAACAGTGTTTTATTGTTATTTATTTATTTAACACTCACTTTAAAGAGCACATACACGGGAAAATCAAATTTCTGATGTTTTTTGGTGTGTCCCTGTGTCCTTCCCGTATCTAAACATCACTAAAGTGTCACAATAAACACTTCAGCCACTTCTGAGAAAGAAGGGCTTCTCTGTTTACCTGCGCTCGAGCAAGCGGTTTTGAAAAGTCGAGTTTAGTTACGTAACTAGCACATTTTCCGTGCGACATACCCTCCCCCAACAGCTACTCCCGGTCATGGGTGTGAACATTCAACCTGAAGAAGAAGAAGCTGGCAGCTGGCCAATCACAAGTGAGTGGGTTTGACCAAACCTCAGTCTCTTTTTGGTTCAAAAATACCATTCTATTTGGCCTTTAAAAAAAAAAAAAAAAGTTAGCCTAATACCAACGCTGCCTGTTGTGACTAATCAGTCCCATTTTAGCAACTCAGCTGGCTGCGGGTGAATATACGTCAATGAATGGATGTCGAGGCAAACTTAGTCTCTGCGTTGAATTCCCTTTGTTTATTGATGATCTATTTTAAGGTAGATAAACCGGTAATACAAGTATTTGTAAACATGTAAGCAGTAAAAGCCGTCCAATCTCCCCATCACTCATACGTGATCAGTGAACCCAAGGCAGCTGCACCTTTATAGACTCAGCCACTCCATGTGCATCATCACCATAACAAATAATCAAGGTCTAAACAAACCATGACATGAAAATGAAAGGAATAAATGATCAGAATGTCTCCTACACTGACAGTGACTTTGTGCATATCAATATACCTTTAATGCACTCCCATATCCTGTTATATGGAGAGTATCTTTTTGTTCATACGCCATTTGCACAACTAAATTTGCACATAATATGCATCCGGGATGCCACTGCACATTTTTATTTCATTACTTCTTTTCCGTCTTTATTTTTGCGCATTTTATTTATAATTTCTTTGTCATATTGTTCCAAGCATGGGTGTGTTGCAATGATTTTTTTTTTTTTAACAGTGTATTCTCGTTATCTGCCAGCATGTTTTAGAATTAGTGGAACGTTGTCAGTTAAACACGTTTAGTCAGTTGCATTCTAACTAAAGTTGACTAACCCTTATGGCTAGAGAAGTCAAAGTCACTTACAGACAGACACTGTCGTAGCACACAGGTCTGCTTCAGCTTCCCTGGTCCTCCAAACTTCTTCATGTCCCTGCAGAAGTTACACTCTCCACACTCTGGCCTCATACAGGCTTCGCAGCGCTTACACCTACACGGGTAGAAACAACGGTCACGCAACATGAAGGCTCAATGAAGACAGTTCATTCCACACCTGCACTGTTTTCCTCACACTGTGACACCCACCTGACTCTGCGTCGTCTCAGCACAGACATGGAGGAGGCTGGTTTCTGTGGTCGAGGGGTGATGGGTGTGTTGGCCACTTTAGGACGAGGAGGAGGTGGTGGAGGAGGAGGAGGCTGGTACCATGACGGCTGGTGGGGGGGTGGGGGAAGAAACAAAAATGGAGATTTACATAAACTAATAATAAACACAAGTACAACTTTCAGTATTTGTCATCAACACCAAGTATAATTGGAAGAATCCTTACTACCATTGCACATTTACAGTGCACAACAAAAACTAACAACTGCTCACCCGTTTTGGCCACTTGACAATAGGTTTTCCTGTGTAGGACAGTTTGGGATTATCGTTGGCGTGTTCTTTGAGGAGTGCCTGCAGGACAACAAAGACAAGAGAGGTGAGAGAAGAAAAATCCCTGTTAATAGAACAGCATGAAATCAGCTTATTACAGAACCACCGCTCTGCACCACCACACACTGCTCTCTGGTCTGTGGGAAAGACTGAACATCCATCCTGAGTGATCACATGACAACAGCTGTAAGCACTGGTGTGAACACACCCAATCCAACCTGAATCTGCCATTACCTCAGATCACAAAAACCATATTCTAAGGTGGTTTGTTGACAGATATGTCCATGAATACAATCCGTGGTCAGGACAGATTAGAGCCTGCCTTCTTAGCTGACGTCCTCCGACCCGTCGTAGTGTCACTGTGAGCTGAAAGTTGTTTTATTTTTGCACCGTCAGCATCCAACACTGACTTATTTGTCAACGTCACATCAACACAGGCTCTCTTTCTTCTAATGGTAAAAATCTTATTCTATGTCACAGCAGAGCAAATCGAGCTTTGATTGATTTAGTTCCTTTTACTTTCCTACCGGTCACTCACACACTTAGTGACAGATTCTACAGAATCTTAGTAATGATTCTACAGACAAACCTGTAGAATCATTAAAAAAAAAAAAAAAAAGTAAACAAAACAAGACATGATTTTTCTGTCACTACCTGATTTCCACCAGACATACACCGTGCATGTTGGAGCCGGTCAGCCATCTTGGACTAGCCAAGTATGGAAAACCATTTGAATGAACCACATAAGAGTTTTGTTTTGTGTTATTCGATTTTTTGCTTGATTATAAAAAGTGAATCAGATTATTATAATAAATTAAAAAAATACTAAACAAATATTTTATAAATGATTTATAACAACAAATCAGAACAATGACCTAATTTCTGGGGCATTTATTATAGCAAAGTGGCAGCAGTAGCAAGCCTTTAGCCTTTGTGGACTTTGTTTGCGGAGGTGAGAACGCTGTAGATCCCACTGAAGTTATTAGATTTACCAGGATCTTTGAATGCATCTTGTCAGATGCTACTGTTTGCTCAACATACAGTACTGTGAACCCTGGACTACTTTCACTCACTCTCTTCCACTAAGACTTAGAATATTCAACAACCAATCAACAATTTCTGCTAGAAATTTCCATCCATAAAGTATCTTATGTAACACTGGAGCGGACCACCAGAGGGAGCAGTTAATGGAGACTGTAAACCAGCATTACCGTAAATTCCGCACTATAAAGTACACCTGACTATAAGCCGCACCACCCAAATTTCATAAAATTTAAGAAAAAAAAAAAAAATACACATATAAGCCACAGGTAGCCACGCTGAAACATGAAATCTTTATGGTACGCAGAAAAAAATATTTTAAATGTTTAATTACTAAACACGGCAGTAACACAGCTGTAATACAGCAGTAAAATGAGATAACCATACCGGCTTTTTTCCCCCAGACAGTGTTTTAACACGACAGTAACACAGCAGAAAAATTACATTACAGTGACACGCCGGCTCTGTTTCCTTCTTGGACAGCCAAATCGATCGCCTTTAACTTAAAAGCTGCATCATAAACTTTTCTTTGTGTGTTATCCACGACGAGGAGGGTGTGTACATGAAGTGCAAAAAAACTGTTCAAAACACAATTAAACTAGCGTGTTCCTCGGCGCATTACAGTATCTCTTCAACCTGCCTGTCTTGCTCTTGCGCTGCTCGAGCGCCCTCTGGTGGCCGCTCGGCCGTAAATGTCCATTCAGATTCCGAAAACTTTATTTATAGAGCGGAATTTACGGTAGGTCAGTTTAGTAGAGTAGTTCTGAATTTTTCACTCCAGTACAGAAGGTGGCAGTAAAGCCTACAAGCTGGTCACCAACCATTGAGAGATAAAGACTTAACAGTTTGCGTGAGATCCCAAATCCCTGAAACTGCTGTGGACCTGCGTCTTGACTGCTTTCTCAGGATTAAAACATTGTCTCCCATGTTTTTTTAAAATCAAGTCAGATTTGAAAATCCTCTAATGTGGGACCGGCAACTCTCAGGATGGATTTTATTGCACAGAGTTAAGTCCTACCTTAATGTGTGTCATGAGTGCTGGGGCGTTGTGAATCCCTGCTGGGACACACTTCTTGTTGGAGGGCAGAGACTCCAGTTTGCCCAGCAGGTTCCACAGTCCCTCCAGCTCAAAGGGAGTCAGGTGAACTTTGGCTGCCGTCTTCTCAGACTGATGCTCTGGTGGACCTCCGTCACTGTCATCCTCATCCTCCTCCTCCTCCTCCTCCTCCTTCTTCACCTGCTCACTAGCTGCGTCTGAGCCGTTTGGCTTCTTCAGACCTGACAGGAGGAAGAAGGTTAACACAAACAACCCAACACAGTGTGTCTGTCTGATTTGTGTGAGCGTGTGTTCATACCGATGCCCAGCGAGTGTTTCTGAAAATCTGGGGTGAGGTAGGACGTCTTGGTCAGGCTGAAGACGTAACGCTCCAACACGTACCAGCACATCTCGTAGTAGAAGGGGTAACGGAACTTCACCGGAACCTGCAGAGACACATGAAAATGGACCATTAAAAATCATTTGTCCGTCACTATAACTAACAGCTGACAGGGCGAGTGCAGCCGCACGTACCCGTGTTCGGTCCTCTATGTTACAAATGTTGAGCTGCATAGGGATGTTGAAGCTGTGCAGGAAGTTTCCCCCAAACACCATAGAGTCCACGGGAGTGTAGACAGCATGAATCCAACCTGGATGCAGATTAAAGGGTTAGTTCAGTTTTTCTTGAAGTGTGGTCATGCAATGTAGAAACCAGCATTCCAAACAGATCAGTAGGTCATTAAGTAAAGCTATCTGTCACATCAATAACTCTGTAAATGTTACACTAATGGTGCTTTTCCACTACATACGTAGTTCCAGCATGGCTTGGCTCCGCAGAGCTCGACCCTACCCATTTTTTTTGCTTTTCGATTACGTTTTATACATGGTACCTGGCATTTTTAGTACCTGCTCTGGTGAGGTTCCAAGCGGACTGAGTCAATACTAACGTGACACCAACGGCCACTGGTTGGTCAGAGAGCGTCGTGACTGGAAGAGTCATGAGCGCCAACGACAGACAAGTATCAAAGCGAACAAAGCCGAACTGTAGATCAGTTAAAAAAAAGACTTAAATCCTGAAAACATGCGTTGATCTCCAACATTTAACAAGGACATTTGTAAAATCTCCATATTTAACAGAGGAGTCTGGTGTATTTAGCGACAGCACTGCTGAAAGACGGAGATGGTGAGCCCGATCACAACCCGTTTAGCCGTATTTCAGTTCAGTGACTGTGTCAGACGGAGTCTGTGCTCCGGTCATGCAGGAAGTACTGAACCATTCAGTGAACTCATCTGTTTAGAAAACTGAGAAAAATGATTCAGTACAAAGAAAACAGCCACTTTGATCATCACTAGTTTGTGTCGCATATATAAAAAGACATCACAGCAGTTTCATGCAGCTATGCTACGATGATCCCACCCATGTTGAGGAGGAACTATGAACTAACGGAAAATAACGTGCCCGATACCCAACCGGGTGGAGTCGAGTCGTGCTGGAACTGTATAGTAGAAAAGCGCCATAAACCTTTTGGAGACAACACAGCTTTATGAAGTGTGGGCATGAGATACCTGAGGGGATGATGAAGGTGAAGCCCTGCTTCAGCTCAATCCTCTGACAGTCTGACGCTCGATCTCCCAGAAAAACGTCACCCTGTTTCCCCGACAGCACCCAGTTCTCATACAGCTCCAGGTTTGGAGGAGTGGGCGGGATTAGCCAGAACACCTACAAACACACACATGGACACACTCAGCTCAGATGGTTGTGTTATTGTTCAAGTGTAAATGTAGGTCACAATAAATATTTGATATTATAGAAGCATTTTTGTTGTTGTTTCTGAAAAAGATGTTATTTTCAAACTGCATATGTGTTTCTCCATATTTTCAGGATATGTTCCAATAAAGTGATTGAGAAATAATTGTACAGTATGGTCATTATAGGATTGCTAAAACAACAAATCTAATGGTTATGCACAGTACTGTACTTTAAATAAAAATAAGAATAAACTAAAATAAAACAAGTAATCAAGAAATGTGTATTAAAGAATACAATTTAGTGCACTTAGCAGCATTTATCAATGTTCAGAGAGCATGGGTAAACACGCATTAACAAAATAAATCAACAATATAAATAACAGATGTGCTACAAACAAAAGAACCCACCAGAATTTCTTTTGGTCTGAAGCAAATATATACTTGAAATGAAAATCAATTGAACTAAAAATTACGGGTAGTGGACTTTTTGCTAATATTCAATATGCTGATATCGGGAGAGCTTGGGCCCATAACTGCTACTAATACAGATATTTATGTGTTTCCCTGCACCCAACTACAGAGGTCATTTATTTTTTTCTAAAATGGAACTGCGCAATTAAAGAGACATAAAATATAAATATCTTAAAAGGGCACCAGCATGGACGTCAAGGAGGAAGCAGCCTATATAGCCTCCTGTTTAAGTCATTATTGATATTGGGGGGTTCTGTACATGTTTAGCAAAGGTCAGTAATACAAGCTTATATCAGCATTTCTAATTAAAACGTAAAGCTTTTGGTGAACTTGACTTAACAACACTGTCACTTGTTTCTGAATAAAGAACAATTTGTAAACAAAACATTGCAACAAAACTGCCTGCTAATTGGCTTAATATTATCCAACTTAATATTATCTGCCACTGAAGATCATAAAAGAAAGAGCCAATATCAGCCCATTTAATCTGAGCTCCTCTGGTCTTACCTTGCTTCCTCTCAGTATGTGGTACCACACTGATGTCCCTCCAAAGTCGATGTGAAAGTCGGTGTAGCAGCCCTCGACACTCATCAGACAGTATCTGCACACACACAATTATGTTCTCAGACACTATTTTCTAACATATAAAATGTAAAAAAGACAGGAAACTCTGCTTTACAGGAACTTCAAACTGGATCACAGACGTAAATAAGATGCAGATGTGGACCTACTTTTGTACTTTGGGATACTGCATGTCACTGATGGAGTTTGTTGAGTCTCTTTGTCTCTCTTTCAGGTGACGAGGCCACATCTTGTCTCCCCAGTCTATTAGATCCACCTGAACACAAGGACAAAACAGTAAGAAACAAATGCGTCGTGTATAACATGTCAGAGCAGCACTTCTTAAGGTGTGAGGACATACCGTAGTTGGTCTCCTGACCAGGTTCTCCAGCTTGGTGTGACTAAACTCCAGGCTGATGACGTTATAGAGCTTGTCTCTCTGAGAGGGCGGGGTCTCATAATAACGCGTCCACTGCGCCATGGACATCTCCGTCCCCTTCTGAGTGGTCACGTCCATCACATCGATCATACGTCTGCTACCTGAGGCCGAGGTTCACAGCAGCGGTCAGTCAATCCATCAGAAATGCACTCAAGACTTTTGTGTTTTTCTATTTTAAAAAGGTAATATGAATGTAACTCAGCATGTTTCCACTCAGGATTTGTCAAATTATTCCTTCATTATTGGCATTTATTTTTTTGGCTTAAGTAAGCATTATCATCATTATTGTTGACTTTGTTGATTTATGCATTTATTTATCAAATACAATAACAAAAACATGGAATTAAAAAATGTGAATGGAACTAAGACCGAGGTCCCAACTAATTTTCGAATAAAATACATTTTTTGTATTGTATTTTAAATGTGATGAAAAACATTATGGTTGGGTAATAACTTGATAATGTTTATCAACTTCAGGAAAAATATGCTGCATATGTATATTACATAAAATCAGCTTATTACTGTAAGCCTAATACTAATGAGTTGGGTTTAATGACTGTTGGTTAAAATAAATACTTAATTATTTTGTATTACTAGGCAAAATTAATTGAGCAAAAAACTAAAAACACTAAATCAAAGTCACATCCATCTCACTCAAAGACTGAAACTGAGATGTGAAGAAGCAGGTGATGAGTGAAAGGGCTTAAGGTTGACTTTGTGAAGTCTTACCCACAAACATCTTGACATCGTTGACGCTGAAGTCAGGCTCAGGCATCCTACGGAAAAACAGAATAACAGAATGTTAATCAATTCAGCACATCACTGTGTCACTTATACCACATAGAGGGAAAAGAAAGGAGGAAGAAAAGGTGCCTACTTGATTCCCAGTCCTTCAGGCTTTTCAAAGATGATTGGCTCCCTCAAACCACATCTTTGGACAAACTCGTATGTGAACTCTGAGAAGTGCAAAGAGCAAACAATAGTTTTATTTAAAAGTGAGAATCTCTCCTTTTGAGGTAAATTCTATATGTATCTTGATAAATTGGCTACCGTACGAGTCAGGGAAGATTGTCAGGGAAGACAAAAATTGAGGCCTAATAAATGTTCAAATAAACATGTCTGACACTGTAAATACAAAGTACAAACAATGTAAACCTCACTGCCTGTGCACTTTTACCTTTTCCTTCCATGCGAAGGACCCGGTCAGAGGTGAACCTCTGACTGCTGACTTTCTCCTCCAGGTCAAACATCCTTCTTCCATCAATCTCCTCATCTGAAATGCCATCGTCATGGTAACGACGCCGGGTACCAGCCCGCTAAGGAAAGGTAGAGAAAAAAAGGGTGACTTAATAAAAAGTAGGGTGGAGGAAGCAACATAACTGGATTTTACATCAAAGCAATACCGACTGTAAAAATGCAAATAAAAACAGAAGCACAAATAACAGTTAAAAGTAGCAGAGTATCTTTACGATTCAAAAATCAGTTAATTCAAAAAGTTTAGTTCAGTACTTCCTGCATGACCAGAACACAGACTAAAACGGAAAATACTAAAATACAGCTGAAGGGGTTGTGATTCAGCTCAAGATCGCTGGCTTTCAGCAGAGCTGTCGCTAAATACACTAGACTCCTCTCTTAAATATTGAGATTTTTTTTGAAATTTTCTTGCTAAATCTTGAGACTAACATCTTTTCAAGATTTTTAATTCGTTATAACTGATGTGAAGTTCGGCATTGTTTGGTTTGATTCTGGTGTCTCTGACCAATCAGTGGCTGACAGTCTGTTGCCTTCTAGTATCAGTTCAGCCCACTTGGAACCTCCAAAGCAAAACATTCTGAGTCAAACTGTGCTGTGCTGAGTCACGCTAGAACTGTATAGTGGAAAAGTGCCAATGGTTAACAACGTTATAGTTGTAAAAATGGCTGTATCTGACTGATATTCTGTATCAGTAAATAAATGAAGTCATATCGGTATCTGCATCGGCCATGGAAAATGTATATCGAGCCATCCCGAGTTGCGAGTCCAGGATAGCGGTGTTGGCTGATAGTAACAACACTTTGATTTTAAACTCACCAGTCTTTTACTGAACCGTGGCTTTGAATCATCCATTATCGCTGAGAAAACAAACAGATCTGTGTCCAACAGAGGTGTTCAACTCTGTTTAACGAATTAAAAAAAGACCCATGAGACTGGGACTACTCTGTTCCCGGACACCACCACATGGCTCGACCAGAGAGTAAACAAGCGGCAGGAAGGCGTGTGTTCACGGGCGTTTTCCAGCGATCGTACCGAGCTAAGGTAACCGCAGGAGAGTGATGTTGACTGGGACTACAGCACGCTCTTTGTTGACTTTGAAAAACAGTCAACATTATCCACGTTAACGTCAATCTGACTCAATTTCAACTCACCGCTGGCGCAAGTTTTTAATAACTGACCCAAAATGGGAAATTTAACAAACGACCCACACTCATTTAAACAGTTTAACGCGAACACTTAGAGGAAGTTATTATTCTTTTATCATCGTAGATTCCACACTGACTCAGTACTGCAGCTTTGTTCCTTGCCTTCTGTGTAAAAAAAAGAGTCCAGGTAATGTAAGGTAAATAAACCATGACCTGACGTCAGTCTTGAATATTAAAATACGCACTTTACGATATTTTTCCTACCCGCTAGAACAAACACCCGCGTACATTTTGTTGCTCGTAAAGTCCCACAGTATTAAGTTAGGACGGTCTCCTAACAGCCGCCATTTTCCATCCCATCACAAAACATCACAAGTCCTGCCCCTACGCTTACACTGGACCAATCACAGACGCCCGTGCCACACATTCATTGGAAAAGAGCAGTGTCAATCATGCTACAGGTTTCTAAACAGTGATTGGTCAAACAAAGCCAGTGGGCGGTTAAAAAGAAGCGAGCAAGCTACCAATAGCCACACAATGGGGAAAACAAATCTCAACCACCATTGGTTCATATATCTGAAGGGCGACACTCATTGGTCAGACACACAATCAGTCATGGAAGGCAGCCAATCAGGTGTTGGTACGACAAAGCAACGCCCGCCTCTTCCCAATATAACAAGTCATCTCTCAGTAATAACAAAAATACCATTAAAATAACACATTTTACCCTACCTACCCCCATTTTTTCACACTGAACCTTCCGCCTCCGCCCGCTTGTGCTGATCCAAGGCGTGTGACGTCCTCTGCGGCCCGTATTTCCACCGTTAAGAGGCTCACATCGCAGGGACACGTTCCGTTGCCTTCACCCGAACGAGGAAGTGCCCGCAGCTCCATTAATGGAAGGGCACTCTGGGCAGGCCGCTGCTGATTGGCTGGAAGATGTTGCATGGCTCCTGTGATTGGTTGCAGTGACGTGTCAGTCAAACCAGCGAGCGTGACGGAGCTACACTCACCTGCCACTTTATTAGGTACACCTGTCCACAATTGCTAATTCACGCAAATATCTAATCAGCCAATCACAAGACAGTAAGTCAATACATGTAGGCGCGTAGACATGTTTTAAGACGATCTGCAGATGTGTAAACTGAGCGACAGAATGAGGAAGAAATGTGATTTAGGTGATTTGAACATCACATGGGTGTTGTTTTGTTGTCAAGTGTCCAAGTATTTTTGAAAAGATAATGGTACGAAAATGAGAAAATATACAATAAAAGGCAGTTCTCTGGGAGAAAACATTACCTTGTTGATGCCAGAGGTCAGACAGGTTCAAAATATTAGCAAGGCAACAGACACAGCTTAATCGAGCTAAGGCCGGAGTCCAACTAAGACAGGCAATCGGACAACTTGTCAAGTGTTCGTCCGAAGAAAGACGCAGCTGCTGTTTGATCTGGGAGAGCGACACAACATGACTTTTGGGTCAAATACCAGGGTGGACATTTTGGTGCATCCACAGAACACCAAGTTTGACTCCAGTATTACTAAGCATATACATACAGGAGTAATCAGACTATGAATCGCATTATCCAGGTACGTTTTGCCCGACTAACTCAATTTTAGTCAGTCTAACATGTTTACATGACATTAAGAAAAGCAAATTATTGTCTTAGTCCGACTAAACTCGGACAATTAACATGCATGTAAACGCACTGAGTAACTGAAATAACCACTTGTTACAACCAAGGTTTGTTCTAGAAAGAAAGGGGTTGTGGATATCTGAAAATGTTGATTCTGACTCGGAGAAACCATCCACTGTTAAAACAGCTTGCTATTAGCGAGTGATGTCACCCCCGAGTTTAAGACATTTCATTTGCGAAATCAGAAAAAAAAAAAAAAAAAAAACAGGGACAGAAACATATCTTGGGCTAGCCATTGTTAGCAATACCAGTCAAAACAACACTCTGCATGGTATTTTGCACACACAAACAGCATAGCAGTAAAAGTAGTAGTGTTTTGGTAGCCACTGGAATCACATGTTGGTGAGGCTGCTCCGAGTTTTTCAAGTTGGAAGTTCTGACTACAAATGGAACACACCATAAGAATTTGTTGGTGTGTTCCAGTGACAACACCTCAGAGTTGACCGCGCTCTAATTGAGAAGTTGGAAAAAAACATATGGCGCAAATAAATCTCAGGCTAGCCATTTGTCAGTCATTGTCAGCCACTAGCAATGTTTTATCTGGTATTTTACAGACACAAACAGTGTTGCATGTAACAGTACTATCTTTTCCACTGACTTAATGTGAGACAAATATGACATATATGCAATAAACAGTAAAAGTAGCAAAGGGTTTTTACTATTGACACAAGTCGGGAATCCGAGTTGAGGGGGCGCGTTCCACTTGAAACTTCCAACTAGGAACTTGAAAATTCAAACTTCCGACAACAACTGTAACGCACAGTGAACAAGCAAAACCGATGGTCACCATGGAAGTGACTCAATATAAATGATCACACACAAGCAAAATTAACAACCGGTTCATTTTATTTTCAACAGAGCTATAAAAGACATGTTTTTAAAAACAACAAAATCATTTCCCCTATAAAGTGCTACAAAGTGTAAAACACAGAAAGAGAAGGACACACAATTGTACATCACGCTAGGTGTTTTCACTAAGTTTCACACAAGCTAACAAATGATGAAGCCATGGTTGACCTGTTGCTCTGACTTATGTCTGATCTGTTCCTTTTTGAATCCACACTACAGACACAGAATATCCACCATGTTTGATTTAACTTTAAGCTTTGAACAGTTTAAAAAATCACATTTTTTTCCCCTTTGGAAACATTTGGTTTAAAGACCAGGCAGAGTCAGGTCACAGCATTAAACAGTAAAAAGAGACTTTTTTGAAATACAGCTGTAGTTCTTACAAAACAATTAGAGAAAACATGCATACACCTATTAAAAATGAAAGTAATACTGTATTTGAGATAAACATACAAACACCCCCAAGGCAGTGTCTGTCAGTGTAATCAAATAAAGCAGGCCCATGTGTATTTCTACTCTTAACCATTCAGAATTTATTTTCTCAGGCCATTCAAGCTCTACCATTCTCTTTTTTGACTCATTTCAATAGTCATTTCCTTGTTTGATTAAATTGAATTAAAGCCCAGCAATATGAATTGTAATATTAGATGTAGTCAATATCATAAGTATTGGCACAGTAGCAAAAAAAAAAAAAAAAAAACACATTAGCAAATGCACATAAGTAGAGTGATAGTTGTGTCGATACTTATGATACTGACTTCATGCAGTATTTCCTACTAATTGCAGTGATATATAAAATACTGGCACATATTCAGCACTGACCACAGCCTGAAACATGCAGGTTTGCTCTCACCGAAAACTTGGCTGCCATGGCTACTTCTGCCACACCAAAGTCGATAGAGAAAATTAGCTTTAGCGTTTTTAGCTTGTGGGGACACAGGACCTGCCAGTCTACTGTCGCCTTACTTGGTACGCTTGTGTCACTTCTGGGATTCAGAACAAACCATTTCAGATGTTGTCAGTCACAAAATTATACATTTGAACTTAATGATGGAGGAAACAAAGGATCAGCAAGTTCCATGTCCCTGTTGGCTAAAAGCACAGATTTTTGCTATGGAATTTGGTGTGGGACAGTGAAACATCAGTTTCCAGTCAAAAGAGACCGTTTAACAAAGAGACGAAAGAGCAAACACATTCTTAAGATATTGTAGACAAAAGCTGGTGTAAATTTTATGGGGGGAATCTTTTGTTAAGCGGCTAAAATCAGTTTTTCCGGAGCCATGTCCATGACTCTGGCTTCTTCCCAGCATTGGCGGCGCACTGAGGGTACCCAATGGCAAAGTTAGCACCAAATATGTGTCAGTACCTTATACAACGACACTTCAAAAGAAACTGAACTATGTCTTTGATATCACAGTTTTATTATGTATCTGTGGAGGCAAACCTCAGACGTTCAGCAAAGGAATTCCACCAGGTTCAACAGCTTTATGACAAAAACGGGACTTCAGGCGGGACTGACATGACAGTTGCTTATGGAATGAATGGATAAAGTTGTAAATATCCTGCTGACCTTTTAACGTGTCACCTAGTGGCACCATCAGATACAGATAATCAAACTCCAACGCTCCTCAGTATGAAGTGACAAATCCTGCACCTAATATCCTTCAAATTCAAACTGTTGAGGCCAAAACCACAGTGGGACAGTTTGTACACATAAGGGCTCATTGAGTTTGGAGCTGTTAATTTCATCCTTTATTCCAACATATTCAGAAATGACTGAGAGCAAAGAGTTGTAGCTTAGTTCTACCTCTGAATGAGCTGAAATAGCGATGAACTGCTCTGTTATGTGATCACCTTTCTACCTCATTATCCTCTACTCACTTGTTAAAGAGATTTTAACTTCCTAGTTTTTTCTTTTTTTAAAAAAAAAAGGGGCTAAATAGAAATATATATAATAAAAAAAACTCAGCTGGCAAGTACATGGCCGTGTGAAGCTTTTCTATTTGATGAAGCTGTAGACAAACGAACCGAGGATGACGGCCAGAATCACACAGCAGCAGAAGATCATCATTTGTTTCTGGAGAACAGGGAGAAAGGATTCGAGGACATGATGTTAGTAAGGTATTAAATGATTCCAACTTAAATAAAGTTCATTATAATGTAGTAAGATCTTTGAAAAAGTCAGTTAGTGTGTGTACATGATGTAAGGAAAAACAAATTGTTGTGTTAGTCTGACTAAAACCTGGACTTTTAAAAATAAACACGTTAGTCCGACTGAAATCGTACTAAATCAGATTACGCAAAGTTGGGCTAATCCACACAAGTGATGTATGAGCGTGTGAGTTCAATTAGTGCATGTAAACATTCTGTCGGACTCAACCTATGGGATCTACACTTGTTCCACTTTTCCTACCCCTGGCTTTGAGCTGGAAATAATAGTAGAAGTTGATTCACTGAAGAAGAAGAAGAAGAAGACAGCAGTAAGAAAATTTCAACGCGGTGTGTTTTTCGACTGACAAAAGCTAACGACTGGCCGCCACCTAAAGCTGTTGTCTTCTGTGATGGAACGGGTCAACCTGAAAACACCTAATACTAGCAAGCTGACTAATGCCTGTAGAAAAGTACAAGGACGTCCATCATTTTAATGGCTGTACATGGAAACATGCTAAGTGTTATCTCTTGCAAAAATCCTACAACAAAACAAGGCTACAACGAACTTAACAGCCATGTTAGCGCTGGATCCACTCACCCTGCGCGCCTCCTGCTGGAACTTTGCCGCTTTCTTGGTGTCGGCCACCGCCCTCTCTACAAAACCCACTGATTGGTCCATGTTCCCCTCGATCCTGTCAATCATGCCTCCCTACAAGGCAGAATAAAGTAAGAGAACACAGAAGCACAGTAGGATATAATACAAAAATCCCACACAAATGAACTGCATCCTCATTCACACTTTCTTGTCAACAGGAGATGGTGTTTTTAACTGTTTGTCACTCATTCGGTGGAAACAGTCATGTCCTGTTTCTAAATATGGTGGACACCAAAGACACCCCAAAGGGACAAACTCTTGTATGTATGTCCCCATAATGTTTATATTCAGGCTGAAAATATGGGTCCCCATTGGGTTGGTCTGTGGTTACCATGGTGACCTCATACTGTGTTTACCTACATAGGCTTCCCATGTTACTGAAACCATATGGGACCTGGAGCTTAAAGTCAAGGCCGTTTCTAGCTTTGAGGGGGGGCCCTATGCACAATGCTGTTTGGGGGGCCTCTAGTTGGCCAAACTACGATGGAGAGATTCCTGACCTTTTAGATGATCCACAAAGATGCCACAGTCCATTTCACTTCACGAGCAAAACGGGCCACAGTTAAGACACTCACTCAAAATTGAACATCTGATGTTGACCAATAAAAAAAAGGATAATACAAGGAAAACAACACTCCTCTATATGTCAACAAATAAAACAGATATTGAGTGATTTTTGAAATGTTTACTTTAAATTTTGGAAGCAAGTTCTCACAGCAACACAAATTAATATCCTCACGAACCGGAATCATGGGTAGTGACCAATCATTTCCATCGTAGCTGTTTGTCAGATTCGGCGTGACAGTGCAGTCCAACGATTTTGATAAATATGAGATTGCAAAAGGTAAATATAGACAAATAATAAATAAACAAACAAACAGGAAGGAGATGGCTTCAGAAATCAATGGTGTGTGTGAGCGGTTGGCATAAATTGCCGCCCGTGCACTGATTTGTTTGGACTGTGACGCACATGTTTATAGCTCGTCTTTGCGTCGCTCTGCTGTGTATTTGTAATTTTTTAAAAAAAATCAGTATTAATAGAAATAACAATGCCTAATGTGGAAATGTTTCCAATTATTTAAGATGGGATTAAAGGGTCACAAGTGGTGCATAAAATGGGATTAATTATCAGAAATAGATTTTTGTTGGGATTTTGCACATTAAGGGTGTGGTGGATTAAAAACAGAGTTAGAATATTAATTTCAAATACACTAAATAATAAAATTGCTTTGATTAAAAGAATAGGCAAATAATGCCTATGTCAAAAGTTAAAAACTTAGAAACTGGTTGATAGGTTAAAAGTTGTTTCAGTAATTCATCAATAATTTACAACAAAGTAAAATTAATTACTCAAATCAATTTTGCTTAATGTGTGCATCTTTTGATTATTGACATGTTGATTTTTGTTTGCATTAAGCAATTTGTGTTTTTATTTTTTTCTATTCTATAAAGGTTTTTTCACCAAAAGCAAAAACAACCAATATATGAATGTCTGAAGACTGAAATCTGGAATTAAATAAAATAAAGGAAGATCATAAAGTGTTTGAGTGGAATCCAGTTCTTCTTTGGGTAGAAAATCAATAGAACGTGACACCTATATTGTCAAAATATAACGTTTATGGGGCCCACATGGACGTGCTGGCTGAGAGAGACCACTTGGCTCCAATTCCTACATTTCTAATAATAATACTTTATGAAATTAATGTGCTCCAAAGCTGAGGATGATGCTGTAGTTTTTCTTTCATGCACAATCAAAATTCTGACCAAAAATAAAGACAAATCAGCATCTTTTTATCTGAGACACAGAAAAGTGCAAGATGGTAACAACCCGACCAGCGTTTTTACAGTGCGAATGTTGTGTTCCAGTACCTGGTTCTCAACCAGCATGGCGATATCCATAAACATGTCATGGAGCTCTTTGATGCTGCTCTCCAGCCTCATGATGTCTTTGTGACGAGCCTCGATCTCGTTCAGAGCCTGCTGGTTGATGTTAGACGCCATTATCTGAAGTGGGACAAACGAAAAAATCCGCAGGATTAGTAATAAACAAATGGAGACATTTCACACAACTGTGGGAGATGCCTTTGATTATTTGGGTTCTTCTGAAAAGGACGTTTGAAACTTGTCTTGAACCGTTTTAATTACTCCATACTTCGTTGGTTTAATCTTGTTCACAGTAACGCAAGTACTTAGGGTAGGCAAGAATAAGCTTTCGCGTCAATCTACACCTTTTTGGTGTACTTCTTTATGTGCAGAATGTTCCCGTGTCCTTCCCGTATCTAAACATCACTAAAATAAACACTTCAGCCACTTCTGAGAAAGAAGGGCTTCTCTGTTTACCTGCACTCAAGCAAGTGGTTTTGAAAAGTCGAGTTTAGTTACGCAACTAGCACATTTGCCGTGCAACGAACCCTCCCCCTAAAGCTACTCCCAGTCATGGACGTGAACATTCAACCTGAATAAGAAGAAGAAGAAGAAGAAGCACCGCGGAGCAGTCAGTCAGCTGGTAGCTGGCCAATCACAAGAGACTCAGTGTTCTGGGGGGCGGGGCATTAGCTCAGAAACAGAGTGCCTGTTCAGAGGCTGGCAGAGAGCAGCAATAAACTGGCTTAATCTGAAGAGACTATGAGGTTTTTGACCATAAATATTATTTAATTTATCTAAGTAGACATCAGTAATCTGGATTTTTGGTTCAAAAAGACCATTCTATGTGACCTTTAAAATGTGTCAACACAAACGTACCTGAATTTACTTGTGGAAAAATTGTGACTGAAATAAACTATCTATCTATCTTTTTTTTAAAAAAAAAGTCCCTTCAGCCTGTTAATCTGAACATAGGCTTATTTCCACAATGTCCCCAGTCGTCTCTGTCTCGGTCAGTCTCACCCCGGCAGTGAAAACAGCTGAGTTTCCTCCCTCCAGCATCTCCTCCAGTTCCTCATCAGTCGTTGCTTTCCCCGCTGTGACGTACGGGGGGGGAAACATTTATGAGACAGTCTTAGACAAATATAATAACAGATATATATTTTTTTGTCCGTACAAGTTAATCACGTGTGACTCACTGATCTCCAGTTGTCGGGCGATTCTTCCTTTGCTCTTTTCTCTGAAGTCAACTTGAGCCTCGTTGTACTTGGTCATCACCTCGACAAACTTCTTGGCCAGGATGCCATGCTGGGAAAATACAGTCAGGCCCATAAATATTGGGACATCGGCACGATTCTAATCTTTTTTGGCTCTATACGCCATGACAATAGATTTGAAATAAAATGAACAAGATGTGCTTTAACTGCAGACTTTCAGCTTTAATTTGAGGGTATTTGCATCCAAATCAGGCGAACGGTGTAGTTTGTTCTAATTCCTATGGACAGATGAGACAAAGATCGACTCATGCCAGAGTGATGGGAAATCCATTGTCATGGTGTATAGAGCCAGAAAGATTAGAATTGTATATATGCAGACAGCCCCTTAAGATAAATTATGAAATATTTTCACAATTTATTTTTTTTTCTCCACTCTAGTCTTAGCTTGACCAATAACTGCTTCTTTTATTTAAGGTCCTCTTATAGTTTATATGTGGGCGGGTCACAAAAACGGTTGGTGTTGCCTTTGCAGCAAGAGGTCCCGGGTTCACAACCTGGTTGGAACCAGGGGGCCAAGGGGCCTTCTGCAAGGAGTTTGCATGTTCTCACCGGGCACTCCAGCCGGTTAGGTTGATTGGACACTCGAAATTGTGAATGTGAGAGTGAATGGTTGGCTCTGTATGGCCCTGTGATGGACTGGCGACCTGTCCAGGGTGTACCCTGCCTCTCGCCCTATGTTAGCTGGAGTTAGGCACCAGCGCCCCCCGCGACCCTCAGTGGATAAAGCGGTAGAAAATGAGTGAGAGAGTGAGAATATTGTGTTGTCGGACCTGTGACTTGCGTATCCTGAGGTCAGCTGAGGCTCGCTCATCTGCGTTTGACTCAAGCTGCCGCTCAATACCTGAAGCACAACACGAGAGAAATACGACACAGTGTGAGTACTCACTTGTGAAACGTATTCTCCGGCAGACACTCGCAAATGATGCTTGTCAGCAGGAAATTAGGTCTACAAGGACTGATCCGATTAGATACATGGGCCACAATAACAATATCATACTTTGATTCTGTGATCATTTACATTTTCCCAGACATTCCCACTCCTTGGAGCAGATGGTTTCGGTTATACTGCAGATGTACACCACAATATAATAAGACATGGATGAAAACTAGTCACAGTCCACTCATCTATTACCCACTTTATTATTCCGATCTAGCTGAAAACCAGTTTTTGTAAAAGGACAAAACTAACGGAAAATAGATGAAAACTAAGTAAACGATAAAGCACCGACTCTTAAGTTTGTTTCTTGCGTTGCCGGCCGCCTTCTTGATCTCATTGGTGAGGGCTTCAACGTCATCTTGTGTTTCTGGAAGAAAAGAGAGAGAGAGAGAGAATGTAGAAGAGGATTGTTGACAGTAAGATAAAACACAAAGAAACATTATTTATAAAACACAGTGCTTTACAGTCTCAACCAATACTGAAGTAATTAGGGTCAGGGAATAAAATAGTACCATAATATGTAATAAAATTAAAATTGGTTTTCGTATAATAAAACATTGGAATAATAATAATAATAATGATAAAACCTGCTTTCAAAAAAGACGGGATTTAAAATGTGCTCCACCTAATGCTCCAGGTCTTTATATCAGGAGTTACTGAACTGGTCCTGATGGCAAAAGTCCGGTCAGCTTTGGTTCTAGACTAAAACAGACCAGAGGGGGTTGTAGCAAAGTCTGTGGTCTGTCCACTGACCATGGTCACTAAAAAAAGACCACTGTCACTACTACATGGGGTGGTAAACTTGCCAGTCCATACATTCAATTAGGAAAATTTCATTTTAAAACTTGTTTTCAAATCTGCCATAACTATCCTTGACCCTTACTTTGAAATACTGACTTGCATTTTACAATTTCTTGTGCTGTTGTAATTTTCTAAATATTAACTAGCTGTGGTAACTTTCAGTATCAAACTGTAAACCTGAGTGGATCAGACTATATATTTCCGGTGTTTTTCTGTTTTCTTTTCTGCAACCACATATCATAATCAATCATAATGATTGATATAGAATTATTGTATTTTTTTTTCTATGTGAAATGTGGACTGGCTGTTGCCTAGTGAAATACAGTAGGTAATATCTGTGTGTGTGTACCTGGTATTCCTTATGTTGTGGGGACCTAAATCTGTTTACAGTCACATTATGGGGACAAAAATCAAGTCCCCATAACGTAAATGACTCCATTTTAAGGTGAAGACATGTTTTAAAGTTAAGCTGAGGTTAGAGCTAGGTTAAGGTTAGGGTCAGGGTTAGGACACTAGTAATTATGGTTAAGATTAGAGTCTCTAGGAAAATAATTTAAGTCAATACAATGTCCTCTATAGTCATGGAAACCAGTGTGTGTGTGTGTTAGATGCAGTTACTCTGGTCAGACGTAGGGGCCGCCAAGATGGTGGAGTAGAGTTTTTTGATTTGTGTGACGCTCTCGTCAATCTTGTCAATGCTGACTCGGATATCTTCAGCCTGAAACACACACACGCACACACACCCACACACACCCACACACACACACACACACATTATGTTGAATTGTTCCTCATCAGAAACCAACATTTTGTTTTTCTTTTGAGAATGAACACAATACCTGACTAAAGAAATCATCCATAAAAGCTTCATTCTCCATGGGAACCTCCACATCATCACCTCCGGCATCACTCGACTGTTAAACACACAAACACACATATAAAAAAAATACATTTAAAATGTACAACAATCGACACTTGAGACACTAAATGAGACCCTGAGACAATTTTCCATTTCCAAACTGTTATTTAATGTGTAATTTACTGGTGTAATTCAGATCCCAATAAAATTCTGTATTATATGATGGTTAAAATTGGAAAAATTATGGAAAACAAGGGCGTAAGACTTGCCCTTGGAGAATGCATATAAATGCATATATATATAACATACTCATAATTTCTCTAAACACTGTACCTGCAGCTACAGTGAATGTAATATTACTCAAACACATATTGTTTTACACATTAAAAGATGTGGCTGTGCACTGTAAAAGACAGGTGATAGGTTTTCAGGAAGGCTGCAGTCACAGTCAGGAAATGATTTCTGCATTATGTTGACAATAAAACGTCCACCTTTTGTCACATGGACTGCACCAATGTCAAATGCAAAACAATGTTTGGTGGATTTCTAAGTGGAAACTAAAGTTTGTGTTGCTTTGTAAACCTCTCACTCCCCACACCAAGGTCCGTAGGCAAAATCAACACTTTTACATCACAACACACAGGAGATGCTGATCCACTGCTGCCTCCATCACTTAATTCAAACATGGTATTTTGTGCATTCAGTGTTTGAAATCTTTGATTCAGATCTAGCTAAGTGACACAAACTTGCCGAATGAGGCAGCAGTAGACCAGCAGCTCCTGTGTTCCCATGAGCTTAAAACGCTGATTTTCTCTATGGACTTTGGCGCCAAACAAAGAGCAGCATACAAACTTCCGTTTCCAGTTGGAAAAGTCTGTAGTTAAATGAAAAGGCCCCCCCCCCCCACGACTTTGCCTGGGGCCCCACATTTCCTTGTAACAACCCTGTATAAGGAGAAACTCCTCATGCTGCCGTCATGTGACGCCACCTGCAGGTTAAATGAAAGCACAGCTCCGCACACGAACCTCATCCAATCCAACTGCTCAGTGTCACACAATAACACACTTCACATCCATTAAAATCACAATTATAACAACAGTAAAACACAATAGCCCGAGTTAGTGCCACAAGAGTCAATGCCACATAGTGTGTGACTGAAAACTGCATATAACTCTGGAAGCTGGAAGAATTTAAAAACGTTTATGGTTGTAACATATATTTAATGGGTTTCTTTTCTTTTTTTTAAAAAAAGTTTTTATTTGTCTTAGTTAAATTTTTTAATTTGTTTTACCATGTCTTGTTCCTTTTATATCACATTATCTCTGTATTTTTAGACTAAATTTAGAAACTTTTTAACAATTTAAGTCAAGTTACACAATTTCCTTGTACCCTAAATAATAATATACCTTATTATAATAATGGAAATGGGCTTATAGTTTGTTGTTTTTCATCAAATGTGACTATTTTTTTAATTAAATATTCCACCATCCTTATATGCAGAGATTATGTGCAATCCTAATATTGATATTTGACTGTAATTAGAAATTTTGATGGCGTTTCCATATGTATAAACATCTACTCTTGCCACATTAGAGTATAGTAGTATATTAGGCCTGTGCTGACAACAGGTGCTCACACACACACACACACACACGGTGTCTACCTCCTTCAGCTGAGCCAGTCGGTCCTTCATCTTCACCGGGTTAAAGAGGAACACAGATTAACTGATCGACGGGCCAATAACTAAAGAAGACCTCACTGTTCTCAGAAGAAAAGCCTTTGTCCAGACTTCAGCACTAAAATAGCTTCCAAATGAGCCCAGTGAAAATAAACAGCTCCTTCAATTAATCCAGGAGAACTGGACTGGGGTCAGCTGTCAAAGCCAGAGTAAAAGACAGACAGAGGGCCTACATGTAGATGGTAAAAAGAGGTAAAATACATCAAATATTAATAATAATAATAATAACAGCAGCAGAGCAGGAGGCTCTATAGCTCCTTGGTTGCTCCCCTCCGGGCTTATATGTGTGGTCAACCGACCTGAGGCTACAGTAAGCTTCTAAGAACGGATTAGGACAATAGTACTCAGGATGATAAACCGCTCTTCCTGTCACCCCTCCTACTGCTACATGCCCGCACGGAGCATCCAGGTTTTACAATGAGTCTGCTACACACATTATTTATATTTTAGTCAGGATGTTTGCAGAAGTGTATAATGTAAAACGTTTGTTTTCGCAGCATTTTCAGAGTCCTTTTCCGAGTGGCAACTGAAGTTTGTGTCCCTGCACCAAAGTCCATAGAGAAAACCAGCGATTTAACGTCACAGCACACAGGAGATGTTGAGCCGCCGCTGCCTTCATCAATAACTTCAAATGTGTTATTTTGTCACTTCTGTGATTAAAATTATTCATTCAGATGTACCAAAGTGGCAAAAACCTATCAAATGAGGCAGCACTAAAACAGCAGGTCCTGTATTTTGTGACTAAAATTGCTATTTTTCTCTATGGACCTTGGTGCAGGAGAGTGAGCGTTTTATAATCTTCAGTCTTCAGTTATACCACGCTTGAAAAAATATTTCCCTTTAAGTAGATGTGTGAAATGTGATTCATTTGTAACGTGGTGACATCACTGTATATTATAGTGTGACTAAAACTTTGCACTGTATATACATTAATTGGCCATGTTGCACCTTTGCATCTGCTTGTGGCAGCAACTCAGTTCATTTAGACATGTAAACCTGATTAAGTTAAGTTGACCTGCCGAAGTTCAATCCGATCATCATAATGAGGAAGAAGAATAGTGATTAAAGTGACTTTGAACATGTCATGGTTGTTGGTCTGGTTATTTTAGAAACTACTGATAAACTGGAATTTTCAGGTTGCCAAATTAATTATCATTTTTTTTGTATTTTACAATATAACTTATAAAATGAAGTAGTGGTTACTTTATTTGTTTTGTTTACCTAAGTGTTATAGGCATTGCATTAAAAATGGGAAATTCTATATTATGCACTTTTGCTCTTGTCACTTCTTATATAAGGGCTACCGGACCCTGATCTGATGCTATTAATACTATTATTACTAATACTACAGCAACTAATAATAATAATAATAATAATAATAATAATAATAATAATAATAATAACCACTCTATCTTTGGTCTGCAGGATCCAGATCCAGCTGCACTTCTATTAATAGTACTGTCACCATTATTGTTACATTGTGATTAAAATGTACACCAGCATATATATATATATATATATATATTACAATTAACAACAATAAAACTTGATTAAATTGTCAATTGCATTGTTAAAAAAGCAGCTCTACACCCTTAATCACGTGGAGGCAATAGTTCAATATATGTCAGGATATAGTTTAAATCAATATTAACATAACAAATCAATATATATATTCTAAATATGTTGTTTTTTAAACTGAAAATGAAGGATTTTTGCAATTTTCTACATCGGAACATATTGGATGCCTTTCATTTTGACTTAAGGACAGTCATTATTGTGAACTTTTTTATAATTATTATTATTTTTTTATCCTTGATGAGTGACAGACATATTGTGTGACCTCATGCAGAACTCAGGTTTCATTACACATCCATTACAATATCCATTACACATATTAATACAATATCCATGCAGACACATATTTGCTAATACAACCCCAATTCCAAAAGAGTTGGTATGTTGTGTAAAATGTTAATAAAATCAGAATGCAATGATTTGCACATCTCATAAACCCATATTTTATTCCCAATAGAACATAAACAACACATCAGATGTTGAAACTGAGACATTTTACCATTTCATGAAAAAATGTAGCTAATTTTTAATTTGATGGCAGCAACTCAGTCTCAGTTTCAACCTCATATATGTTGTTAAAATATGGATTTATTTGCAAATCATTGCATTCTGTTTTATTTACATTTTACACAGCAACCCAACTTTTTTGGAACTGGGCTTATAAATGGGCTTATAATTTTTTTTTTTTTTTTAATTTAAAACAACAATTCACAGTTTTCCCCAACGTTTTATCGCGATAATAATCAGTACCTACTGTATCTAATTAATCGCCCGAACCTGTACTCTGATGTTGACAGAGGCGTTATGGCTGATATTTCCGACCGTCCCCTGAAGGCGTCACCAGCCTCGTCCTCCCTCCGTGCTGGATGTTTGTGGAGACGCAGCAGCGGTGCCTTCACTGACACACTGACCGTCAACAGAGCTCCGAACCCGCACACAGAACCCGAGACCGAGCGCTCCACAGACGGACTGTCCACAGGGGAAGGTGAGTGAACGGGACCGACAGAGGGAACCTCACCGCGGGGGGTGTGGTGGGTGGTGAAGCGGGGTGGGGTTTTTAGTTTTTTATTTTATTTTATTTTTTTTTTTGAAGGATTCAGCGTTGATTTTAGCGCGAATTTAGCGCTTTTGGCTATCAACGTTGTCTGCGGTGAAAAATCAAACAAAATGGGCTTTTCTCTGGTATCCGGTGTGATTGAGTCAAAACAATTAACAACAGGATGAATGAGGCGAAGAGACGCCCTCCACAGCGCTGCTTTTTCGAATGAGACCGACATATTTTTCGTGAAAGGCTAATATGTGCGCGCGCGCGGACACACCTCTCTCAGGGGCGTTTCTAGAAAATTTGCTGCCCATGAAAGACTATATCCCTCCCCCTCCCCCATGTTAACCCACTCACATTCTTGTACAACATTCTTAGTGAAGGCTCTTATGGTGCATTCCGTTTACATCGGAAGTCGGAATTGCTTGTGACATCACCTCCGAGTTGACTGCGTTCCAGTTCTCGGGCTAGCTATTGTTAGCAATACAGTCGATAGCGCTCTACATTTCATTGTGTGCACGCAAACAGCGTAGCGACATATATAAAAATTTTAAAAATACATATTTTTCGTGAATGCTAATGTGTGCACGTGCGGACACACCTCTCTCAGGGGCGTTTCTACAAAAATTTGCTGCCCATGAAAAACTATATCCCTCCCCCTCCCCCATATTAACCCACTCACATTCTTGTACAACATTCTTAGTGAAGGCTCTTATGGTGCGTTCCGTTTACATCGGAAGTCGGAATTGCTTGTGACATCACCTCCGAGTTGACTGTGTTCCAGTTCTCGGGCTAGCTATTGTTAGCAATACAGTCGATAGCGCTCTACATTTCATTGTGTGCACGCAAACAGCATAGCAACATATATAAAAATTTTAAAAATACATATTTTTCGTGAATGCTAATGTGTGCACGTGCGGACACACCTCTCTCAGGGGCGTTTCTACAAAAATTTGCTGCCCATGAAAGACTATATCCCTCTCCCTCCCCCATATTAACCCACTCACATTCTTGTACAACATTCTTAGTGAAGGCTCTTATGGTGCGTTCCGTTTACATCGGAAGTCGGAATTGCTTGTGACATCACCTCCGAGTTGACTGCGTTCCAGTTCTCGGGCTAGCTTTTGTCAGCAATACAGTCGATAGCGCTGTACATTTCATTGTGTGCACGCAAACAGCGTAGCGACATATATAAAAATTTTAAAAATACATATTTTTCGTGAATGCTAATGTGTGCACGTGCGGACACACCTCTCTCAGGGGCGTTTCTACAAAAATTTGCTGCCCATGAAAGAGTATATCCCTCCCCCTCCCCCATATTAACCCACTCACATTCTTGTACAACATTCTTAGTGAAGGCTCTTATGGTGCGTTCCGTTTACATCGGAAGTCGGAATTGCTTGTGACATCACCTCCGAGTTGACTGCGTTCCAGTTCTTGGGCTAGCTATTGTTAGCAATACTGTCGATAACGCTGTACATTTCATTGTGCACACGCAAACAGCGTAGCAACATATATAAAAATTTTTAAAAATACTATGTTTACGACTTATTGTGAACCTAACAAAACCTACGTAAAGAGCAGCTATCTTGGAATCATTTGTCGGACTATCAGAGTTTGAAAATTGAATTGAATCAGTTCAAGGAATGCCCACTCGACTCGGAAATTCCGACTTTGAGTAATACTGGAAAACACCATTAGCTATTGTTAGCAATAGCAGTCACTAACAATGCTCTATGTGGTATTTTGCACATGCAAACAATGTAGCAACATAGTAATGTTCCCAGAACTCAGAAATTCCAACTTAGGACTACAACTGGAATGCAGTGAGACCAACCGATACCAACCGATACCAACCGATACCAATGCTCCACACAATATTTACAATAATATTTACAATATTTACAATAAGTCAAACAGCGTAGCAACATATCTTTGGACAGCACTATGTGTAAGACTGGAATAAATGTGACAGAAGTGCAGTTGGCATAAAAATAGCAGGGGTTTGGAATTCTGTGTAGGACTATGTGAGGTTGCTCTGACTTTCTAAGTTGTAAATCTGATTTGAGGAAGCGTTCCCATTGAAACTTCTGGCTAGAAACTTTAAAATTCTGATTTCTGTGTACAACTGGAACACACCGTTGGGCATAATGTATTTCCTGACCTTTTAACCCTAATGTTAACCATTACAGCTAAATGCCTAACCCGAACTTAAACCAAAATTCACATCTCAAACTAAACTTTAACTGCTGCTTCAGAAATGAGGGTCTGCATCATTAGGACCCGGCTTTGGTTGCCATGATGACTGCTGGTTGTGACAAGGTCAGTGGTTATGGTCCTAAAGAGGTAAAGACAGAAGTGGACATATAAACACGTACACAGATTTGTTCAGCTAGTCGTTTTTATGAAACTGATCATTCAAATCTGAGCCAAAAATCAGGTTCTGCTTTATTAGAACCAGGTTTTGGTCTCCATGAGGACGACTGAATACAAGCACAAACACTGGTATGCACCAGTGGCCATGCTGCTCAGTTCCTGCCCCTTTTGTTTCTTCATGTGCATCTGACATACCATCAGGGTGAACCCCCACCTTCTCCTCCTCCTCCCTTTACTGGGCAGGGAATGTGTGATGCTTTCAGGCTCCGTCAGAAAAATACGAAGGTTGGGGAGGTTTATGGGAGAGAGGTATTTTTTTGTTTGTTTGTTTGTTTAATGTCAAATTTAAATAATTTTATTCTCACAAAGCACTCACCACGTTATAAATACATTAAAAACACGCACATTTACTGTATGTTTCTTTTTCATACTTATTATATCGCTTTTGAGACACCAAGTATAGAATTTTTTAGCATGTAATTTAACTGACAACTCACAAGTTAACATTTTTTGTGAATTAGCATTAAAAAAAAATCCACTGATGTTTCAGTCTACTCGCTGGTGCCAAGTCTTCACTCTCACTAGAACTGTTGCGCGAGTAAATCGCAATATACAGTACTGTGCATAAGTCTTAGTCCACCAGCAGCTTTGTTGTTTTTATGTCACTTTTGTGATCGTTGGCGTTTAGATTGAAAAGATGTGACTAAAAGTCAGTCTTATACTATATGATCAACCTGTCAGTGAGTTGAACTTGTGCAACATGTGTATGTAATGCTCCAACATGTCTGGAGTAAACCAGGTATAATAGACCTTTTTCACAGCAGCTATTTGTTGGCATGAAATAGTAGGAGAAACACAGGTTTGACCAATAACATTAGGGTTCCATTCCAGGTTTTAAAGAGCCATGGTCGTGTTATTGTTCAAGTGGAAATGTAGGTCACACTAAATATTTGATATTATAGAAGCATTTTTGTTGTTTGTTTTTTTTTTTTTCTGAAAAAGATGTTATTTTTCAAACTGCATATGTGTTTCTCCATATTTTCAGGATACGTTCCAATAAAGTGACTGAGAAATAAGTGTACAGTACGGTCATTATAGCATTGCTAAAACAACAAGTCCAATGGTGGCCTAAGACTTATGCACAGTACTGTATGTAATTCGCAAATACTCTTTTATTGTACTATAATACTCGGTTGATAATATCGTATGATAATTTCATAATCGTTGTGTCTCTGCCAATTCCCACCCCGAATGACCTGAGAGCGAATGTTGACTGTACCTACTGCCACTGCAGGAAAAAAAGTCAAGAGGTCAGCGAGTTTTTCAAACCAGTGGAAAACAGTAACATTAATCAAAGGGGACAAACACCATTCACTTCAGTTTACGTTGAAATATTCTTTGTGTTATCCAGACTGACTCGGATGCCGCTGTTCATGTATTGAATGAGTCGACAGGGTTGTGAAACGTCGCACAGGTTATCTCCTATCACCTAATGTCGCATGCGAGTGTTTGAACACTTTATCAGCAGCCGTTAGACAAATGGATTCATGTTGGAGTAGAAAGGTTTGAACACAATGTGTCCCTGATAGTGTTTTCTGAATAAAAGACAATCTGAAAAAGAAGTTGCATTTCAAAATCAGTCTAAATTAGAGGTGGATAATTCATAGTTTTACACTATTTCATGAACAAAAACAAAACAAACACACCTGAGGCAAAATATTCAAAGTGATGCTTGTGCAGCGCATAAACTTTGTGTCGAAAATATATTCAGTATATATTTTGAATTCTTAATAAATTATTATCTAGCTCTAATGTAAACATAGAACTGCAATGTCTCTCACTGCAAGTGTTTAATTCATTTCTTAATTTGAGTCATGGTTCTTGGCCAAACCTACGTTAACTGCAGATTAAGCAGTTTTCCAGATATATATATATTGACATTGAATGTTGACATTGCACTACTGATACATATTCCGACATATTATGGAGCCGTAATTCCAATAGTTTGACCATTTTTATTTGTTATTCTGATGGATATTAGGGGGTGGGTTAAAATTTCGATTTGTTGATGTGTCATCATCCTTCCTAGTGCAACACAATAATCGATACACTGGGGCAAATATAGATATTTTAATTGACAAATGAAGACACTCTAAAGTAAACAGTCCCTACTGCTGTAATTCATTGAGCTTTTTTTTTAAAATGAATGAGGTAAACTTGGGTGGAAGTTACTTCCGGCGGGATAATGGTGGAGGAAAGCTACGTTAAGATATGCTCCATTCACATTCATACATAGACTTTATGCACTTTGTTCTCTATGTTGAGAATAAATAGAGAAATCCTGCACTTTTACCTTTTTACGGATGTTTCATTGTCTTTTGTTGGACAGATATCGTGTTGTTTCGCAATATGCTTGTCTTGCAATATACTGATTATCACAGAATCATTTGCATTGTGATATTGTTATCTTGGACCAGGGCTGGACTGGGATAAAAAATCGGCCCGGGCATTTTGAACCGAGACCGGCCCACCAGTTATTGATGGAAAGACAATGAAGTCTATGAATTGAAACAAACTTTTTTGCGACAATGCTTGTTGGTGTATATGCACTTGTCTAATAAACCTAAACCTACACCATCCCGCCATTCTATACAGTACTTAGCAAAAACCAAAAGGCTGCTTGGTCTAGTTTGTTGATGAATATTAAAATGAATAAATTACAGATTTATTAGATTTATTAATTACAGATTAATTTCTCCATCTTTTTGATCTCCTCTCTCTCTCTATATGATTGGTTGATTGACAATTACAGTTGTATAATATGGCTGTAATTGGTCCAGCCCAGAATCAATCATGAGTAATGGGCCGATCTAACAGTTTTGCTTACCAATAGGTATCATGACTAATATCATGCCTAATACTAGTACCGTTAGTAAAGAAAAAAAAAGCCCGGTATGCCCGATGGCCAGTCCAGCGGTGTCTTGGACCATGTATGGTGTATGGTATCACACGGTGAGGTACCCAGTGATTCCCACCCTTAATACAGAGGATAAAGATGATGCAAACATGAGGACACTGTGGATTCAAACTCTCCTCTGTGTCTCGTCTGCAGATGATGTGGACTCTTGTGATCCTGCTGGCTGCTGCTCTACACGTGGGTGAGTATCACCATGCTTACAAGTTCAAATAAATCAAGGCACCACAAATAAAAAAAGGTCAAAGCTCAGGGACACCAGTGCTAAAAAGATTTAAGGATGCGAGTTAGAATGAGTCACTCTTGTGTCGGTTGTCCTGAAGACTTCCTCAGAATTTCAACACCCCCATTGAAGAGTCATGACATCTTGTATTGTACTTGGATTTTTGCCCAGTCACGCACAATGGTGAGAATTAGCAATCACTGCATTCCACACAGGTAACAAGAGAAAACACTCGAGGCTTGAACACACAAGAAAGAGTTTAAAGTGGAACTTTGCAAGTCTGGTCGCATTTTCTTTATGGAGCGCCCCCTACAGTTTCGGATTACATGTTTTTCGACCCCACCGTAAACATCCATCCATCCACTGTCTACTGCTTTATCCTCATTGTCTTAGAAAACTAGTAGCCTTTATGTTAACTAGACTCTTGCTGTATTGTATGTGGGTTGTGTACCAATAAAGGACAATCACACGGAGACGGGCTGTGGTACCGATGCTCACTTTTACCGAAGCTCAAAGCTCAGGGCCCTTAACACTCACAACAGACCTGAACAACTGATACACACCCACTAGCGGTGAGGTTAACAGTGCGTCCTAGTGGAGCACCGAGTGCTCGATCCATTACACCACAGTTGTGTCAGTTGTCTACAGTTTTCTCTGCTCTGCCATGATGAACGTCTGAAATAACACAGTTTATCGTGGGACTGACTCCAGGTCAGCAGCCCGGATCTTGCAAGGCCAGTTTTCCGTACACAGACAGGAGGGGTCAGTGTAGACAGCCCCCAATCTTCCTGCAACAACCCTATCCTCACTAGGTGCCATGTAACAATAACAAAAATTCCGGATTGCACTTTGTGCGCATGTTCTACATCTACTTTTCTGTTTTAGTGTATTTGTGTGGCAGCGCTACAGCGCTACATACAGCATTTCAAGTTCTTTTGGGGGGGGGGGTTCTGTTAGTATGAAGACATTTATTGAAACAATGTCATGTTTACGGAAAACTTTTTAAGAACAGAAAGACAGTGGATAGTAGGGACAGGCATTTCTAGCAAAAATTATATTTGACTATTCAGCATTATTGTTTGTCAAATTTTCAAATCTAGCTCTTGAGTGCCAGTGAGCTAATGAGAGCAGCTAACGAGATGCATTTAAAGACCCTGGTAATTTTCAGCACTTTTTTGCAAATTTTTGAACTGAAATCACGGTTTGAAATAACAAAATTAGCATAATGCAAAGGCTTTAATTTAACCATTGTTCTACGTTCTATGTCACTTTAAAGGTTAATACTTCATATATATATATTTTGTCATGCTTTTTTTAATATATGGCAAACCAAATCTCTATTGCAATATCTGTCAGAAAACTTACAAAATGAGATCCTTGGCTGAGAAAAAAAACTTGGTATTTAAAGAATTATACCTACGGTTCTCCTGTTAGGCCAAACCTTTACATTCAAATATGTGTTTTTGTCTAATTTTTCAATAGCTCCATTAGCAGCAGATGCTGTACCTCACTGTTTTATCTCTTCCGGCCTTTAGAATCTTATGGAATCCACGGTCATGAGCGGTTAGCCCACGGTCGCCAGCTGAAGATCTACCTGTCCAAGAACTGTGATAAGCTGGAGTTCATCCCAGCAGATGATCCCTACAACTCCATTTTGTACTGGGACAAATTCATGGGCAGGTGAGGAACACTGAAGGACACCCGATGGTCTCCATCAGTCACGTAGACAGTCGGCATACGTGGGATATTAGCTTACATTCTGATAATGATGTCCTCTACAGGGCGAGGAGGGGTCGTGTGTCTGGCACAGGCTCTGATCGACGCTGGTACATTGACAAGGTAAACAAAGACTTTTCACTTTCACTCATTGACTCGGGAAACCCACGCACACACAAGGAGAACATGTAAACTCCCTACAGACAGGTCCTCAGTTGAACCGGGATTCAAACTGGAGACCGTTTTGCTGTGAGGCAACAATGCCAGCCACTAATCTTTCTTTTAATTTTTCCTGGAAGTACTTTTAATTTTCAAACTAGGCCAGTAGTTCTTGCATATTTGGGCATGATGTGAATGGATTAGGACTGCAACTAACAATTATTTTCACATTTGATTAACCTACTAATTAGTTTTTCAATTAATCGATGAGTTGTTTGGTCA
Organism: Brachirus orientalis; assembly: GCA_016785285.1. Lineage (NCBI taxonomy): Eukaryota > Metazoa > Chordata > Actinopteri > Pleuronectiformes > Soleidae > Brachirus > Brachirus orientalis. The sequence continues at coordinate 626,410 of JAFBJR010000175.1, forward strand.
ATAAAATGTCAAAAAAAACCAAACCCAAAATCTCTGTCAGATGTTTGTCAAATCTTGTTTTGTCCACAAAATTAAATTATGCACTTTTAATGATTTCTTTGTCATATCGAGCAAAAAAAAACACCAGAAAATATTCACATTTAAGAAGCTAGAAAATTGGAGAGTTGTTTATATTATTTAAAAACAAACAAACATTACATCCAGTTAATGATCCAGTTTTGATGATCAAAATAGCTGGTGATTCATTTTCATTCAATTTATATGTTTTGCATCAATAAAATCCAATCGATCTGATTATTAGATGTTTCATATCATGTAAATCGAAATGTGACCGACTCAATAATGTTAAACTAGATTGAGCTGAGAGTAGTTACCAACCTGTGAACTATGTTTCATGTAAAATTCAAATGAAGTGTTTAGCAACACTTCGGGTTTAACAGGAGAAACAGGAAGCTTGACAAATGCTGGTATCTGTTAACAGCAGCATGTGCCCTTTGTAATTAACATTATTTCTGTTTGTAAACAGAAACCTGCTGGAAGTCCCCTTTATGAAAGGTTTATTTATTTATGTATTAGTTTGTGAATCAAATTCATTAAATTGTACTTTCATTATACAGTCCTATAGTATTGCATGGAATCTCTGGAAAATAATTCAGTAACCATATTTATTGCAGTATGACTTTACTTAAGTGTACAGTGTAATCATACTTTGAGAAATCTTTCTGTTTCAGTAGTATTTGTTTTCTTTCCATACAGAATTTAAAACCACAATTAACTGGTTTCACTTAAGAACAAAAATTAATCTTTAACTATCTGATATTTTCTTGAGATATTTAGGGCAGCAATTTATTGGGACCAAATTTTTTGTCGAAAAATTTTGATCAGATTGATTGTTCTCTCAGATTTTCTGGTTTCTTTGCTCTATTTAATAAAGAAACCACTAAAAGTAAACCACTTTGGTTTGTGGGCAAAGCAAGATATTTGAGAACATCATCATCATTATCAGGGTTTGGGAAACACTGATCAATATTTCTCAACTTTTCTGAAATTTTATGGACCAAACAAGCACTCGATTAATTGAAAACACAATCAACAGATTAAAAGTTTATGAAATAAATAGTTAGTTTCCACTGATTTTAAACTTTTATTAATTATGAAAATGTTTTTGTCCAGTCCTAATTGCACTGACAGCTGCCGCATGTGTATTTTTGATGTATGGGAAGAGCAAAGCACTCATTATTATTCTTACAGTTGATTTACATATGAAATCTGTATATATACATCTGTCTCAGGTGACTTATGAGGACCAGGGGACGTACATTCAGAGAGATTTCTGGAACAAAGAGGTCTCCACAGTGAAAGTGGCTGTGACACGTGAGTTAAACCACGCTTACGTTTCCCATGAAACGTGAGAACCTAAAGCCAGATTTCTACAGAGGACTGTCAAAACCATAGTGACAGTTTGCCTGTAAAGCAACACCAGTGTTACCGATTACATCGCACAAAATACACCACTTGATCAGGATATAGGCACAAGATAACTCCACTTAATGGAATGGTTCACAGATTTTAGAAAAACAGATTTTAGCCACTTAACAAAAGGCTCATCCAATAAAATGTGCACCAGCTTATGTCTACAATATTTTAAGAATATGTGTATTTTATTAGATTTTACATTTTATTATATAAATATTTCAATAGTTTTTAAATGGCTAACCCCCCAGCACCAAAGCCCACTGAGAAAATCAGCATTTTAAGCTTGAGTGGACTCAAGCGCTGCTGGTCTGCTGCTCCCTCGTGTGGTGAGTTTGTGTCACTTAAATAAATCTGACAAAGGATTTCAGATGCCAAAGTCACAAAACAGCACACTTGAATATACTGATGGAGGCAGCAGTGGATCATTATATCCAGTTTTAATCATATAAAAATTGCATATTTTCTCTATAGACGGTGTGTGTGTGTGTGTGTGTGTGTGTGGGGGGGATTGGTGAAAACAGTTTTCTGTTGAAAAAGGTGTCTGAACGGCGCCAAATATTAAATATTCTATACTATACATGCTGCATAACCCTAACCCTAAAACGTTCAATACAGTTCTATATTGATTTGATTGATTGATTGCAAAAGTACCTCAAATACCCCCCACTTCAATAAACTCCAAACTACAAAGGTAAAAGAATTAAGGTAGAATAATTTGTTTTTATACAACTTGTTGAAATTCTTGCCACTTCTGAGATCCATTAATAAAGCGGGCAGAGCTACAGTCACTCTTTGCAGAGTTTTCCCCAACAAGAACGAGAGGGTAACACTGCTAAAGCAGAGATAGCCAGACATTGGCAAACAGAAATGGCAGGAAAAAATAGCCTAAATTCAGAGTTCCGCTACAAATGAAGAGAAGAACCAATGGGAGGGACGTTGTATCAGTTGCTTCCAAATTTGATTGCCTCCCTTTCTTTCTCTCACTTGCTTCATTCTTCTCGTCTCTTTTGTAGCCAGACTTAACTTTGACAAGTGTGTAGCAGGAGAGAGTCTCTACATCTCACTGGAGGGCATGGACCTGGCTGATGCTCAACTCTCCTTCACTGGACCGGATGCCAACGTTACACTGGTGAGCAGATGTCGGCTGGACACTGTCGAGCAGAGGGATTAAGATGGTGGGGATGGGTTTTGCTGACTATGCTCGTCTTTTATGACCAGTACTGGAAGAATTAAAAATCAAGCACCAGATTCTGGGTGTCTGGGTGATTTCCAATTGTAGTCCGAAGATTGCTGATGCTTCTTCAACTCCAATCCCAACCCCCGACATGGGATCCCTAGATGACTGTGACTCATACGAACACTGCTGCTTTTACTGTTAATTGCACTTCTGTCTTATTTGTTTTACAGTAAATCACTCGTATACATAGTAGTGTTACATTTTTATCAGTGACATGTTGCCACACCGTTTCTGTGTGGAAAAATACAGTGTGGAGCGTCGCTATTGACTGGTATTGCTGACAGTAGCCAGTGTGAGAAACATTTACTGGAAGGAGGTCAACTCATTGGTAGCGTCGCTCCCACTTGCGATGTAAATAGAATGCACCACTGCAGTTGTTGCAGAGCTTAAAGCCGAATTTTGCAAGTTGGGTCGCTTTTTCGTCTTCCTCTCTACGGAGCGCCCCCTACAGTTCATATTTTTTGGACATCACCATAAACATCCATCCATTTTCTACCACTTTATCCTCACTGTTGTTGTGGAGCATGTTCATGCCGGTCGGCATCCATTTTGCATGCTTCTTTGTTTTTCAATTCTTACCATTGGAAAAAGTCAGTCGTGAGTGGCCCCTCACTCGGTCAGACAGTCGTTTTCTCTTCCTCGCTTCCTCCAAAAGTTTTCTCTGCTTCTTTTTCACTGGCTCTGCCGTGATGAATGTCAAAAATAACGCCATCACTGCCTTGATCTTGGCTAAGGTGTGTGTGGAGTGCCGTGAAATAATAATAAGCAATTTGTGTATCCTGTATCTCCTGAGGGCCACACGGTTGGTGTAGTGGTTAGCACTTTTGCCTTTGTAGCAACAAAGGCCCTTCTGCATGGAGTTTGCATGTTCTCCCCATGTGTGTGTGGATTTTCACCGGGTTCTCTGGCTAATCCCACAGTCCAAAAACATGCAGATTTGGGGATTAGGCCAATTGGACATTCTAAATTGCGTAAATGGTTGTTTGTCTCCATGTGGCCCTGCGATGGACTGGAGACCTGTCCAGGGTGTGACCCCGCCTCTTGCCCTATGTCAGCTGGAGTTTGGCACCAGCGCTCCCCAGTGGATCCCCAGTGGACCCCCAGTGGAGGATAAAGGGGTAGAAAATGAGTGAGTGATTGAGTGTATCTCCTGATTCTGAGGACTCCGGGTCGGCAGCCCTGATCTTGCAAGGCTGGTTTTCCACAAACAGACAGTAGGGGGCAGTGGAGACAGCCCCCAGTCTCCCTGCAACAAGTTTTTTTTAGCCATCACAATAAATCTAAAACTGTTAAATTAGGGTAAAAATCCTGCATAGTTCTGCTTTAACTGGACATTCCTACAGAGTATTCCCAACGTGATAAATTTTATTTCTCTCACTGAAGTAATGATCTTTTTCATCACATTTGGCCAAATATCGACAGCCCTAATGAAAACTGTACTTCTTTTCCCGATGCCTGATGGATACCGGTTATTTATCCACGATGAAAATCCTGAGTGATGCTCTAACAGGACACTTGTCTTCTTCAGGTGCGTGATGGTGCTACGGTGGCCCAGAACCTTCCAGATTACTGGAATCGGGTTGTGACCCACAGCATGAAGATTGAGATTAGAAACGTGAACACCAGTGATGAGGGACATTACTACCTGAAAGATCGCAAAGGCCGGGAGGTGTCTATAACCAGGATGGACCTGACAGGTAACTTCCTGTCTGTTATCCAGGGTCATGTTTCCTATGGTCCGTGTATGGAGAGAGCTGCTACGGATTTCTGTATTTGCATATACTAGTGCAGCACCTGCACCCATTCCCTTGAATTATTTAATCCAAATGACATCAAAGCTGGCACTGCACACATAGAGCTGCTAATTTGTTTAGGTAACTTTTATGTCTGGAAAAAGGCAACATAAACACCAGCTAATCCAAGAAATTGATCTTACATTTATTTAAGCTAAACTGGGTATAACTCGAAAAAGTTATATGAGGGTATGACATACCTTGGCTGTTTTAATAATTTTAATCATATTTTCTCTGCAGATCATCATGTCACTAATGGAAACCCTCTCATGGCTCTTCTCCTGCTGCTGGGCATCCCGGCCGGAATCTGCTGCTGCTGTCGCAAGAAGATCTTCAAGAAGAAAGCCACCACTGCTGCAACGCTTCAGGTACAGTAGGCGCAGACACCAACGTTCCCATCTGCTGTGTTTCCTGGTGGGCTGACGAGGTCAGACAGTAAAGGGATTAATCCTCCACAACTGTTACAATCCCAGAATCACAAACTTTTAGTCCGAACACAATAACGGCATTAAAGCTACTGTCTTTGGTCTAACGTCCTGTCCAGACCCAGGTCTCTGGATTTAATGTAGACTTGTAGAGCTATTTAAAACAGATTTTAAGTAAAGGATTTCACTGACAGCAGCTTTAATTAGTAAAACATTTCCTTAATCCATTAATACACTGGATAATTGCATTAATGGAACATAGATACCCATATGTCTGCATACGTTTTTAATTGCTTTTAAATATAAATAGTTTGGTTTCCATAACCTTTATATAAGATTTTTGTATATACTCCATGCAGGGGCCTTGCTTTATGGAGGCCACCATGTAACGTGCTGCCATGTTTCTACAGTAGCCCTAATGGACAAACCAACCAGTGTCCATTTTGTATTTTAAAAAGCAGAAGCTCATCTACTCAGAGAAGAAATAAATCCCTTCTCTTATGCCAAGGCCACTAAAGTTCCCTCATGCACTTGGCAAAGGGAGGAATGAGCAATCTGCAATCTCACTAATCTTACACACTTGACCTTTAACTAATATGTTTAAAATATATGGACTCTCTATTGTTTTGAGGGCACTTTACATTTTAAACATTAAAACAATTATTTATTCAAACAATCAGTTAATAGATGTGACAATAATTATTATTTTTGAACTGTAAAACAACTAGGGATTAGGCTAATTGGACACTCTAAATTGCCCGTAGGTGTGAATGTGAGAGTAAATGATTGTCTGTCTCTATGTGGCCCTGTGATGGACTGGCGACCTGTCCAGGGTGTGACCCTGCCTCTCGCCCTATGTCAGCTGGAGTTAGGCACCAGCGCCCCCCCGCGACCCTCAGTGGATAAAGCGGTAGAAAATGAGTGAGTGTAAAACAACTAAATGCATCACTATCTGTGTCTTCTCTCTGTAGACCACACCGGATACCATCCATCCTCCACCCAGTGGTCCAGTCGGACCCTCTCCTCCATACAATGCTCCCGGACAACCCGGAACGGTGAGAAAATTCTCATTACTTTTATCTAGTCATGGATGTTTTTACCCCACAACCATGTCTGTACACAGAATCTAACCTGGTTAGGGTTAGGCTAGCCGAGAGTAACCCGTTTGCAAACAGGTCTGGAAGCTCTCAATTCAATGCTGTTTTCTAAGTGGTGTTATCAGCGGTTACAAAGTAGAGGCACAGACACTTGCCACTCACCTAATTAAATGTCAGCCTTAAGTCTACAGTAATTTCCATACATGTTTGCTGCTGTATCTCACAGCTAGACAACCCGTTAGTATTCAGAATTAGTATTCAGTTAGAAAAAAAAAAAAAAAAAGATAAACAGGTGAACATATTGTTAAGATATCATAGACTTAAGTTGGCATACATCTTATGAGGTCAGTGTTTTGTTAAGGGTCCAGTGTTTACAATTTAGGATGGTTTATAGGCACAAAATTCAATATAGAATCCAGGAGTGTGTTAATATAAGCAACTAACAACCACTTTTCAAAAAGCCTGACTGATCACGGTGATGATTTATTCTCTGTTAATCATCACACCAAACCCACCAAACTTTAGATGTTGTGTGTTGGTCCGAGGATTTGTTTTTGATGTTCACTCATTAAACTGAAAATTGTTCTACTCTGTTTTAGGTTTACTACCATGGACCCTCCCCTGGCATGGTACATAGGACATTACATAACACACACATATAGTATAATAATATAACACAATATAACACTGTAATTATTGGTTTGTTGATTGTGTAATTCCTGCTGCTGCTCAGGGTCCTGCAGTCCATCCACCACCATCATCCAGCCCTGGACAATGGAACGGTCCTCCACCGTCCCCAGTGAGTGCCTTCATCAAGAATCAGTGAATCACATGAGTAATCAAAGATTCCAAAGTGGATTTGAGGGCATAAAATACTCTAAAATCCAATGGGAATATTATGGGGGGGGGAAAGTTGCTGCAAAGCAACATTTATGTGATTAAATTTATGTGCACTAAAATGTTTTAATGTCACGGAGACAGTCATTAACCCACCTGTTACTGGAAACATAATTTTTCGGCGCATGTGCAAAGTGTGACTACTTTGTGATACCGCTAGTAAATTGTGTATTTTATTTTATAGGGTTAACAAATAGAATGAAAGATATGGAAGTGTGTTTTTTATTTTGGAAGAATAACAAGTGGAAGCTATTTTTATTATTGCCAGGCGTAATGGTGAAAGGTTTACACAGGAAGTAGTGAAAATAGATATTGGCTCCTATTTTGAAAGCCAGGTTGATATGACTTTTGTGCAGGAAGAACAGTAGATGCACAGAATTGGCCTAACTCCTCGGTTACAGTACTAAAACAGAAGACAACATAAAAATGTGTATTTTATTTTATAATAATTCCTGCTAAAATTAAAATTAACATGAAAGTGTGCATTTTATTTTATAAGGATAACTATAAAAACCAAAAGTATGAAAGATGATTAGAAGATACGGATGATTTGGGTGCTATAAACAACTTTTGGAAATCAAGACGCAAATAATTGCATAAGGACAGAAATAAACCGAGCTGTACCATTTGGTAGAAAGGGGTGATTGGCGTTCTTTAGATTTTGCTGTTGATCAGTCTCCCTCTCTCTGCAGGGATATAACCCCGCCTACCCTCCCACCAACCCTGCCTATCCTACTGCGGGTCCAGCCATGGGCGTCCCTGCCCAACCTCCACACTGGAACGCTCCACCACCAGGCCAGTACCCTCCAGGCCCTGTAGCACCAATGGTATGTTCCTCAACTGAAAGATATTATTGAGAGCAATGCTGTCTTTGAACTTTGACCGTTTTGGTTGATTAACATCAGGGAAAAGATGTGTTTCACATCCAAAACTGTAGAAGCTTAAAAGGCCTTATTCACAAAGAAACAGAACTTTCCCCTGTACACAATCTTTTTTCTTTTCTTAAAAGGTTTTTGGTAAACACGGCATTGTTTAAAGAAATTCACACAAAACCTGTAATACATATGCCAGACCTGTATGTGGTGCTGTAACGCTGCTACAGAAGTTTTATTTTCAATGCTTCTGTTATTTGATTTTGCACACAGAAATGAAATTATTCCACAAAAACCAAAAACTACCAGGGTCAACATTATTAGCCTCCCTGATGCTAACAGTCACTTGTGTCTCCTTGTTGCTGGATAACAGCCTGCAGTGGTTTGTTGTAGTTTTCAACAAGTCTCTAACTCGTCTCCTGAGGAATCCCAGTCCATTCTCAAGCTCCTCCAGATTTGATGGCCTTCTGGCATGGACCTTTGTCTTCAGTTCACCCCAAAAATTTTCAATGGGATTTAAGTCAGGACTTTGTGCAGACCAGTCAGTAACGGTCACTCTGGTCTTCTGGAGGTCGTTCTTCACCAGGAGCCACGTATGTTTTGGGTCGTCATTGTCGTGTTGGAAGACAAAACAACGACCCAGACCCAGTTTTGCTGCTGACTGCTTCAGGTTTTCTTTCAGAATCTTCACATACCCTTCTTTCTTCATGATTCCTTCCACCTTGATGAGATTCCCAGTTCCAGACTCACTGAAGCATCCCCACAGCATAATACTCACACCACCGTGTTTCACTGTGGGGACGCTGTTCTTTGGGTTATACGCCTCTGTCTTCTGTCTCCAAACATAAACAATGTCTCTGGACAAAGAGCTCTAGTTTGGTCTCATCTGACCAAAGGACCTGCTTCCGGTATAAATAATCTGGGTTTAACAGCACTTGGGAAATACCTTTTAAAACAATGACATTTTCATGGGGGGCTAATAATTTCGTCAACTGTACCTGATTCCAGTGGCTTTCACTTTGAGGTGTGCAATTTACATGACTTTAAACATAAACAATGTCTCTGTGGACAAAGACTCTAGTTTGGTCTCATCTGACCAAAGGACATGCTTCCGGTATAAATAATCTGTGTTTAACAGCACTTGGGAAATACCTTTTAAAACAATGACATTTTCATGGGGGGCTAATAATTTCGTCCTCAACTGTAACTGAAACACCTTTAATGATTCGTGTGTGTGTGTAGGGCTATGGTCCAGTCATGTACAGCGCTCCTCCTCCGACTGAAACAGCCAGTGAACCTGTGAAAGAGGAGCCCAAGTTGGACAACAGTGCCTCCTCTCCAGCTGACCCTCTGCTGTCTGCCACATCACAGGTAGGTTAGAGACACTCGAGGCACTTTTCCACCAAAGAAACTAGTACCAGGAACTAGAAACTTTTTCAGGAACCATGTGCATTTCCACCCACCCTGGGAATTCAGAACTGAATGAAAGTTTTTTTTAATTTTACCGCAGACATGGCCTTACTCTCAAGGTCACAATACTATTCGGGAACCACCTTGGTTCAGCTACCAGTGATGCATATCTGAATAATTGGAGCATTCATTACCTATTACCTCCACCAAGGAGGTTACTGGAGTTTTTCCACTATACAGTTCCAGCACAGCTTGGCACGGCAAAGCTCAACTCTTTTGAGTTACTTACATTTTTTTGTCGCTTTGCTCTGTTGAGGTTCCAAGTGAGCTGAGCCGATTCTAAAATGTGTCGTCCACAGAGCGCCGGCCACTGATTGGTCACTAAATGGTCGGTAATTTAAATGTAACATGGTTCAGCCCCATTGTACATATTCAGAGTCACCTTAACAGACCTGGCTAAATTTTGCCATGTTTATGTAAGATGGTATAAGCAGGTAAAGTTCTATACAAGTTGAGAAAAACATTTAGATCAAAATGTGAAAATGTCAGGTGCTGGTATGTAAATTATAGGTGCCTTAATGCCTTAAAAATACATAAAACTTTCAATAATTCAAATGTTTTAACTCCCCTTTGTTCCTTGAGCTCTTTTCTTCACAGCGGCATAACATGAACTTCAAGAAGAATCAGAATGGCACTCAACATGCAAACAATTAGCAACCAGCTAAACTGGAAACTACCGAATGCTAACAATCTGAAAGGAGCATAGTGGAGTCAAACACACTTCATTTCAAATAATTAATTCTCTGCTAGTGCTTGCATGTTGGTAAAAGGGCAGTAACCCAATTAAACAGCGTCCTCGAGCTAAAGTTGTAGTTTGACGGCGTCGTCACATACTGACAACAAAAACCAACATGCATTTTATTTTCCACCCCTCAGGGAGAAGATGCATCCTCACCTGTTCCTCCAGTTCCTCCCTCCACCACCACCTCACTCATGTCCGACGGGGCCTACAAGTTCAAGATCAATGTAGGGAACGACTCCACCAACTTCCTGTAGGGGCGCCGTCTCTTCAGGCACCTTCCTCCCTCTGACCTCACAGAGCCTCCTTTTTCCATCCCTCACTTGGAGCCTTTTAAATCAGGGATGCAAAATGGTGATGGTGGAAAGAGTAGACTCTTTTCTTTGCCTTTTATTAGCATTCAGTCCTCTGAGTCGATAAGTTTTATTGACGTCCCCTACTATAGTTTAAGTCACTTGTTCGTTGATCAAATTTTTCGAGGCGATGAGACAAATAAAGGAGTTTTCCTGAAGTGTTAGCATGTGAAGAAGGAAAACATAATATCAACATTTAGTGAGATGTCACTAGTGGCACTTTTCCACTATACAGTTCTAGCGCGACTCGGCTCGGCTCAGTTTGGTATCAGGCGTGTCATTTTCATTACTATAGTTCCTCCTCGACGTCATATCAGGGCTGCACGAAACTGCCGTGACGTCGTTTAACACGCCACGCAAACACACAAACTAGTGATGAGCAAAGGAGTTGTTTTCTTTGTAGAGAATCATTTTCCTCAGTTTTATAAACCGATTAGTTCACTGAATGGTTCAGTACTTCCTGCATGACCGGAGCACAGACTCCATCTGACACAGTCACTGAACTGAAATACGGCTGAACGGCTTGTGATTGGGCTCACCATCTCCGTCTTTCAGCAGTGCTGTCGCTAAATACACCAGACTCCTCTATTAAATATGGAGATTTTAGAAATGTCCTTGTTAAATGTTGGAGATTAACACGTTTTAAGGATTTTTAAGTCTTTTTAACTGATCTACAGTTCGGCTTTGTTTGGTTTGATTCCTTTTCAAAGAGTGCAACATCCGACAATCAGTGGCCGGCAGTCTGCCGACGTCACACATTTTAGTATCGGCTCAGTTCATTTGGAACCTCGCTAAAAAATTACCAGGTATCATCCGTAATGGAAAAGCAAAAAAAAAAAGGCCGAATAGAGTCGAGATGAGCTAGAACTGTACAGAGCAAAAGCGCCATAACACGCGATTGTCTTTTCTATGTACTTTGTAGCTTTGTAGGGGACGCGGTCAACGGGCAACATACACTTGATGTGACACCGAGTCATTCAAGTGTTTGACTCAAGAGCGTGTCCTCACTTTGGTCCTCACAGACTCATGACTTTAAGGAGCGTTCATGTTGATTCAGTGAGGATTTTACTTCTGTCCCACTGTGAAGTCATCAAGTGTGTGAAAGCTGCAGCGGCCATTTTGTGCACTTTGTGGCCACTTTCCATATTTTAGCATCTTTTCAGACTTTGGCTGTGAAAGCAATCGGCAACGTGCAGGAAGAACAAACAAAAAAATAACAACATAGAAGAAAATATACTATTTAGTTTATTAATCAACAATTTACTTTCATTTATGCATACGACTACATTCCTCATCCACAGGAAATAAGCATAAGTCAACAGAAAATAATACTAATTAAAAAAAAAAAAGAAGAAAACATCCCAAACTCACCAAATTTGCATCTTTTCTTGTCCCATTCTTATTAATAGACCTTAATTTTGACATGGAAATAACTGCGGGTCCGAATTCCTGTTTTTTTTCTTTGGCACTTTCAGGATTCTAACTTTAACTCAACTACTTTTGTCTTTGGCAGCAAAATAATCGGTGCGTTTTGTTTGTAAAATGGAGGTTAAAATTGTGTTTTTGGTTAAAAAGCAGCAGTATAAATAATAATTAAAAAAAGATAGAAAATTATTTTGACTGGAACAATTTTGGGGACAACAGCACTGCTGCTGTAGGAATTCCAATGGAAAAAAAGCAAAAAACATGGAAGGATGAGTCTGTGGGGGGGCGGGGGGGAAGATGGGGGATCCATCTTTTCTGCATTACTAAACAACGCAATAAAGCAGAGAAACTTTAAAAAAAAAAAAGCCTAGTTTCCTTTGACGTCTTGCTCTACAGCAGTGTATCCCAAAGTTTCCATACAGAGACCCACTTTTTAAAGACGCCAAACTATCGTGAACCAAAATCACAATAAAATAAAATTGAGACAAGCGCAAATTTTTACTGCATGATTTACTTCAATATTTACAAAAATCTCAACTAAAAGGTCAGGAAAATTTGTTTGGGGACCCAAAGAAATCTCCCGCGTCCAATCTGTGGGTCTCAACCCAGTGTTTGGGTAACACTGCTCTGTGATACCACAAATCATTCAAATCAAATAACATAGGACTAGTAATTCGAGGTGATGCTGTGTTGTGTATTCTGAACTAACTAATCCCAGTTTTTGGGGCAGACCAGCCTTGACCTTCAGTGGTGCCTCTCACTCACATGCACATGTTCAGCGTGTGCTCCAGCATATCAGCTGCATCAAAACTATAACTACCTCGTTTTTTTTGGATCCAATACCTCTTCATAAGTTGATACAGTCAAGACAGTTTGTACGTAGAGCTACGGTAGCTGATGACATGCGGCTAAAACAACGCCATTTTGGCAGGAATCGTCTGTTTTCACACACACAAAAAAAAAAGTGAAGATGGTGGATAAATGTTGTGAGCCAGAATGCCAGAACCATAAAACACACTCAAACTGAGTGACGGGAACCTACAGAGAACGGATTCCACTTGTAGAGTGATCACATTCATTTGTCATCAAACCTCCCAGTCGGCTGTTAAAAGTCACATAGAATGGTCTTTTTGAACCAAACATCCAGATTACCGATATCTACTTAGATAAATTAAACAACATTTATGGTCAAAAGCCTCATAATCTCTTCAGATTAAGCCAGTTTATTGCTCTCTGCCAGCCTCTGAACAGGCACTGTTTCTGAGCTAATGCCCCGCCCCCCAGAACACTGAGTCTCTTGTGATTGGCCAGATACCAGCTGACTGACTGCTCCACGGTGCTGCTTCTTCTTCTTCTTCAGGTTAAATGTTCACGCCCACAACCGGGAGTAGCTGTTGGGGGAGGGTTCGTTGCACGGCAAATGTGCTAGTTACTAGGGCTGCGGCTATCGAATATTTTGGTAATCGGGCATTCTATCAAATATTCCATCGAGTAATCGGATAAAACATGCTTTTATCCTATTCCTCCTATTACTTTCGCTTTGCTGCGTTTGCTCATCTGCCCATTCCGTACCACTACACTGTTCACACACGTTACCCAAAGCCCGCTTCCGTCTTCTTCGGCTTTGTAGGGGACGCATAGCCTGTGACGTAAGCACGTTGTGTCACACTAAAAAGAATCCGTGCGAAACGTGGGCTTTAAATTTAAATAAACGAGGCTTCGAGGCAGAGGAAATTCCTCCATCATTTTTTGTAATCGAGTTACTCGAGGAATCGTCGCAGCCCTACTAGTTACGTAACTAAACTCGACTTTTCAAAACCACTTGCTCGAGAGCAGGTAAACAGAGAAGCTTTCTTCTTTCTCCGAAGTGGCTGAAGTGTTTATTGTGACACTTTAGTGATGTTTAGATACGGGAAGTACACGGGGACACACCGAAAAACATCAGACATTTGATTTTCCACTGAATGTCCTCTTTAAGTGTCCCCTTAACTGCCGACTGGGAAGCTTGATGATCAATCTGGATGCGTCATCCCAGACTACAACACTAATATCTATACTAATATTTTACGTGCTTTTATTTCGTTATGTAAGCGTTTTCCGGAGACGAATGACGGAAAGTTTATCAGAAATGCTGCACGTCTAATAGTACAGTAATAGGAATAATGCCCACTCCGACTGTTTCTTTATTTACATAAAGCACCAGGGGGCAGTATAAAGATCACATATACTGAGTCTGTTAGAGCATGAGAGTGAACTCTTGCAGCTACTGGTGCCGTTCACTCTTCTGAAGCTTTCCCTTCTCTGTAATTCCGTCTAATGAAGTGGTTTTGCTGTGACATTCTGCTGTAGTAAATGCCAACAGCTAAACCAGGAGAAACAGTTCTTCTGCCTTTCAAGGTGCCATCATGCCTTTTTTTTTTTTTTTTTTTTTATAAATAACTACTCCTCGTCCACATTCAGCCTTCGATATCCGTGTGCCGTCACTTGTATCAACCGGGTTATGTTTGAGATAGCCAGTGTAGCTTTGTAGTCCAAATATTAGGAACACCTAAAAAAAAACATGTTCAGCAGTGCAGCTTTTACGGTGACGGTGACGGTTTCTCTCGTCTTTGTGTCCTGAAGTACATTTTTAAATAAAGAGCAAAATAAGAGCTGTGTTTTGTGTTTGTAAAAACAGGTCAAGGGACAAACTGTTTACATTCTATTTAAAATGTCATTTTTATTTTGTGTGTGTACTTCTATCATTGTAAGGAGCAGTTTGATTTCTTTTTAGATCTTATGAAGTGAGGACATTGTTAGGGCATTTTTGAGCAGGGAGCCTTCGCGGTACCACCTCTGAACTTCTGTCTTTTTCACAACGCAAGTTCCACCTGAATGTTTGTACTTAGTTTTAAAAGGATACTAGTGTGGCTGTATGATACAAAGCCAACATTGACTGAATTGTGTGTGTGTGCCCCCCCCCGGATTTGCACTCACTCTCACTGATTAAGGTCCAGTATGTAAGAATTAGTGACCTCTAATGGTGAGACTGCAGATTACAACAAACTGTTTTTTTCCTTTCTATTAAAGCAGTTATTTGCTTATGTACTCCTACATTTTACACACTGAGCCTTTAACAGCAAGATAAATTGGAAAACATATTTTTAAGATATTGTAGACTAAACTGGCATAGATTTTTTTCTTTTTTTTTTTCAAACAGCCTTTTCTGACTGGAAACTAAAGTTTGTGTCACTTTGTGACCTCTTCACCAAAGCCCATAGAGAAAATCAGCGATTTTACATCAGGGCACAGAGGTGTTGTAGATCCACTTCTGCCTCCATCACTAAGTTCAAATGTGTGGTTTTTGGGACTTTGCCATTTGAAATCTGTTGTTTGGATTTAACTAAGAGACACAATCTCACCACATAAAGCAGCAGTGGACCAGCAGCCCTTGTGTCTCTGTGAGCTAAATACACTGAATTTGTCAATGGACTTTGGTGTCGGGGCACAAAGGCCGTCATAACTGTGACATGAAGCAGCAGACATATGAAGCTAGGAAATGCAAGATATCAAACAGGCTTCCTCACAAAGATAGAAGTACAAGTACGTGTGTGGAAATGTAACAAACGATATTTACCAAATGTAGTTGTAGTTTATAGTTGCGGGTTGCGGCGTTTTATGCTCTAGTGTTATTTTTATTTTTCATGTATGTGCAACTAAACTCTAAAAACAAAACAAAACAAAAAAAAAAACTATGTATAAATAAAGTGACATCCTGATGATCTGAGTGATTTTACTGACTCCTGAAACTGCATTTATGCACTAAATATGAGAAATGCAGTAGACTTGTGTGATCACTGTTGACGGCCATGAAACATCAGCATATTTCACCTTAAAGGCCATAGTTGTAACATATGATTAAAAGAGAGCTTCAGTATTTAAAACATGATTTTTCAGCTGGACAAGGCTGTAACTGAACAAATAGTGGCAAAGATATTCATAAGACCTCGTAGACTTAAGCTGATTTTATACGGTGAGCTTTTTCTGCTCTATGGCTTTGGGTTTTCTCTTCTAACCCAATTTTATTTATGCAAATTTATGCATCAACTTCCTGTTCTGCAGGCTGTGTCGGGTTAAGGAATCGTTCTCTTTTGACCAGGGCTGCAACTAACACATTATTTTCATCATTGATTACTCTGTTGATTATTGTTTTCAATTAATCAGGTCCTTGTTCCGTCCAGAAAATGTTGATCAGCGTTTCCCAAACCTTGAAATGATGATGTTCTTAAATGTTTTTGTTTTCTCCACAAACCAAAATAAATCTGTATTAATGATTTATTTGTTAGATGACGCAAAGAAACCAGAAATTATTCACATTTAAGAACTCTCAAACCACTTAATCGATGAACAAAATAGCTGACAATTAATTTAAGAATTGAATAATCGATTGTTGCAGCCCTACTTTGCCAAAGCCAAAAAACTATTACTTTAATGAGAACTAATATCCACAATAATGAGGAATTATGCAACTCCCCCCCTGTGGCACACGAAAAAATAAATCACAAGGACTGTATGCTGGTGAGCTGCACAGGCTTTTTAAGTCACTTGTGTGAAATATTAATGTTTTTTTCCCCCCATTCTCGATTATCACGATAAGAGAAATTCACCACAAATACCTTATTTTAAGTGCGTTTTATCACGATGAGCGATAATATCATGTACTGTACCATCACTGCTGTCAGTAACAAATCACGAGTTGTGAAGTTTTCATCCCAAAGTTCCTTAAGCCTTACAGACCACATCCTACCATCGTGTGAAGACGTGACGTCACTCCGCTTTCGTCCACCTCTCCATGTCCCTCAGCCTCCTCTCCAGAACCTTCACCTGCTCCTCCAGGTGAGCCGTTTTGTCAGCGGCGGCTCCTCCCTTCGACGACCCGACGCCCAGCAGCACGCACACGAAAACCAGGACGGCCAGTCGGACCGCCATGGTTTCCGTTCCCACGCTGTGGTCCCTCAGGATGAACGCGAAACAGGCCAGGGCCACGCCCACTTTGAGCAGCCACAGGGCCCGCCTCAGCGTGGACGCCACCAAGCGGAAAGCCAGCGAGAAAAGCCAGTAGCCGACGAGAGCCACGAGAAACCACTGAGCCACGAAGGCGAGTCCCTCTGGAGTCACTTTAACGGGGGCGGCAGCTGTGGAGGAAAGACGACGAGACTGACGTTAAACTGCCACTTTAAGACATAATCATGGAAGCACAGCATCCTACCAGAAACCATTCATCCACTATTAATCCACTTCTAAATTAATCGCCAACTATTCTGATTGATTTGATCATTGTTGTAAAAGCAGATCCAAAACAGAACCTTTTTAATTTGGCTTTTAGATTTACTTAAGTATGTTTATGCTTAGTTATTTAATGGAATATGGTTGTATCTGGGTGAGTAAACGTGTGACTGAGTGGGTGGCTGGGGATGTGTTAAGGTGTTTTACTTGTAGGAAAAGTGCTATTTAACTATTAGACTGATTGGTTTTAATATTTCGTCTCAAATCCGTCAAATCATGTGTGAATATTTTCCAATTAATACTTATTTATTTAATATAAGTTTATACTTTCTTCTCGGGAGCTTGTTAAAGATACAAAAACTTTTGCTATTCCAATCGTCAATTCAGAACAATTTATTGATTCAAAACTTTTCATTTCTGAATTAGAATATTTAAGAGTTATTGATCCCAGAATTTAAAACCACTACCTTAAATGTGTTATCAAAGTGGGGCCACATGATATATTATGTTCCTCAGACGTCACCTGCCAGGATCCTTAGATCAGTATTGGCAGTAGTCAAGGAAACATGACAGTGAATCAGTGTTAGAGCAAGTCGTCGTTCAACTGGAAGGTTGTGGGTTTGATTCATGGCTCTGCTAGTCTACATGCTGATGTGTCCTTGGGCAAGACACTTAACCACTGAAAGTTGCACCTGATGGCTGTGCCATAGATGTATTGTATGAATATAGGCGTGAATGGGTGAATTCCGAAACTGTAGATTAAAGCAGCTTTGACATCAAGACTAGAAAAACACTATAGACCATTTACCATATAAGTCGCCTACCAATGCAAACCTAATATAAAGCTATCACAGACTTAAGATGGCGTCACATTTACTCTGTGATTCTTTTGTTAAATTGTTAAAATGTGCTAATTTTTTTTGTTTGGCGCCACACTTCAAAAAAGAGCTAGAAGCACTCAGAGAGCGCTGCAAAAAAAAAAAAAAAAAAAAAAATCCTGGATCCAGACAACAATCCGGATCACCACCAAAATATAATCGTCTGTTCCTTGTACCATTACACACCTTTGCTGAAAATTTAATCAAAATACGTCCATATCGTTTTGAATTATTTTGCTAACAGACAGACAGACAAAACCACACTGGCAAAAACATAACCATCTTAGTGGAGGTAATGGACTGCAGTACCATTAAATTGCCTCAAGGTGGCAGAACATGCACATAAATAAATGTGTGTCATGTGATCAGACTTTGCAGTAAGCGCTTTGGCATATAACGACTAAAACATTCCTGTATCCAAACGGCATTTCGGATCAGCACCAAAATCTAAACATCTGTTCCATGTCCCATTACACACCTTTAATCAAAGTGTCATCAAAATCCGCCCATAACTTTTTGAGTTATTATGCTAACAGACAGTGTTGCTCCCGGGTGACATAGAAATAAAGAAATTTTGAGAGTCCACCAGTTGTCTTTTGTTGTTTTATTCTGCAGAAGGAGCAGGTTTACAGAGCACAAGGTGGTCTGTAAAGGAGTTCAAAATGGCAGAGTGAATCACAGCTTCTTATAGGCCAAAGGCTACACAGGGAGGAGGCAAAGTCATGGGAAACAGAGAGAAGATTTTAGGGAGGCAGCAATTGTCCAAGGCCGTGCTGGTATATCTTATTGGTTATTGTATATAGCTGTGAGGTGAAGAGTTGAAGACTTATAATAGGGCATTTTCAGAAGCCAAATATAAAAGGTAGATAGAAATATATTGAAAACACGGTTGGATACTGTGTAGGATTTTCTATTACAACAGACAGACAAAACCACACTGGCTAAAACATAACCTCCTTGGCGGAGGTAAATATCTGAACTACCCCTTTAAGGGTTTTCATAGTGGCAACACTGTCATCAGTCCCTGCATTATCCTGGTTTAGTGGACACGAGTCAAAACACGGCAGGTATTTTTGGACCCAGTATGGTCTGGTTTGGGGTTTTTGAAGGACTCTGACTATGTGTCTGACTGGACGGCTGTGAATTTATTCGCGGTCCCCGCAGTTGACGTACGAAGCAAAACCACAGTCAGCTGCTTTTCATGTCCAGCGACTTGGTTTGCCATTTTCTGTCCACATCCTGGTTTCCTGCTCCGAGTCTGTCTGTCCTCATGGTTCCTGTTCTTCACACACCTGAGCTTCATCAGTTCGTTGACATGAACAAGTTGCTGCAGGACACGAGAACCAGTTCTTCCACCGACTCTGTGGTTGTGGTCTGTGTGACGTTGGAAATACCTGATGTGTACTGGAAATCCAATTTTTTTTGGGTTCTTCCAGTCAACAGTTTTAGGCTTATCAGTTAAAATAATGTTATATTTTCATGTTCTTCAAATTTTATTGGTTATTCCTCTAAAATAAAATATGTGTTTTTATGTTTTCTTCCGCTGTCATCTTCTTTCATTTAGTGTCGGGTGGCAACCACAACTTGTAAAACAATAATGGTACATGGAAGTAGCCGCATAATCGCACGTGAGTGGAACAAACTGGGTTTTTGGGTAGTGGTTAAGGTTATAAAGGGGCAGAAAATCGGACTGTGCTACAATATATTATTTACCAATTGTATAAGTTCTCAACCTTCAATCCTGAAAATTTCCAGTTAATTCCTGTAAATTCTCATTAATTGCCAGGCAAAGTTTCTATTTTTGAATTTTGCAACCCAACTAATGACAGATCTCACTGTAAAAGTCATGAGGTCAAGAAAAGATGACGATATGAGCTAATGAAGATGCAGGAAAAGAAAATCATGTTGTTAGCCTAAACCTTACTACTTAAAGTTCCTGTATAAGCCTCATTCTAAGGCTACAAATAAGCAAATATATCTATTGATAAAGCAGTTATACACTTATACAAACACACTTATTAGTAGTTTATTCAATTTTGGCAAAAAAAAAAACAAAAAAAAAAACATCACACTGGTCCTTTAACTTATATTTAATTTTCACTTTCTGCATCAATTCCTAATCATTTAAAAGAGAATTATGAAGCATCTGTACCTTGGATTCCAGCAGTTTGAAGTAAATGTGAGATGTACTGTAGCAGAAGGTTCAGACCATTTGCCACGTTCTCGACAATGACGCCCAGAACCTGAGAGAACGCCTGAGAAAAAGACGACAAAAAACACACACAATGTACATGCTGTAAAAAAGATTTACGTTCACATTTCTCTGTCGTAAATAGCTGCACTGTGATATTAAGGGTCGCAACGATTAATTGGTTACTAATTCTTAATCCTCAACTATTTTGAGAATCACCAAATCAGGTGTTCCAGCCTCTTAAATTTGAATATTTTTGCTCTATATATCAACAAAATCATTAAAACTAATTCATTTCAGCTTGTAGACAAAACAAAGACATTTGAGAACGTAATAATTTCAAGGTTTGGTAAAAAAAAGATCAACATTTTCTGACCTTTTCTGGATCAAACAACTAATCAATTAATCGAGTAGAAAAAAATAATCATTAACTGCAGCCCAGCTAGTCTTTATTTTGCAATATTCATCTAATAGTAGTAGTAGATCTAGTATCTTGAAGAAAGAAAGCACAATAAATAAATGACATGAAAAAAATGCATGTAACTCTAGGGAAATATATAAAAATGCCAAAAAAAAGGTAAAACACATACTCATGATAATGAAGTACAATATTTAGAAAACTATTTAAAAATGTGTGTAGTGCTAACTGGAAATAAATTCTGTACATTTGTATTGTAAACAGATTTAACAGGACAACCACCATTCCTATTACCAATACTATTAATACATTTTTTAAAAAAAAAAAACCTTTTCTAGTCTTTTTCTTGTATTTTCAAACATAAACACATATTGTTTGCAGATGATTCATGCATTTGATTAGATCTTTTAATCATTGTGTCATGCATAAAAATATGCCCAGGCCAAGGGGCTTACAAGACACTGATATTGAGGAAAAAAAATAGTGTTTATTTAGTTAAATTTACTTTGAGACAATAATAATAATCCAATAAAAAAAGGTGGTTCTGTTAAGAACATATGGTCATTTTCTAGTCTCTTTGACTACATAAAAACATTTTGTACAGTGTATAATAATACTCATTTCCCTTTGTTTGGCCTTTAAACATCAACACATCATGTATATAAATACATTATCTGCATATATTCAGTGCCTCACACACATTTACATCAAAATAAATTAAAAAAAAAACCCGTCTGACCTTCTGTACCGACAGCACCGTCTGCTCCCCGGCCAGTCTGCCCAGGTAGGTCCTCCCCTCCCCGGCCACCTCAGACAGCGCCGCCCGCAGCTCCTGGATCAGCCCGGAGCGGCTCTCAGAGCCGGTCTCCGCCGAAACAACCGCGAGCAGAGAAGCGGCGCAAAACAGCGACAACCGCAGAGTGACGAGGAGAAGCGGCGGAGGATGAAGAAACATGGCGAGAGACGTTTAATACGGAGCAACAAAGTGAGGGAAAATGTGCAGAGAAGGAAGCGCGAGCAACTTTTTCCAACAGGATGTGGAACAACTGAGTGAGCGGGCGGGCGGGCGGGCGGGCGCCCCCCTGCTGGGCTGAGTGTGCAACTACACCATGAACCAACCTGATCCAAAAGAAACACGGTTCGGTTCATCGGTTCGGTCTATTAATGGGGCCGATATTCGCAAAAATAAATAAATAATGATCGGCATTGGCCAATAATTGTTTACTAAACGGACAATTTTTTACTACAAATGACGCGTTTTTGCCCCGAGAGACTTCGTAAATGTTGTTAAAACTATTATTTTCATCTAAAAGTTTACTTTTCTTAAAAAACGGTTTTTGATTTTTCGTTTTAAAACATTATAAATATTGTAAATTTCCCCATCATGGGACTAACAAAGTATTATCTTATATATTCTGTTTTGTACATTATTTTTATTGATTTTTTATTTTTTTGAATTGCTGAATGTTATTAAATAGTTGTATTTCATCAATTTAATTTTAATTAACAACCAGCAGCTTCCCAGATTCCTAAAAAAACTGGCACAGCAAAACCAATATTAGTACGTACTGTTCAGGATGTATCATTTTTTAAATTTGTTAGAAAAAATTACTAGAGGACAATTGAAGAGCTCATAGACATAAAAAAAATAAATAAAACAGTTTAGAAGTACAATTTTCTTTTCACTGCTGGAAATTTGGAGTGTAAGCCCAAAATTAATACAAGGATCAGTTTTTATGTTCATGTTTAGAATTAGCTTGTGTTCAATTGTGAACACTTTCCCAGTAACTTTGGAACAGAATTTCTTTTAAATTTTAGCCATTTTGACTTTTCTTCTTTCTTTTGGCCGCTCCCTCCCTCTCCAGGGGGCGCCACAGCAGACGATCCACATGTTTTATTTGGCAGAAATCCTGACACAACCCTCCTATTTATCCAGACTTAGGACCAGCACTGGGCGTTCACTGGATGTGACCCCTGTGACTGGGGAATGGGTACCTTGTTCAGGAGTTCCCCAGCCCTTGACCTGGTTGGGATTTGAACTAGCAAACCTCAACCAAAAACACCAAATTCTGACTCTTGTTTTCAGCCAAATTAAATGTTTAAATTTTCACTTTAAAGACTACAGGTTAAAAAAAGAGAGAGTATGAATCAGCTTTGAGAATAAAACATTTTATTGTGAACATAAAGTTTAATGTGTTGACTGTAGTGACAAAATCATCCGTTTTTTTCTTGAATTAAAAAGAGTTTGTCACCTTTTCATTCATCGGCCGTTTGAAGGAAGGAGGAGGATTCAGTGATCTTCAACAAACTGGACGTGCTCTTCAACCTGGGAATCACACACACACAGAAATACAAAATTAGTAAAATAGCCTGTCATGTATTTAGATAATTAATTTATCAGTTTGAATCCTTTAATAACTAAAACAACTTCTTAGATGTGAATATTTTGCTCCACATAACAAAGAAATCATTAAAACTGAATAATTTTATTAAATAATACGTTTGTGGACAATGGACATCATCATTTCAAGGTTTGGGAAACAACATTTTCAACAATTTCTGAAGTATTATGGACCAAAAAACTAATTGATTAATTGAGAAAATAATTGATTAGTTGATTATGACACAAATAAATTACAGGCCTAAATAACTGACCATTTCTGGAGAGAGAACTATGAAATGTATTACCACTGAAGGACTTACATGTTGGTGAGGCTCTCTAACCGTTCCCTGAGGTCGTCCTGGACAACGAGACAGAATAAAACAGAACAGAAAATATTAAAAACCAAAATATGCTTTTAGCTCCTGATCAAAGCAAATGTAGGGGTCGTACGATAATCAGTTCAAATTTATTCTGTATTAAAAGACTATGGTGGTCAAATCATGCCGTGATGGCAGGAAAAGCCCCTGAAAATGCAGGTTTCAAGGTTTTAAAGTTGAATAAACACTTTAAATCCACAGAGATCAAGCAAAATGTCACAGAACTTGACAGACTGAAGCCCTATACTGCCCCCTGGTGCTTTTCACAAGTACACAAACAGCCTGAGTGGACATTATTCCACACCTGAACCATCTCTGTCAAACTTTCCCCTCATTCTACTCCAGAGAACACTTACATAACGCAATAAAACACACATACAATAAACATGATATTTAAGTTAATTAGTCTTGTTATTAAGTCTGTAATGATGCTGAAGTTGGCATGCACATTTCTGGTTGGCAGTTTAGGGAGATAAATAAATAAAATGAAACTGAAAAGCTGAGATTTATTTACCGATGGTGAACGGGAGTCCGGTTCTCGGTCGTGTGGCACCGCCGAAGCTCGAGGTGAAGAGCTGAAGGTGTCGCAGCTGCAGGATGAAGGCGACGGTGCAGCGTTAACCTGGAGGTGAGGGCGGAGTCGAGGGCGGAGACAAGGGCGGAGCCAGCAAAGAATAAAACACGTCATAACATGGCATTTTTATATGGAGATGCACTGAATTAAAAGGAGTAATCAGGAATTAAACAGGAAAGAAAACATCCCAGTTGTTTGTATTTGCTAATAATAATAATAATGATGATAATAATAATTAGCATTAAATATGTGTTATTAAAAAAAAAAAACAATTTCTCTTGCTGTTTTGTTTCAGCAGAACACTGTGACTCTAGACTCCCATGAGCAAATATAAAATGTTAAGCTCTGAAAATGGTATTTTGTCCTTTGAAAACCACTTAAAACATAAAATAATCCACAACGGGCTTATTAATGAAATGCAATAAGATCCCTATGAATCTGAATAGCTGCAGGTTAATTCCGTACTTACTCTGGAAAGGTGAAACATTAATTAATTAATTACACATAATTAAATTGACACTTTATTCCTGATTTTATGTTACACACTATATTATACTGTGTATGTGTGCTCTGTATTTTCACCTGCCTTGAGGACTACAGATGGAAATTAGCCAGTAACTTAATCTGGTGAAAAGCATTTTCCTTTGCTGAGATTTGCGAGGACAAAATTGTTAGCTCCCCTATGAAAATGTCATTGTTTTAAAGGTATTTCTTAATTGCTGTTAAACAGATTAAGAATTGTTAACACAGATTATTCATACTGGAAGCATGTCCTTTGGTCAGATGAGACCGAACTTTGTCTTTGTCCACAGAGACATTGTTTATGTTTGGAGATAGAAGACAGAGGCGTATAACCCAAAGAACAGCGTCCCCACAGTGAAACACGGTGGTGTGAGTATTATGCTGTGGGGATGCTTCAGTGAGTCTGGAACTGGGAATCTCATCAAGGTGGAAGGAATCATGAAGAAAGAAGGAGATGTGAAGATTCGGAAAGAAAACCTGAAGCAGTCAGCAGCAAAACTGGGTCTGGGTCGTCGCTTTGTCTTCCAACACGACAATGACGACCCAAAACATACGTGGCTCCTGGTGAAGAACGACCTCCAGAAGACCAGAGTGAACGTTAGTGACTGGCCTGAACAAAGTCCTGACTTAAATCTCATTGAAGTGAAGACCAAGGTCCATGCCAGAAGGCCATCAAATCTGGAGGAGCTGGAGAGATTTGCCAAAGAAGAATGGGCTGGGATTCCTCAGGAGACGAGTCAGAGACTTGTTGAAAACTACAACAAACCACTGCAGGTTGTTATCCAGCAACGAGGAGACACAAGTGACTGTTAGCATCAGGGGGACAATCATGTTGACCCTGGTAGTTTTTGGTTTTTGTGGAATAATTTCATTTCTGTGTGCAAAGTCAAATAATGGAAGCATTGAAAACAAAACTAGGATGTTTGAAAAAGCTGTTAAAAAGTCTTTGCTCTGTTTAACAGCATGTGGGAGATTCTTTTAAATTCATAGGGTGGCTAATAATTTAATCCTCAACTGTACACTGTTCCTGATACAAATACATTTAATAAACTACATAACAAATTTATGTGACACAAATAAATCCCAAAACCAAAGTAGCCTGTGATTAAACTGTAAATAAGCTGCATCTAAATTGTGCTTTTTCTAGTTTGTGTACCTGTGTGTTGCTTAATTCCAGTTTAGTCTCCAGTAACAGAACTCTGCTCATCAGATTTTCCCAACTCTGTCTGGAAATGGTGACGACATCTCCTCCTTCTTCCAGGACTGGAATATGGTCATCACGACGGTGGCACTTTAAAAAAGGAAGAAAGGTAAAAATTAAAAAATGTCAGATGAAATATTAAATTACTATTGCTCTGTCCACTGGACCAAATAATACTAAACAAAAGAGGAGACGCTGAAAATCCTCTCGTCAACCTTGTCTGTGTTTCTCTGCTCTTCCAGTTCCTGCAGCCGTTTCTCCAGGATCCTGAGTCGATCTGGTCCAGACTGAAGATCCTCCAGCTGAGCTTCAACTGCTGAGAGTCTTTCTTTCACCTCAGACAACTGAAAGACAAAAGAGTCACTTAAAGACGCACCAGCAGATGATGGTGAGACTTTGAGACATTTTAAAAACCAAATTCTAAGTGTTCCCTAACTAGTTATGAGTAAAATCAAATCAAATGTGGCACCGAGGTCATTAAACCCCCCCCCCCCCAGAGTGGCACAATTATTTGATTTAATGAATCAATTTTGAATTAATGACAATTTGTTTTAAAAGGAGAATAAATGTGTCTTTAACCGCGTCAACTAGGTCGTCTTGCCATTCTGCCAACTTTGCAATTCCATTTTCAGGAGAAACCGGGGACGAGACGTCATGATCATCGTCATTAATGTGAGACGTGGGCGTCAATTTGTGGCGAGAGTTTGTGGCAGAAGTTGAAGGATTTTCTCTGTGTTTCATCGCAAATGGTTTTCCAGGCACCTAAAACAAAGATGCATGTTTATGTAAAAAAAAATGTAGAAAGTGCTGATATGATTTAGATCATATAGAATGGGTTTAAGAAACATAAATTCAAAGAGATATAAATCATTTAACGGCAGTGACCGCACCTTCTTCAGTTGGTTGTGTTTCTGCATGGCCAAGTTAATGACGTCGCAGGTGACAGAGATTTTCCTTTGAGAGAAACCAAACTGGAGGAATTGCTGTTTTGTCAATATGGGCTTATATTGGAAGACGTCTCGTAAAACCTACACACACACACACACAAAAATATATACGCATTTGTGTTAGGGATGTGAAATTGAATCATTAATAAAAGTTTTTTTTTAAATTGTTGTTACAATTTTACCAAAAACATCTGTTTCATTTCATTTTTCTCTGGACCTCACATGCTGTGTAATTAAGTTTCATACCAGCAGAGGGCACACATCAACTAAAGCGCTAACATGACAAGCAGAAGTCGTCAAAAGGCTGGACACGAGTGTGAGTAAAGATGAAGCAGCCACTGAGATGCAACACTACACTAACTGAAGTTAGAAAACTGATCACCCTCCTGCACCAGAGCCCAAACAGAAAATCTCACATGGACACAGTAGCTGCTAGTCCAATGCCCCAAATGTGAAAAAGCGATCTCAAAAACTAAACTTTGAAACAAACGCCAACTTACTGACATCAGAGAAGGAGCAACAACTCCTGCCAGTCATGCAGTGACACTAAATCTCTGATTTTCTCTATGAGGTTTGGTGCAGGCAGGGACCAATACTTAATTGGTCCCTCCCTGGGAAGCAATACTTAATCTTAAGATAAACAGACTTTGAACTATGTGTAAAAAAATTTTCTTAGGTAAGCCTATTTTTAAGTGGCTAAAGTGTGTTTTTCCATGTGCTTGTTAATAAACATGTATCAGTACACTTTAAGGAACACAAACTATAACTCTAATTATCAGGGTTTCAACACATTTTGACCAATGAATTTTCAAAACATTTCCATAATACTTTAGCCTATTTCCATCACTTGATGTCAGCGGTTTATAGGCCCATATAGCGACTACAGGGCACAGTACTGAGACTCTCAATGCATTAGCCCTATGACAAAAATGTAGCAAGGGATTTGAAATGGAATATCTTAGTCTACAACCACAGTAAACTCAGAATTACATTCCAATTCTGTGCCACATTTTTGCTGTACCAACTATCCGAGTGTATAGGGCACTACAGGAAGAAGCTCATTATTGGCACCCACTCATATACTTTAATTTCACTTATCATGATTTGGCTTAAGTGAATGGTGAATATTATTTATCTATTTAAAAAGTAATAATGCATAATTACAAGTTTTTTTTTTGGTTTATCTAAAAGTTAATTTTAACAGGAGGATAGTGGGAAAAACATGGATGACAAACATATTGCATATTTTTCACGTGCGAGCCATACATTGTTGAAAATACATTTACCTCGCATGCTACACTCGCACTTTACTCGCACTTTCCTGCTGCAACTCTTCTTTTCCCTCTTTTACTGCCAACTAGTGGCGTACTTGCGTATAACGTGACAAGTGAGTGACGTTCATGCAGCCCTTCTTAAGAAATTGAAAGAAAAGTTGTTGTTTAAAAAAATCCGATGAACGAATGATATCGGATCGAACCATCCCTAATTCAAAAATTTTGCAAAACTTTCAACAAATTTCATACCGTTTCCAGGCCCGGAAAACATTTTTCTTTTAAATTTCACAACTTTTCCAGGAACTTCATGACCGTGTGAACCCCGAATAATCTACCTTATAAACCGTGTCAATAAATCGGAGGTCAGTTTTGCCCGTGAGCTCCAGTCCGGCCTCCATCAGATGCTCAGTAAGAGGCGGAGACAACGATGTGAGGGTGAAGCTCAGTATAGGAAGAAAAGCTGAAGGATCTCCCTTGGAAAGACTGATGGAAAAGCACACAACAACAATAATAAGTTTATTTATAAAGCACCTTAAGAAACAAGCCGCCGAGAAGCAGAGTAACACTTTAGCAACACCAAATGTCAACGGAAATAAAAGCAAAAGACCATAATAATGAAACAAAAAAGATATTGTCAAACAAAAGCAAGTATGAGTGAATAAAGGGATAAAGTTAATAAATAAAAGTAGTAAAAAGCAATAAAAATGGCTAAAAAAAATATAAAATTTGAACAAGTGATGAAGAATGGCAAATGTCAGTTCACAACTCAACAAAATACTTAACATGTGCCTCATTTTACAGCTGAAATGTTACATATTGAGGCTTTAAAATCTCTCACGTTAGTGAAAAACAGGATTCCTTAGTTTTTAAGAATAATTGGGGGAATATATTGCGGTCAAGCTATCCGACACTCGTTTCTCCGTGGTCAGACTTTTAACGCCCGAATTACAAAGGGTTTTACAGTAAAGAGGCTGTAATCAAGCTATTTTGTATGGACATCGACATCCGGTCTTCAAAATAAAACCCTCGGATCGCCGTATCTGTGTACACGTTTGAAAGCACATCTCCTCACTGCTATGTTTTGGACAATAACCGGACAGAAGCGTCTATGATTCCTACCATACTGAAAATCAATAAATATGTCCTGAACACAACGTAGTCAATCCTACTTAGGCAAATTTCAATTTTTATTGCATATCAAGATTGATAATGTTTTCCATTACAAATATGGGACTTTTCATTTGAAATTCCACAAAAACTGTACAGTAAAGTTGTCTGATATCCAGCACAGTAGTAGTCACGGATGTCCTGAGCACAAAGTAGTCAATCTTGGTCCATTTCCATTTTTACTGAATGTGAAAGTTTAATATTTTTCCTTCACAAAGTGCAAATATGAGACTTTTAATTAGGATTGTCTCATTTCAAGTATGGTAGAAGTCTTAAATGCTTATGTCCGGTTATTAGGTATCCGAAACAGAGCTGCGAAATGTGCTTTCAAACGTGTACACAGATAAGGTGAGGGGGTTTTATTTTGAAAACCGGATGTCGATGTCCTTAAAAATTAGCTTGATTGCAAGCTTTTTTTTAATTTATCGTAAAACCCTTTGTAATTCGGGCGTTATATTTCTGCGTCAGAAAGCTTGGCCGCAGTGTGAACAGGGTGGAGGTGTAGCAGGTAAACGGGTCGTTTCCGACTCACCAGTCGTAGTCGACGTGTCCTGGGAACTTAATCGCCCGCAGGAGTCTTTCCAGTTTACGAAGACAACCTTGGACATCTCCAGTAGGCAGCATTTTAAAAACGGAGGAGACAGAATCTCCGCTTTAAAATGGCTATTTTTGTTGCTGATATTACTGATTGGTAGCTCGCTATACTTTACTTATCCTACCCTTTAGTGCACGACTGGCTACAAAAACGTTACGAACTGGTCTGTTCGGTTAACCGAGTACAAGGCTGTGACGTGACATGGCAAAACAATCCACACTTGTTCTCTAAACTGTAGACGCCGCTATTTTCTTCTAAAATCCCGCTTCTCCTTCACTTCCTGACTTTCCCTCTGCTCGTTTTTGGCAGCCAGCCTATATGGATGCGTTACCGCCACCTACCGAACTGGAGTGTGAATTCAAAACAAACACATTTAAACACTGGGGAAAATCACTATATAATATATAGATAAATAAGATATTAAGATGTTGTAAAAATACAATAATAATAATAATAATAATATACAATGTAAAACATACTGTGTACAACATGGACATAGTAAAAACAAAGTAAATTGCACTTATTTATGTATTTTACAGTTACAATATGTACATTAAAATTTGAAAAGTACAATAATAATTACTAAAAAAAACTACTATGTATACTAGATAGATAGATAGATAGATAGATAGATAGATAGATAGATAGATAGATAGATAGATACAATGGTTACAATCCTGAATAGACTGAGAAATAGATTTGCATCATTCATTCTAGTCAAAACTACAGTTTCAGGTAACTGCAATTCAGTGTTTACTCCTTAGAATGACATCATTTTTAACATACATGTGTATCGGATTTGTCATTATAGGTATTCGGTTGCAGATATCTACAGTGTCATTATGGCTATCTGAAACTTAATTCAAGACATCTAAAAAAGAATGATGGATATTTGTGATGTCATTTTGACGAATAAAAACTGAATTGTGGATATCTGTGATGTTATTTGGACAAATAAAATTGAACTGTGGATACGTGTGGCATCATTTTGACTAATAAAAACTGAATAGTGGATATCTGTGCTGTTATTTTGAGTGATAAAAAGTGAATTAAGAATATCTGTGACGTCATTGTGAGGAATAAAAACTGAATTGTGACGTAATATGGACAAATTAAAAACTGAACTGTGGATACGTGTGACATCATTTTGACTAATAAAAACTGAATAGTGGATATCTGTGCTGTTATTTTGAGTGATAAAAAGTGAATTAAGAATATCTGTGACGTCATTGTGAGGAATAAAAACTGAATTGTGACGTAATATGGACAAATTAAAAACTGAACTGTTGATATCTGAAATGGTAGTTTTGACTAGTAGGCATGACGTTGCAGATATCGGTCGCGAATCAGTAGAATCTCGTTTACCTATTAAATGTTAAAACCGCGTCGCCTTGCATTTATTGGGTGTGAAGTCCACACTGGATGACGTGACATGGACGTCGTCGCACGTATGACGAGCTGACGTCATGACGTCACCTGTAAAATCACAACGCTTTGTTGTGTTCAAACTTAATTCGGTTTGTCACCGCCGGGAACATATGATAGTAGTAACATTTACGATGCTTTGTTGTGATTTTTATTTATTTATTTTTACATTTTCTTTCGGTTCAGCAGTTTCTGTGATGGCGGAGGGGGCGGAGAGGAGGAGGGGGAGGGGCAGAGGTGGCAGGAGGATGAGGAGGAGGAGGAGGAAGGCTAAACACATGAGAACCGTGTTCTTCGAAAGGTACCGCGGTGTTAAAAGTTTCCATCTGAACCGAAGTGACGACATCGGTTCTGTATTTATTTTTCTTCTTCTTCGGACTCGGTGAAGTGAAATGACATCGGGAATCGTCTGTTAGCAGAGACCCGAGCTTGTGCTGCAGGCTGGACTGTCTGTCCGTCTCTGGAAGTACTAAATTCAGGTAGGTAGACAGATGCGATGCGCTGAACGGGAAACCTTCGTGTCATGTTAGTCGAAATAAAAGCGCTTTTAAAAGTGTCGCTTTTCATGTCATCACAGGAATCGTCACAAGTCTAAGCAGCTCAGTAAGCTAAGTCGGTTGTGTTTATGAGCGAAAAGCAGCTCATCCAATGAAATTCTGTCTCCGTTGTTGTCATTTTGTGGTTGACCAATGGCATTACAGGGAGGGCGGGGCTTCCGCTCAACCTAGCTTGTTTGCTGGAAGTTCCAACTCCGATGTTTATGACGGTGTAATGCTTTGTTTATATAACGCAGCTGACGGTCGAGAGTCTGACAGCCACTGCATTTCTGCTGGATTAGTCATCTGTAGAGATTATTATTATGAATATTAAAAATAAGAATAATGCATTTTATTTATATATACATTTTAAAGGGTGCTCAAAGACGCTTTACATGTGTTTTAAAAGCAATGGAAGAATATTCAAGTTAAACTCAAGTTTAACTTTTTATAGTTATGAATTTATTGTTTTAATTAATATAGCACCTTTCTTTTCATTCACACGTTGAGAATTAATGTGATTTATAGAGGTAGATTTGAAATAAATCAATACAAAGTAAATAGTGCAATAAATATATGGTTAGAACTGACAACTATTTTCATAATCAATGAATTGTAAGAAGAAAATGTTGAAAAATGTCCATCACTGTTTCCCAATCTTTGAAATGATGATACTCCCAAATGTCTTAATTTGTCTATAAAGGTAAAATTATTAATTTTGAATTATTTATTTTATTTTTGGAGCAACAGACTCAAAAATATTCCACATTACAGAAGCTAAAAGATGTAATAATAAAAACTTGTTATAATAATTACAAAAGGTTTTGGAAAATGCTGATCATTTTCTGACATTTTATGGCCCCTACAACTATTCTATTAATCCAGAAAATAATGATTGATTTTAGGGCTACAAGGATTATTTGAGTATTAATCAGTTATTAGATTAATTTTCAACCATTATGTTAATCAAATAATTTGTTTGTCAGCTTCTTAAAAGTGAATATTTTCCTCATTTAACAAAGAAATCATTAAAACTCAATCTTTTTGGTTTCTGGACAAAACAAGACATTCAAAATACATCATCAATTCCGGGTTTGGGAAACACTTTTCAACTTCTATTATTAATCGATCAGTCAGTTTGAGTGTTTTTCAACAAATCAAACTGATTTTTCAGCTTCTTAAAAGTGAATAGTTTCTGGTTTCTTTGCTCTGTATAACAAAGAAATCATTAGAAATTAAATTTTTTGGTTTGTTGACAAGACATTCGAGATCATCATCATTTGCGGGTTTAAAAAAGACACTGATCAGCATTTTCTGTCACTTTACGGACCAAACAAGTACTCGATTAATTGAGAAAATAATCAGCAGATTAATCAGCTATGTAAATTCTAATTACAGCCATACATGGATAAGATTAGACACTTTCCTTTTTAAACCAGCCCCCAACTAGATTATTTGAAGGAGTATATAATTTTACACACATAGTCACATAATTAAATGGCAAAAATGAAAATCATTACGAAAACATTGCTGTACAAGCAGCTGGCTTAACGGTTTGCAAGGTATGAATGAGGAAAAATGAATGTACCATATTTATGGGTCAGGCTGTTACTGTAAACACTGCATCTCGTTGCCTAGGTAACCTGTGTGTGTGTGTATTGTGTTGTTGATGTTCAGATGGGTCAGGCACTGTGGAGGCTGCCTCCCAGACAACAGCAGCAGCTTCAGGAAGAGCTGGCCGACCGACTGTCTGACCGTCGAGGCAGAGCACCAGAGCATGGTAATACTTACAGTTTTCAACATTAAAGTGACAGTTTGGGGTTTTGTTTCCCCCCCCAAGTCTGGTTGTATAAGATATGAATTTTCTTCATTGTGCAAAATAAATATATATATAAAAAAAATAATAGTTGGAGAGGGTGCAAGCATAGAAGTCAAAGAGATAGCAGCTTTTTTCAGCCTACAGTTCATATCGGAGGATCGTGGTGTTATTGCTGATATCTAATAATGCACTTTGACGTCAAGGCAATTTTATTTATATAGCACATTTCAACATCAAGGTATTTCAAAGTGCTTTACAATAAAAAAAGAGAAATACAGCACATTTAAATAGAGAGGCAAAAGAAAGAGAAAAGAGCTTAAAAGAGCTAAGAGTTGCAGTTGCGGCTGAGACGCAGCAGATATGATGATTTCTATTTAAATGCAGTGGCAAACAGGTCGGTTTTCAGGCTAGATTGATGTATTGATGTAGCAGATCTGCACTCTTCTGGGAGTTTGTTCCACATATTTTGGGGCATAAAAGCTGAAAGCAGCTTCCCCATGTTTGGTCCTGGTTCTGGGGACACAGAGCAAACCTGACCCAGATGACCGTAGTGGTCTGCATGGTTCATAGTGAGCCAACAGGTCAGAAATGTATTTGGGCCTAAACCAACGCAGATAATGTTTATCCCTAATGATCTATGTTGAGCTAAGTGAAGGCAGATAATAAACCTCTGAGGTACTGTGTGTATAGTTACATTACCTACCACTGCTATTATGCTATTATTACTGCTATTATTACTGCTACTATACGTCCTGACTTTATATACATATATATATTTTGTTTTCTACGGAGAGATGGAGGAGAGAGGAGAGCTCCTCAGCACTGTCATGGTCCTGACATCTACCATCTGCTGAGAACACGCAGGGGAGGTACGAACACCGAAACACACGCTAACTAACCAACCATTCAAGGGAAAATAACTAATTGCCATTTTTCTCCAATATAATACTGCAATTGTGATGTGATTTGGGATATAATTTAATCTGAGAAAAGGTTTGGTTTAATTGTTCCCAACATGTATGTGTTACATTTTTTAATTTGGCTAAAAAGATAGAACAATCAAAAGAAATAAACAGCAGCCTTTCAGATTTACTAATTGTGATGGCTGATAATTGACACAATTTTTTTTGGCCCATATATGTAACTGAATTTATTTTTTCCTCCATCTGAATGAATATAACTGATTTATGATAAATAATACAAAAAAATTGCTCCAGAAACCAGTTTTTGAACAACACAACTGGTCTGCGTCTCCAATCCACATTTTATGTCCGCACTGCAGAGCAATTATATGCAGTATTTTCACTAGAAATAATATAAAAAAAAATTAAATATTTTTTAATTAGTTTTAATTAATAAGTTTTAGTAATTTGGCAACATTCATGACATTAATGTGTAATTTGTAATAAGTGGCTGATTAATAAATAATAATTTGCCTATGCAGATGCTTGATAAAATATACAATATTGGCCTGATTAATCGGTCTACCTCTGTTTGTAAGCATATAATTGTTGAGCTTTTGCCATCACTAACTCACTGTATCAGCCCTCCTTATGCATTTTGAGTGTTTTTGGGTTGTTCCATGTACTTTGAATATGAATCTTTATTATTTACTGTATATCAAATTGTTTTTCCTTGTCTGGTTCACATTCATCTCTGTTTTTTCTTCTTCTTTTCCCTCTCCGTGGCTGCAGGTAACGTGCAGCGTGGATTTATCGATTTGGAGATGCTGCCGCCCGAGTTGGGCATCACTATACTGTCGTACTTGAATGCCACTGATCTGTGTTTGGCCGGCTGTGTGTGGCAGGACCTGGGAAATGACGAGTATCTATGGCAGGGGTGAGGAGCGTCACGTCACTCTCTTCCCCGTGTGTTTCTGTGGTCATTAAAGTAATGAAGTGGTGATTTTATTGTCAGCAGTCACCCTCAGCACTGACAATAGTTATGTTTTATGATCTATACTGACATACAGTACTGTCCAAAAGTCTCAGGGCAACACCATGCTCCATGTCTTCTCTGTTTTTGATGCATTTCTTTGGCAGTGCCGCGTACAGGCCTGGCATATACTGTATACTACAGCATTTGGAATCGTTGTGGGGGTTTTCCTTGTGTTTGGAGACATTTTTTGAAACGAAAGAAAAAGATAATACAGGGAAAGTTCTGTTTCTGTGCGGATGAGGTCACATAATAAAATTTGTTGGTGATTTGAGTTTCCCCTGAATCCCAGGTGAATAAACTGCAGGAGAGCTCGATGTGATTAGAGGATGTCCAAAATAAAAATCTATGCCAAGTTTAATTCACCGTAAAACAACATTTTTTCCAACTGGAAACACTCACTTTCCACACCAGAGTCCATAGAGAAGAACAGTGATCTTACATCACGGCACTCGCAGTCTTTTGATCTACTTTGGCCTCCTTCAGTGAGTTTGAAAGTGTTATTTTGTGACTTGTGTTTGGATTTATGTGAGTGAAACAAACTCTCCAAAGAAAGCAGCAGTGGACCAGTAGTTCCTGTTTCCCTGCAAACTAAAAACACAGATTTTCTTCATGGACTTTGGTGTGGCAGAGCGATAACTTAGCAAACGTCAGTTTTTGTTTGGAAAAGGCTGTGTAACAATTTCAGTGTTTGGAAAAAAATATTTTAGGGAAGTCCTTTTTACTAAGTGGCTTGGTGGTGATTTGTACTATCCCTTTAAAATATTATAAATAAATTGCATTTTTCAGCTAAGTGCTTACAACGTAGTTGTTTCTGTCTTTGTCTGTTGTTCTTTGTGAACCACATGTGTGCATTAAAGTTCTTTTTTATGTGTTTTTCTTTTTTACTTCTCTGAAACAACCCCTGTTATGGAAAACCACCAGACTCTGTAAGTCCACATGGGGGCACTGTTCCCTTTACAACAGAAGACTACCTGCTGGTTTCTCATACAGAAGACTTTACCTCCAGCTAGATGAAGGAAGCCTGACGTTCAACGCCAACCCACAGGAGGTAACACACACACACTCATGTTTGTGCTTCTATCAGAGTGAGGACCCTCATAGACATAATACATTCTCTAGCTCCTTACCCTAACCATCACAACTAGATGCCTAATCCTAACCCTTACCTTAACCCTAACCTAAACCCAATTTTAACCCTAACCCTAAAACCCCAACAAGTCTTAACCCTGAAAAGCCCTTTAAGGGGTGAAAAAAAGTGATGACCATCCAAAATGTCCTCACTTTGTAGGTGTTTATACAATTTTTGGTCCTCACTCTGCAACATGTGAAAGAACACACACACATATGTTTGTGCTGTATCAAAGTGAGGACCTTCATAGACATAATACATTCCCTAGCCCCTTACTCTAACCTAAACCCAATTCTAACCCTAACCCTAAAACCAGGTCTTAACCCTGAAAAAGCCCTTTATGCGGTGAAAAAAAGCAAAATGTCCTCACTTTGTAGGTGTTTATATAATTTTTGGACCTCACTCTGCAGCAAATACAAGAACACACACACTCATAAACATCCAGGATCTTACAAGTCCTGTTGTATTAATACACACTGTCTCAGATCTACTGTTTTCTCTCCCTCTCTCTGTGTGTGTGTGTGTGTGTAGGGTATCGATTATTTTATGTCTAAAGGGATACTCATCGATCACCCGACTGAGTTGGCCAAGTTCATCTTTTACACCAGACGCCTCAACTGGAAGATGCTGAGGATTTACCTGGATGAGAGGTTAACACACACACACATAATGGTTTCCATGACTTCAGAGGACATTGCATTCTTACTTACTCTAACCTTAACCATAATTACTAGATAGATACTTTATTGATGAAATTCAAGAGAAATAGGAAGTTCCCTGACCGGGAATCGAACCCGGGCCGCGGCGGTGAGAGCGCCGAATCCTAACCACTAGACCACCAGGGACTATTTTTTGTCCCTGTAAGGAGAACACACACACAGAAAGATTTAGATTTCAATTAGATTTCAACCTAAAAAAGTGCTAGATATAAATCCAGCTTTAGAATTTGAAATTATTTCACTCTGGTATTTTATTGAGTTACCATAATAAAACCAAAAAAAAAAAACATTTTCTGCTGCCACTGAAACTGAAACCCACTGAAGTTTCAATTCAAATTTTTCTTGACACAATTTTATTCAATTATTGAGTCAGAAAGCTATTAACTTTAGGAATATTGCTCTAAATCCCAATAAATGTACATGTCATGTGACCTACTGACACCAACCAGTAAGGAATTGTATTATTACTCAAATAAAGACAGTACATAAGAATATTTAGGAATTTAGTGGATCCTTTAGTTGATATACTGTAAAAAAAAAAAAAAAAAGAATATTGAAAAAATATTTGTAAATAGCCTGACACTAAACCAGTGCCAAATTGTTATACAACTATGTCCAGTGTTGTACTGGAAGATACATGAAATGACATTAATAAAAATAGATCTAATGAGTTGACGAAATGACATTTGGAGGTTAGTATGTATCGGTAAATATTTTTGAACCCAGCCTTAATATTTAAAACTCAGACTATTCAATCGGCCTAAATTCAATATCCATTTATTGATCTTTCTGCATGGAAACATAAATATAACTTAAAATGAATAGTTCTAAATAAAAACATTACTCCTGTGTGCAGGCGGGACGTCCTGGACGAGTTGGTGACCCTCCACAACTTCAGTAACCAGTTCCTCCCCAACGCTCTGCGGGATTTCTTCAGACACATCCACGCTCCGGAGGAAAGAGGAGAGTATCTGGAAACACTCATCACCAAGTTCAGCCACAGGTTCTGTACCTGTAATCCAGGTCTGGTCAGAGACCTGGGCCTCAGTCCTGGTGAGTTCACACACACACGTAAATACCGAGTTTGGCACGGTTCGGTTTAGATCAGTATGTGGCAAAGTTATATGTGTTTTCATGGTCAGATGTTGAGAAGGCTACCACATAATTATTATTAGATATCAGTAAACATCAACCAAAAAAATACACAAAAGCACATTAGGGTAAGAGTTTGTCCTCAAGGAGGCGCTAGAGGACAAGTTAAGGGATCGTCCCCAACGTTCAGTTAAAATTTAAGCAGTGTGTGTTAGATTTTAATGTTTCTAATGTACAGGTTGTGCATTAGGAATAATATATTACTATTTTTTTTTGGTAATTGATTAATCTGTCAATTATTTTCTTGATGAATCTGGTAGTAGTTTAGTTAAATGTCAGAAAATGTGTTTCCCAAACCTGGAAATGGTGATGTTCCCAAATGTCTTAATTTTCAGTTCAGTTTTATTAATGTTTTTGTAACATGAAGCAAAGAAATCAGAAAATATTCACATTTGAGAAGGTGAATTTGAGAAACAAACACATATAATAATTGAATCGACTATCGGAATTGTTGACATATAATTAAGTAATGCGTTATTAATCAATTAGTTGTTGCAACTTTGACATACAGTCCACACTGATAGTATTTATGACCATTATTTATATATTTATGATCATTTAGTTACTAAACAACCACTCAAAGCACTTTACATGTGAGATTGTAACATTCACCCATTCATACACATTCATAAATGCAGCTCTCATAATAGAAATAATACAAATAATATTATATATATGTGTCATAAATAATATGTAGATATTTTTTTGCCTATATCCCGATATTTGAAATAAAATATCTACTGTTTATGATCTGTATTACTTCATCCTAAAGTGCACTTATTATTACCTTTCATGTCAGATAATACCTGGTTTATTTAGGTTTTTAATGTTAAATGAAGGATATTTGCACGTGTGAGAAACAATGAAATTGACTATAAATATGGTAAATTTCAACTATAACACAAATAATTAGGCTTGAAATTAAATGTGTTATTATAGACACTGTCTCACCAAAATCTAAGACCATATATTGTATCCATCTATTGTCCAGCCCCCCCCCCCCCCCCCCCTTCACACACTGCTGTTTGACAGTTGCCAACCCACCATTCACACACTGCTGTTTGACAGTTGCCAAGGGAAATTTGGGGATAATCCATGTTGGATTAGAGGAGCTGGGGCTCAAACCCCAACCTTGTGGCTAGAAGATGACCCCACTCTGCCCACTGATCCACAGCCGCCACACTTGTTAAACCCTGTAGCTAAATATCCATTAGCCGCCATTACAGTAGAAGTAATTTTGGAGGCGTGTACACTTTGTGCGATGCGTTTACTGAGCCACAAAATAACCATCAGGACCCTCGAGGCTCGACTTTGCCGTAATCCCGGGCTTCACTTTAGTCAGTGGACCATTCATTTATCAACTGAGGGCTTTGCCAGTGTCAGCAGACCGTACAGAAAACCAATCCCCGACCCTGTAACTAGTAAATCCTACAACCTACTCCGATGATTAGTAGCACTAGTAGGATTAGAGTAATGGTTCCAGGCCTGAGGCCACACCTGGATGGATGCCTGCTCTCAGAAGTCAGACTTTTTCCCCCGTTTTACTCATTTTATTAGTGGCACTGTACACATTTTATTCATGATAATGTACATTATATAGAAGATTTACAAGTCTAATGTGAAATGCACTAAATGTTCCTTTCTTTGTCTGGCTTTATGGCTGTTGCGGCTTCTCGCCAGATTTAAACTGCTCGCTTTTGTCGAGGATGAGCTCAGGGTTTTTACAACATCGGCTTGATTCCACATGACATGGCTTTGTGTCACATTTGTTCATCAATTAACAGCGTAAAAACATTCACTATCAACTTAAACGTCATCTGACAGATCAACTAAAAAAGAGGTCACGGTCAAAAATACTTAACCTGCTCCATCACCTGATCGTTTTTCCATACATGCAACAATTTCAAAATATGTAAATTGTTAAAGCAAATAATAATAATAATAATAATATTTAAATGTAAACAAAAAAACTATGATATTGACTTCATTAATGATTAATGAAATTTGAAATACAAATCTTAGTTTAAACTATATTTTCCATTGAAACTCCCTTTGTTGTTAACAGTGTATTAATAATGTGTATGATTTCCAATTCATAAAATCATGTTTCTCAAAACAAAGATACAGATTTGCTTCAAAAATAAAAAAGCCATAAAATGTTATGTTACACACATGAATACAGTCATAAAATAAAAATTAATAAAAAACACTAATACTATGAGCACGACCACCCATAAAAGATAATAAAAAAAGATACATAATGAAAAAAGCTCTAATAACAGTGGTTCATCTTTGGTTTTCAAGCAACAGAATGTGATGTTCTGAACTATAGTTCCTTTGACCAGCACCTGTGCATTAAATTCTAATGTAAAACATGTATTTATTCCTTATTTCATACGTGGGTTATACATTTATTTGTCTATTGTTTCCTACAGTGTTTATGTTTTCTTTGTATTAAAAAACATGTTTTTCTCTATTGTTAATGGTTTCATACCATGTTTTCCCACCTTTAAAAATCAATGACCAGGGTTGCACAAATTATCACAACAAATAAAAAATAAAGTC
Organism: Brachirus orientalis; assembly: GCA_016785285.1. Lineage (NCBI taxonomy): Eukaryota > Metazoa > Chordata > Actinopteri > Pleuronectiformes > Soleidae > Brachirus > Brachirus orientalis. The sequence goes on from JAFBJR010000175.1 coordinate 667,269, forward strand.
TCCATGTTTGGTATTATTGACATTGACACTCTTTTCCTATGAGGCTGTTTTAATAATTAAAACAGCTTCATTAATGTGTGAGTATTTTCTGGTTTCTTTGACAGAGAAATCATGAAAACCGATTTAGTTTGTGGATAAAAATAAGACTTTTGGAAACTGGGCTGCAACGATTAATCAAATAACAATTGGTTACTAAATTAATCGTCAACTATTTTGAACAGTTTTGATAAGTAAAACAAGCTCTTTCAGTTTTCACCTCCTTAAATATGAATATTTTCTTTGCTTCATATAAAAAAAAAAATCTTTAAAACAGAATTTTGGTTCATGGACAAAAGACATTTGAGAACATCATTATTTCAATGTTTGGGAAACACTGATCGAAATTGAAATTGACATTTTGTCCACCAAACGAGTTCTCGCTTAAGTAACAATAATTGACAGATTAATCAATTATGAAAATAATTGTTATTTACGGCCCTAAAATCTATTGACATTTTTCCACATTATGCTAGTCTAAATACAACGAAATAAACCCCAACATGGATTTATTTATTAGGAGTAACTACTAAAACAAAATAAAATTTTATTTAAAACCCCCGAAGCTGACAGGAAGTAGCTGCACTTCACACATGCTAGAACAAATTGGGTTTCCGGTACAGGCTAGTTACAAAAAAAGACAGTCGTGTTTGATGACCGCTTCCACTTCCTGTCTGCGCAGATGCCGTGTACGTGCTGTGCTACAGTCTGATCCTGCTGTCCATCGACCTGACCAGTCCTCACGTCAAGAACAAAATGTCCAAGAGGGAGTTCATCAGGAACACTCGCCGAGCCGCACACAACGTCTCGGACGACTTCGTTGGTCACCTCTATGACAACATTTACCTGGTCGGCCATGTTGCTGCATAAGCTGCACTTCTGCCCACTGACTTCCTCACACTGCACTGAAGTACGCAAAGTATCCAGAACTCTGGAAAATGAAATTAAAACTGTTTTTACAAGTCAAGACATGGGATATAACAATAAATATCGCTTCAAGGAAAGTGAAACGGACAAAATTCACTACTCTGACACTGACCGCGGTACCAAACATTTGTACTGTTTGTAGAGTTTAATCACACGTGTGAAGTCAACTGTCTGTGAAAGCAAAGGAGGAGGTGGAATTATATGAAGACAAGGTCTGACACTGCACTGACGGACGACGACTACGGAGACGAGCTTGTCTGATTTTCCTGTTGAACTTTGACCTGTAGGATAAGGACTGGCCGGCCTTCCTGAAGGAATCGACACATGGCACCAAGGCTAGCAGAAGGTCACTCACTACTATAGTATTTACCTGTGCAACTACTGACAAAGTTACGTTGGAGCTAAACCTTGATACATTTGCCCTGTGGTAACAGCCAGAATGTCCAAGTATCAAGATTCAACCTGAAGACAAAACATTTAGTTTTTTTGTATTTTCTTTCTAAATCGAAGCCAGAATTTCTCTTGCATGAATCACTTACGAGTGTCACCTTTGCATAAGGAGGTTATATTAATGCTACACAATATTCAGTTTAAACGCATAAATTCTGCCTTTTATTCGCCTCTCGTGCACATGACCCTTTTAGAAGTTTAAAAATGCTGCTGGCTCTGTTTTCGTTTGAAAACTTTGGGACTGTGTTTGGTGTTTTTCGTCTGCGGCACCACCCACTGTCAACCACTAACAACACTTTGTTTGTCGTGAGAGTTACTCGAACAGAAGGAGTTGCAGCCGTGGGGCAGAAATGTTACCAAACCCTACAAAAACAACAACAAAAAAAACAAAAAAACAAAAAAACAAAACGCAAGCTACTTGACTCCGAAATGTCTCAACCATAGAAGAAGAAAAACAAGGTTTTACATTGGAGATGAGATAAAATACAGATGCTGAAAGTGTAGGGGAAGTCAGAGACAGATGTTAGTGTGGTCAGAAGCCGTAATTTCTGAGTTCCTAGTCGCAAGTTTCAACTGAGTCGGATTTCCAACTTGAGAAGTCAAGGCAACCTCACAGACGTTGACATAGTACCGTTCAATTTTGCAGAGCACTATTATCGACTGGTAATGCTAACAATGGCTAGTGGTGCATTCCACTTGTAGACAGAAGTCGGAATTTCCGAGTTCCTAGTCGCAAGCTTCAACTGAAATGCCCCCTCATGTTGAATTTCCAACTTGGGAGGTCAAGGCAGCCTCACAAAACTTGACATAGTACCGTTCAATTTTTGCAGAGTGCTATTATTGACTGGTAATGCTAACAATGGCTAGTTGTACTCGCAAAGTGGAATTTCTGCATTGAGAAGGCGTTTCCAACTCGGAAAGTCAGAGCATCCTCATAGGATTCCAAGATGGCTGCCACTCATGTTAATAATTAAAACCCTCTGCTACTTTATTGTTAATTGCACTTAGTTTCTAGAGTTGTCAGACTAACAGACTGGATTTTTTTTTTATTGTTGAAGTATAAACGTAGCAATATAACATAATTCAACATGAAAACAAATATTTATGAAAAATTTGTTTGGTAGTCTGGCAGCTCTTCGTGATTTAGTAAATTTTACCGTACTGCGTCTGCCTTGCGATCTGATTGGATAATACCCAGTCACGGATTGGCTAGTAATGTGTAAAATTGAGCAAGTGGACAGACAGTTTGCATGTGCACAGAGGGGGGGCGCTGTTGAGAGCACAACAGAGTCTGAGAAGGTACGACACGAGCTGATTGTAAAACATATAAACTATACTTGTGTGCGCTCAACTATGCGGCACAAAAATCACGCCATAATATACACAAGAATTATGGGTATTATAATCAATTTTTGCCAGTTAATTGCCCTAAATGTTACACACTGGACCTTTTATTCAGAAATATGTGGCCAGTGAGTGACAAGATAAAAAAAATTACAATTTCATGTCATCAAAGCAAAACTCACAGTTCAAGAAGGAATCGTTAAATGTGGAAATAACGCTGAGAAGTGAGAAAGCAAAGCAAATAAATAATACTAATATGAAAGGCTAATGGAAAATTGGTCTTTGCATCCCATGTTTTAGTTGTGTATTTTATTGTATTTAATTTTGGAATTCTATTTAAACTGCAAATTCACCATAATTTTGACAGTATAAATTGTCAAGGTTTTCTTTTTTTTCCCTGAGGAAAATGAATTATCTGTAGTCTCATGCGACTATTGTACCTTACAGAATTTTCTAAAAATGATTAATTGTCATATAAGCTGTTAAATAAAGCCTGACTCTTAATACATTCATACAGTCATCTTGATTATTTCATACTTAAAAAAAAATTGGAATCATGGTTTGTATTTATTTACTGCGGCAAACAACTGATTAATATTCTGTTGGACCTTTCAGTCACTGCTAGGATGCGACTGGTCCTGATGGAGCTTGGCAGAGTCTACATTGTCTGTTTTTGGGTAGTCATGGTTTGGGGATAGACGTACAGGAAATGGCTGAAGACTAGCACAGAAAAGGTTCAAGGTAGAGGTCAACCAATATGGGTTTTTCTCTGGTGGATGCTGATATATATCAGAATTACTTTTGTTCTCCATCTGATAAAATATGTGCAGAAGAGGATTAGGGCCAGAATAAAGTCAGAATTCTGAGATTATATTCAGTGTTGGCACTCATTATTAAAAATATTGGCAAGTATCAGTAATTGGTCTTCCTCAAATGAGATGGTTTATATGACAGTGGCAGCTCATAAATAGGGGGCACCACCCCCATCAAAATTGCAGACAAAAGAAGGCAACTTCTTTTAAACATAAATAAGTCCTTCAAATTCTGCTAAGCAGGTGACCTGGGCTTGCACTCTTATTGGTTCCATCCAGATCCCAGGCCAATCAAATGACACTCATTTTACTAAATACAAGCCTCGTAGTGAGAATCACCATCATTAAAGTACTGAATATGATATGAAGAACTTGACATTACCGTATAAACTGACTTGACCAAACCCAAACCTGAGCCTGGTAATCATTTCTGGACTTTTGTCATGTTGCACCAGCTTGACAGTCTTGTGTCCATCGCCACCACTAAAACCACTACGCATTCCCCTCTTGTTTCCACATTAATGTTGAAAATGGATAATCTGCACTATGGAAGAAAGTCACCATGATCAGAGTCGTCACTGTCCAACAATATCATCCATGAATCGATAACGAAAATGACGATTAAAAAGACGAGTGATGAGATTCTGAGGCCTTTAATTGTCATGAAGGAACGAAAATTGAATGAACAAAATGAGGGAACAAAATTACTTTAGTACTTAAATCAGGCGATAACATTGTGGTGTATGAAGTTTATGACGTGTGATTGCATCCCAAATATTTAGTACTTTTGCACAAAGCTCATCTATGGAGCAGAAGTCAACAAAAGTAGTTTTTTCCACCCCGCTCCTGGAAAAATAGCCCATGAAAACAGAAAACACTGCCACGGCTGTCATGACATAATAGCTCAATCCATCAATTTAAATTAGACATGCACTTTTATACACACGTAATGACTTGTGCTGCTACCACTGCAGATAGGCTGATGGAGTCATTCTTCATAATTTAACATAAATTGTTAACATTGTTCCATTTAGCACTTAGGAAAACTAATGGAGCTGCAGTCGTGCATAAATAGAGAAGTTAGTTTTGTTTAACACCAGCCTGTTTTAGCTTTGTGGCTAAAGGGGCTATATGTAAAATATGGAAACTGTTTATACACGTGTTTCATTTACATCGGAAGCTGGATGTTGACGGCACCTCTGAATTTACCACGTTCCAATTGAGCTAGACATTGTTAGCAATGCCAGCCAATAATCGCGCTCTACACGGTACTTTGCTCACAAAAAGATTATAGCGACATGTCCACGGATAAAAAGTAAACAGACCCATGTGTACGATTGATTTACTGTGAAACAAAGAAGACAGATGTGGCAATTAACGGTATAAAATAGTAGCATTTGTACGAGTGGCAGCCATCTTAGAATGCTGTGTTGAGGTTGGTGAGTGTTATGCTGCGTTCCATTTACACCAGAAGTCGGAGGTCACAACTTGGGATGACGTCACATCCGAGTTCACCAGTGAAGAGGCCGGAAAAAAATTGACAATTGCAAATGTATATTGGGCTAGCCACTGTTAGCAATATCAGTCGGTAGCAATGCTGGACGTGGTGTTTTTCTCACACAAACAGCATAGCAGCATTTCTAAGGATAAAAAGATAACATACTATGTTTTTACTATGTGTACCACTTTTTTTTAGAAACAAAAATAAGTGTTATTAACGGTAAAATTGTAGCGTTTGTATGAGTGGCAGCCATCAGTTATGCTGTGTACCATTTACATCGGAACTTGGGGTGACGTGACACCTCAGTTCACTTTCGAGTGAGAAGTTGGAAAAAAACTTGGACACAAAATATCTTAGGCTAGCCATTGTTAGCAACTGTTAGCAACACCAGTCCATATTAGTATTTTTTATTTATTATTTAAAAAATACTATTTTAGTCCATATACATGTAGTTTTAGTTTGAAACCAATATGACAGATGTGCAATTAATGGTAAAAGTAGCAGTGTTTGTACATGTGATAGCCATTGTAGAATCCTATGATGGGGGCCGTTGAGGCTGCTAAACTTCAACTTCCGAATACAACTGGAACACACCATGTGGCCATTTGTGTTTAAAAAAGGTACTGCAAGTTAGAAAAATTGGGCAGAATTGTTAGATAATTTGACACGGAAGTAAAAGTTTATTGAATATCCACCAGGGGGCGATACTTTTGGTTGTAAAAGAAATAACTACAGGAACATTTTCCCGAGGATTTAATGGTCTCAATCGCTAGTTTCAACTCTTTAAAAGAAAAATAATGTCAGTTTTTTTAAATGATGTTTACATGTACAAGAAAATAGACAATAAACACGGCACATAAGAGTGGACATCAGGGAGATTGACAACTGGAATTGTCTAATTAGAGCCTGGTCGCATAATGACATCTAGTTTCCAGTTTAAAAAAATGAATTAAATGGCATAAATCTTGAGGTTTCACAACGGGAGTTCATTTTGGAAATCTACTTCTATTTGGGTGTTACAATTACTAATACATGTTATTTTTATAATCATCAAACCTGTTTGTTTTATTTTTGGTAGGATCTTTGTTTTCTTAGACTCAATACTTACAACTGGTAAAGATCTTTGTCACCCGGACGTAAACACATAATTTTGATTAGATGCTTTCTTGCTCAAAACCACTAGAGGTCAGTCACTCACAGTTAGCTGGTCCATAAAATATTTAAACTGTGGGTTGTTTCTGTGTCCTGTGTGTGCATTTGTGCTCTTCTTTAATATCATTAATACACTAATCACAAGGTCTAATGTCACTCCTGGTGACAAACTGAGAGGTCAAAGTTCAGTTTAGGTCAGGTTAAAGTAATGCTAGGGGTTAGGCGTGTAGTTATGATGATTAAAACTCAGGGTTATTATGTTTAAGGGTGTCCCCACAACGATGGTGAGACTAACAACAGTGTGTGTGTGAGAGTGTGTGAGAGAGAGTAAACGAAAGCGAGAGCTTGTGCATGTTTGAGATCAAACAGGCAAAAAACATATATCCTCTCCAGACACAATATGACCTTTGACATTTGACCTGTGTGTGTGTTAATTTAGTCTATTCCTGTGTGGTGTTTATGTCCTACAAATGAAAAGTGAGCAGAGTTTACAACCTACAAACGCACGCGCAAAAGTAAAATAGATCCACAAGTGGCTTAATTTTAATCCTGTGTAAAATTCACCATATCTATTTACACATATATAGATAGACAGATCAATAGGTAGGCTAACAAGCTCAGAAAGATAGAAGCTAACTAGCATAGATAGATAGATAAACACTAGCTAGCTCAAAACGATAGACACTAACTAGCTCAGACAGATAGATAAATGCTAACTCGCTCAAAAAGATAGACGCTAACTAGCTCAGAAAGACAGATAGACACTATCTGAGAAAGACAGAAGCTAACTAGCACAGATAGATAGATGCCAACTAGCTCAGACAGATAAATGCTAAGTAGCTCCAAAAGATAGACGCTACGCTAACTATCTTAGGTAGACAGCTAGATAAAATGGGCCGCAACATTCGTAAAGATACAACACTTTTTTTTTTTTTACTGTACACTAATAAAATATGAACTATCCTATAGATTAAAAAATCTATAGATTATCTTGTCTACAATTTCTGAAAAAGTAAGATAATTTTACGCATATTTTACACACCGGACCTTTAAAGGCACTGTAAGAAATGGAAATAGATTTGAAAACAAATATTTATTGTTGTGTGCATTGTTCACTTTTGTAAGTTATCACTTTTTAAATTACTATTGCACTGAGAGTGTTGCATTTAATTTAGTGACAGCAAATATTCTGTTCAATGTACTACAATCCAAATTAGCGACTTCCCACATGCACCAAAAGATGGGTCTACGAGGAACTACATTTAAACTCCTTTCCTACAGCATAAACGTACGTAGAATTTTAAGTTGTAAATGTACAGTCTGCATCATTGTTATCAGTGAAGCCATGTACTTGAGTTCAACATGTTTCCCTAATCACATCATGGTCATTTTATGACTTAATATATAAAATTACTCACATAAAACAAATTTAAACATTCTAAATTTATAAATTTAAGTAACAAATGTTTTGTTCTATTCATAAAGGTATAACTAGGATCAGACCCAATAATCTCAATGTGCTACTGCAGCATATACATGACAGGCTGGAGTTGTACGACGGTAATTTGCATTGTCGCTATCCAATAAACTTAATAATAAATAAATACATACAGCTCCTTGAGTCCTTGAATACACAACGTGAACATTTAAACAAACAACATAAGAATTATAATAATACATGTAAAGACATGGATATGTAAAAATGGACAAAATATTAAAAATATAATAATGAAGCCATGTGAATGTGATAATTTGATGTGTTAATGTGTTGATAAATAATGACTGTTCACACAGTGTAACCCAGTCCGCTTTTTCTCCGCTGCTGCTCATGATGATGTTGACCCAGGTTTGGGTCTTGGCAGAAGGGGGTGGGGGTTTGAATGGGTTTGAATGGGTTTGAGTGGGTGAAGGCAGGGGCTGGCATTTATTTGTTCCAGCTCAGACTGGTGGGTTCAGCTCATCGTCTGCTGGTGTCCCAGTGCAGAAAGAGAGAGAGAGACTCACTTAAGGCTGATGAAGATGATGGATGGCCTCCTGAGTTTCAGAGCCTCTGTACTTCATCAGCAGGAGCGGCCACTGCAGCTGCCACACTACAGCAGGTATACTACACACACACACACACACACACACACACACACACGTTTGCGCTTCTATCAAAGTGAGGACCCTCATAGACATAATACATTCTCTAGCCCCTTAACCTTAACCATCACAACTAGATGCCTAACCCTTACCCTAACCCTAACCTAAACCCAATTCTAACCCTAAACCCTAAAACCAGGTCTTAACCCTGAAAAAAGCCCTTTTAAGGGGTAAAAAAAGTAATGTCCAGCCAAAATGTCCTCGCTTTGTCAAAATGTCCTCACTCTGTAGGTGTTTATACGTTTTTTTGGTCCTCACTCTGCGGCAAGTACAAGAACACACACACTGGTTTCCATGACTTCAGAGGACATTACATTGACTTCCATTCATTTCCTGGAGACTTACTCTAACCTTAACCAAAATTACTAGTGCCCTAACCCTAATCCTGACCCTAACCTCAGCCTAACTTTAAAACATGTCTTCACCTTAAAATGGAGTCAGTTACGTTATGGGGACTTGATTTTTGTCCCCATAAGGAAGACAAGTCCCCATAATGTGAGTGTGGAGACAGATGTAGGTCCCCACAACATAAGGAATACCAGCTACACACACACAGCCCTCACACTAGCCCTTTAAGGACTCTGCATTGACTTCCCTTCATTCGGACAAACTAACCTTAACCATAACCACAATTTAACTAGTTCATCATAAATGAGGTCCCGTCTCATTAGCACCAGGTTTTGGTCTCCATGAGGACTACTGGTCAGTGTTTATGAGAGAAAAGGTCCTAAAGAGGTAACAAATGCAAGAATACACACACAGAGAGGATTTAACCTACCATTACACAATTTAAATAATATACTACAAACAAACATAGGATTATTAATTAATAAATAAGTTGAAATACTCCATAGTTGACCAGGAGGTAGTGAACTAGTTTATCAAACCAGGTTGATTACTTTGATTACTTATGTTTTTTGCCATGTGTATTGTATATGTATTGTATATGTATGTGTATAAATAATACAGGCATTGGCAAGTTATTTTTTGTGCAAATGTGGAGCTGACAGTAAAAAAAATAAATCATACATATTTATCAGATATTTACCCTGATAATTGATGAAAACACAATCATTAATTTTTTACTTTTTCACTCACAAAAATAAAAAGAAAGAAAAAAGATTAGTATAAAATACAATCCTTGATTATTTTACATTTTAAAGCTTTTTTTTTTTTAGTGACTAAAACATTTTTCCATTGTAAAGTTTATTTCAAATTTACTAGTTTTGCAGTTTTATTCAGTGGATGACCTAAACATGTTTAAGTCATTAGTTTAGTTTAATTTAAACATTATATATATAAAGAGAGTTTACATATATAAAAATCTAAATTGAAAATCATTCAATTCTGCAATGAATTCTAAAAATCTGCATCACAAACAAATTGTGTAATTTGAACAATAATGTTGCTGTGAGTTACATTTAAATGAAATATAACAATAATATTTTTTTTTTTAAAAAGAAAACTAAATGCACATTAATAACTATTGGCTGGCTTTTAAACAAGTTTTTTCCTTTAAAATATTCATGTGTTGTTAGTGTTTTGCTGAATGTGCATAAAATTTAAAGCAAACATTTTGTATTTAAATAAAAAAAAAGGCAAATATAAATGTCTAAACTCTGTGATTGGCTAAAACATACAGAAGACAAAATGGCAGATAGAGGGACACCATTTAAAATATGATTTAAGTGTCTGTCTAATACTCTTCACACATGTGCCATGGAGTCAGAGTTTTATACAATTACACTGATGCAGACATTATTTGTGTTTTGTAGGTCACAGAACATGGTGGAATAATTTGTCCCCGGTTCTGCACAAGATGTTGGCAAACGGCCGCAGTGATGAGATTAAACATCCTGCAGACACACAGAAAATCTGTGCCGTAAAATGTTAGGTTTAAATGAAAAGCACAGGCACATGAGGCAGAGACGGAGGATCAATGAAAGCTTTAAATGAAAAGCAAAAAATACAGAGGATTAAGACTGAGACGTAAAGGAGGAGGGGATTTGACCCGATATCCAGAGACACAACACAGATGGAATTATAAAGAAGAAATTATAAAAGAGAGAGAAAGAGGGGTGGACTGAAATTCAAAAGGCAAAAAAAAGGAATAAATAATAATAATTATGGCTCCATAAAAGCAAACCCACAATGAAAAACATAAAAACAAGTAGGAATTACAACATAAAGACATCAATTTACAGCAAAACAAGGGATAAATGCAACAAAAACAATTTTTAATTTGTTTATTTTATATCATTATTATTCCATGTATCACCTAAATCTAATACAAACTCAGCATTTACACCACAAATCACATTATAGAGAATTCCATGTGTTTTTAATTACATGATTTAATTGATTACAAAAATGGACAAACACTGTATGGGAGACTGGGGTATGTTAGGTCACCTACTGTTGCTAGGAAACCATAAAAAAGAGCATTTATGTTCAAAAAAAACTCTTTAGTGTTTTTTGTATAAGTGAATTTAGTCTGTCATATATTTCATGACGATTGTGTTTAGACCAAAAAATAGTTTTAAATTTGTTTTTGTAAGTTGAGCCAAATAAAAACTGTACTTGTTGAGGTGGATGTTAGCATTCATTGTGTATAAAAATGGAAAACAGGTGTGGGTTTATCCTTTTTTTATTTACACTAAAAGACAATGCACCTTTTGAAAAAAGTCAGACTATGATGGAGTAACACAAGTGTTTTCTTATTTATTTATTTAAAGTATGGTACAAATGTGTATTTTGGATTTCTTATTTTGTGTTGCAATAGTTTTAATGCAATGATAATAATAATAATAATAATGTCATTGTAGGCCTATTTATTGTTAATTCAGTACAGACATTTTTAAGTTAATATCATATTTTTGTGTAACATTGCACAAAATGGCTAATTTGCACTATAACTACCATTCCAGATTGTGTTGATTGTCACATTAGAGCTGCAACTAACCACTATTTTCATGATCCGTTTACTGAGTTTTTGCTTTATAAAACATTGGAAAATGTTGATCAAACCTGGAAATGACGATGTTCTCAAATGTCTTATTTTTTTCCACAATCAAATGATTCAGTTTTAATGATTCCTTAGTTTTATGGAGCAAAGAAACCAGAAAAATATTTACATTTAAGAAGCTGAAAAATCTGAAAACTGTTCAAAAATCCAACAACTTGTTTTAATTATTATTATTATTTTTAAATCTTTTATGAATATGGTTCATTATTAATTAATTAATCATTGTAGCCCTATATTAATCCTATTTGATATTTAGAACTCACAGTGAGAGAAAAAAAATAAGTTAAGAAACAGTGGAAGTGAATTTAAGGATTTAATTCATCATGTTTAATATTCATCAAAATTAATTAATTAACTGATTTATATCATATAAGAGGATAGCCACAACAAAAAAATCAAATCAAATGAAATAAATTATGATTCATAAAGATTAAATCATTTCTTTTCCATTTTCCCCCCCTCTTTTTTAAAAGAAATTCCAGATTTTTTTCCAGGCCAAGGCTGCAATAACATAACATGACATAACATGTCCTGGAAAACAATCACAAGTCCTCTAGATGGCGCCCAGGCCTGTAAAGAGTTAGTAAACTTTGAGTCCTGCTGGTGTAAAGCCGTCAGTGTCAAAAATAACATTTTAAAATCAATTAATCCAGAGCAGAAAAGCCAGGTTTCTAAGTTTTGACAATATTTTCTTATTGGACCATGGGTTCCTTTTCCACAGCTGCCATTTTGCCCGGTCACACAGTAGGAAAAATCAAAAGTGTGAATAATCAAAATCACAAACTTCTGTTTGGTGTTCACCACATCACAAATCTCAAAGCTTCAAACCAGGAGTTCAGATGCTTAAGGAGGACGTAATGACCGGTTTCCACTCTGACTCTACTGATAAACACAGACACTCACAGTTTAGCTTTTAATAACTGTTAAAAATGACCTGTCCATGTATACACGCACCATTTTATTAGGTACAGAGGAAACCTAGTTAACTGGCAGAAGTGGTTTGTGGCGTGGTCTTCTGCACAGTCTGCTTCAGGGTTTGACATGTTCTGTGTGAACCTAAGAGATAGTCGTCTACCTTGTACACCTTGGTTTTAATGAGTGGTTATTTCAGTTACTGTTGCTGTTCTACCATCATGAACCACTGAACCAGTCTGACACAAACATCATCACTGGATTTTTTTCCAGGACTATAATTCTCTGTAACGGACCCGGTGGCTAGTCATTGTCTGGAGTTTGGTCAGTAGTGGGCCGTTCAAGTGGAAAAACAAGTCCACCTTTTTGAGGAAAAACATAGAAATAATAATATTTACGATGAAATTTTACATCGTTTTTTTCAATTTTACAAAATTTGTTTTTGTTTCGATATGTGAATGATAAATATTTCACAATGTAAAACATATTTATGATGCAAAATGAACCTATTCATGAATTAAAAATTTATAATAACTTGATATTTAAGTGGGAGTTTTACTGAAATATTCTGTCCTGACTAACACCAGACTGAGACGTGACCAACGGACGTAGGCGTGCAATTAGACAGATCTACAGCCAGTGGTATGGATGATGATGTAGAGCGAGGGAAAAAAAACTTGTTGTAGTTTTCTAGGAGCAATTGCTATATTGTAATGGGGTCTAACGACTGTTGCTGGAAGGAGCACATTTCTTCTTCATTCGCTTTTATTGTTTTTACTTGTTTTACCATCTGTTTTATTGTTTATTTTTGGTCTTTTAGATCTAATGTTCCTAAATTGTATTTATCTCTGACTATTTAAAGTGCTTTGTAAACAATTTCACTTAAATTTTATTTTTTATAGCACCAAATCACACCATACATTATCTCAAGGCTCTGTACAAAGTAAGGCAGAAACTTTTACAATATTACAGAGAGAAAAGAAACCCAACGGTTCACACAATGAGCAAGAACTAGGCAGTAGATTTTAACAGGAAGAAATCTCTGACAGAACCAGACTCAAAGATGTGCGGTCATCTGCCTAGACAGGTTGGGGTGAAAGGATCATTGATTGGATTCTGATGCTCAGTTTGAACCGAGAGTCAAATTTGAGATGGTTTGGTCACTTGCAGAGAAGGGACAGTGATTATATTGGACCAAAGGATGTTGAAGACGGATATAGAGACGGTTCATTGATGCTGTGAAGGAGCGGACAAGATGGAGGCAGATGATCTACTGTGGTGCCCCCTAAAGGGAGAAACTGGAAGAAGAAGCAGTAGCAAAGTCTTGACCGTGTCTGCATGTCTAACTGCATTAAGTTGCTGCCCCGTGATTGGCTGACTAGATATTTATGTTATCACGCAGGTGAACAAGTCGCGCCCTTATTAAGTGGCCAGTGAGTGTACAAAACTCAAGGTTGGTTTATTTCTCGTAGAATTCAAACACACCTTTGGCCCATTAACTGCCGTTTCTGTCAGTGTGCGTTAAATCAACGATGGAGCTGCAGAAACATAATTATTAGAAACTACCTCCTCCATAATGCAGAAGGATTTACACGACTTCTGCTTTCTATCTCTCTGACTGCTGCTCTGGCTCCACTGCTTTCAGACCTTTGCCTGACGGAGCTTTTACTGTCCAATAAATATAATTTTATAATGCTCATATCATACTGTCATGATGATTAGTAGCTGAGTTTAGAGAAGAATTTTAAATGACTGTAAATCCCTATTGAATATTACAGGCGAGACGTTCATTTCTTTACTGTTGTATTGCCCTAACAATCACCCCGAAATCACAAATTATTAGACTTTTTGATCATTTAAAATGGTCAAAAGTCATTAAATTCCTTCATTCATTCCTGGTCCAGAGAAGCATTTATTAAGAAAAATGGCATTGATCATGTGACTGCCATTCTGATCACATGACCACCTGTTATAAAACCGCCCAAGGAGAGCAATGTGGTATGTCTGCCCTGATGAATTGCTGAAATGCTTTGGCAAGTATTTACTGCTGAAATGATTCAATAGCCATGAAACATTAAAGGGTTTTTAACTCACCACCCTTGTTTTTGCTGCAGATTTCTTCAAAATGTCACATTTTTTCTGGATCCCCAAACAGCACCATAGCACCAGAGTCACACTCTTATCTTATTTAGGCCATTTAAATGTATGGGTCAGTCCTGCCATATTATGAAAAAATTGGTAAAATTCAAATGTATTACTTTTTGTTAATGCTATTTGTTTTTAAATCCTTGCTAGCTTTGTTACCTTAACGAATAATTGCTCAAAATGTTTACATTTAAATTTGTTTTATATAAATCTCCTATAAAACAATATTAAATATGAGTAAAATGACGACCAAAGTACCTCAGTACCGGGGTCACTTTATACACCGATGACACATACGTTTACGTTTTAGCTGTGACCCCCCTCAAGTCATTGCTTACAGGACATACACACATGGATGTCCCATATGTCTGTGTAGATTTTCATTCATCCAGGTCATTGTAGTCAAAGGAGCTAAGTTGTAAGCAACTGGACTTCTTTTTGAAAAAAAAAAACAAAAACAAAAAAAAACTCGAGTCCTTTGACATGGATGTCCCATACTTTTTCACAATAAAACACAGACAAAACCCACATTTTTATCACTGTTCATGACAATATAGATACCTAACTATCAATCAGCCTCGCTCTTATCTCCTCCTAAATCAGTCAAATTGTCTTTTCTACCTACTCAGAAATATAGTTTTCGAAATGTAGATATTAACGTGAAGCACTTATTACTGTGTTTTGAAAGGGGCTATATAAAGAATAGGGAAAACAAAAATGTAGTGTAATGTGGAAGTAGCCTTTTTTTCAGACAAATTTCATAATGATAAATGATAAATATATATATATATATATATTGTATTTTTCTTGGGTTGTCAGTAATTTTACAGATTATAAAAAAAATAAATAAGCATTTAAATCTTTATAGATTGTAAGTTGATGCATGTATGTGGGTATATAGTGCAAGTTATGATGGAAGATTTATTGTAATGCACGTATATTTCATTCAAACACAAAATAGATCCAAAAATTTGTTTAGTAATTAAAGGTCAGTCCAAATATCCTACATCAAATCATTTGTTCTAGAAATTTCACTGGCCACATAAACAATATTATCCCGAAAGAAAGACATAATTGAAAAATATGAGATATTACACTAAAATTATCCCATAATCCAGCACTTTCTTGTTCGAATAAAATGTAAAATCTGACATTATACCTGTCAAAATCCATTTTTTTATTTCCTGTTATGCCCCTTCCCCCTTTTTTGCAACAAGCAAATTGAAAATAATTCCACTGAAACCACATAAAAAAAAAGCTTCAGACTCGTTGGAGCAGCTTTAACCCGCTCTGCCGGGTTTTCTCCTGCTGTGGCCTGAAGAATGCTGCCTGTGTTTCAGCTCCTGTCAGATGATGTTCGACACTCGGCAGCAGCTTGCGGAGCATTACGGCCTGAGCAGAGACACACTCAATGATGATTTATTGGTCAAGAAGAAACACAAACGCACGACCCCTGTTAGATGCTTTATTTTCTTCCCTCTCTCAATCTGTCTGTCTGTCCGTCTGTGTCTCTGCATGTCTGTCTGCCGGTAGATTTACTGCTGCTGGTGCAGCTCCAGGACAGCACACAACTGTGAGCTTATGTTTTCATTACGGACAGGAAGGAAGGAGGAAATTGAATGAGGTGAGCGCTGAGCATTATGTGAATGGAGGGGGGGGAGAAAAAAGTGGTTTCTCTATGAGGCTGAGAAACAAGGAGGAAGCAGCAACTGGCACGACCTCGTGAAGCAGACGCTTCTTAAAAGTGGCTGTTTTGCTTTAACACACCAGCCTCGGCTTCATATACAGCATGTCGTAGGGTATCCGTGACAGGACGTCTTTTCGAGGCAGAGGACGCGAGGCAGAAACTGAGTTAAGGATATAGTTTATTTTGTGCAATATTTACAGTGTTGATTTCCCTTATTTCTCCTCCTTTTCCTTATTTTAAGAAAAAGAAAGAAAAAAAAAGACACAATGGTAAAGTAACAAACCAAAAAAAAGGAAAATGCCACAACAACAATGGCCAATGAAAAAACATCTAGCTTGAGCAGCAATAGCTTGTCATACAATATCCCATACACTGAGACCAACACCTACTTGCAATAGGTCTTTTTGCAACAAAAGCCTCCATCACACTGAAAAGGGTACCCCTTTTATAGGGAACCCACTCCCGCGCCTCCAGTGGACCATACCACCTACTCAGGTGAGACGGGGCAATACCTAGCCTGCAAATCCAAAATATCAAAGAATAAACAAACACTCCCCCCATAACAACGTATAAATTTTTTCCCCTGGTACCGGAGACAAAACCGCCCATATGGGGCACCAACCCATACTACAATTAAACACAGGACAGAAAATCATACGATTGAGGTGATACCCTTGGGTGGGACGCGCGCCGCTCCGAGAACGCGCACGCGCCCGACCCAGCATAAATAGCAGACAGTAAAGTTGCGCGCTCCCTGAAGTGCTGCCGGTGGAACACGTAAGTGATTTCTAAACTTGTTATTATGACATCAAACAATGTTTTATGCTGTCGCAAGAGAATGTTGCACGGAAATCATACCTGAAATCTGCCTTACAAACTAAACACATTGCTGCGGTTCAGCGCGTGCACTCACCAAACTCCGTCACCAATGTGTTCCGCGCTGCTAGAGGAAATATAGACAATACAGCCCGATGGTAGGCAGACACGCTTCAGGATGTTACATGTTCGGTATAATACAATGGCACACTCCTTCCCTCAGCAACCAACGTTTCCCCACGAGTCGGGGCTTACGCGATAGCCCCGTGATGACGTGACGCCGAGTCACGACATCACACAGCACAAACACGAAACGGTGGATGGTATACAAGAGTAATGACTGAAATGAAAGATGATAGAACACAATATGGAGCACAAAAGGCCTGACCTGTGTTAACACCACACAACGACATTCAGAAAGACTGAAGACGATAAACCAGTTTAAAGCCTGTCTCACACTAAAGGGTTCTCAAATCTGACTTGATTTTAAAAAACATGGCACACCACAGACACAACAAACTTTGTAAACAGTTTTCAATGTTTTAATCCCGGGAAAGCACAGATTAGACGATCCAGGACCGCACACTTGGTGTTTAATCAAGCAATTTCAGCGAGGGCAGGGATTTGAAATCTCACAGAAACTCGCGTGATTTTAACGTGACTTCAGAAGCTAAACAGACACGGAGGTGGACTCTCAGTCAGTAGCTGCGTGTGACGTTTTATGATGAAAAACTGGATGAAATCATGGCTGAGAAGACGGAATCATCTTGGCTTTTACAAGGTTTACGGTTCTAAACAACAGAACGCAACATCCGTCTCCTGCTCAACTCGCTCCTAATGGTTATTGCGTGGTTCACGCTAACCAATCGCTGTTCGGTCGTTAATATCAAACATGTTTAATACTTACAGTTTGAAATTGGGAAGACTCTTATTTCTGATAATCCCTCACACTACAGGATAATTTGGCCAGATAATCTGTTGAAATCAGCCTAAAATTGGAAGACACCCACGATTGTCAGAAGGTCCAGATTGGGACCCAAATCTGGCCAATCATCCTCAAGTGTGGGACGGGGTTTTAGCAGGTTAACTTCATTCTGTTCTGTCCAGTTTTTTTAGGAGGAAGAAGAAGAAGAACAAACCTGACCAGTAACTTTTCCAACGCCAAACGTTCTGTTATGAAGCAACGGTGAAAACTGCTGCACCTCGAAGGCCACCACCGATATTTCACCCAATTCTGAATTCTTTAACAAGTACGTCTCTGGCCATGGAGTCAGATTTTAATGCTTCACCTCACAATATCATGCACATACTGTAAATTATCTTGGAAAGTGAAGGTTCTTTCAGTGGATCAACAACTTCTGTATACTAAGATTTAAAATTGCCAAATTTTTCTGCAATCTTCAGTTCAGGGATTTGAGCAAATGTCGACTCCAAGACATTTACGTTTTTTTAAACCTGTATAAATTTTTTATTTATACAGTAAATTATCAGCTACTGGCATATGCAGATTTTAACCAATTACAGTTGAGACAAGTGAGACCAATAAAGTTGCGTGAATTTTGATTTGAAAGTGAATAAAACTACTGTTTAACGGTGAAATAAAGTAAGATATTGTTGACTCAAGCATGTGGATTTGCTCAGGTGTCTTTTATGAAATGATCTTGTGTCCAGGAGCCTTTTTACCGGGAGCTAGCATCCATATATCAGGCTAGTTCTTTATAGGATCTGTTTCGCAAGTCAACGAATGACGCCAAAGATCACACTTTAAAACAAATCCCAAACTTTCCCTTTAAGGCTGAGCCTCAAAGTGCCACACATGAGCGATGAAGTGAGCAGATCAAACCAAACCCGGTGATCAAAAACACATTAACACGTGTTTGTGGTTATAATTTCACTGGGTCAACGTGAACCGCGGGAATGTGCGACGCTAATCAGACATTTCTAATCAAACAGCGAATGGATGGAGTTAGCGGCTCACTTAGCTGTGACCTGTTAGCTGGATATAAACTGTAGATGAGAAGATGTGGAGCAGTTTCCTCCATCTGTTAAGCAGCTGTGGGACGATGTCTCACTCTGTCTCACTCTATCTGACCTTTGACCTCACACACACACACAGAGGTGAGCTCAGAGGAGCAGAGATGCTCTATCGCTTTTAAAAAAGGAGGGGAAAAAAAGAAAAATATAGCAAAAGTATGAGTCGTAGCTGCAGTTATTTACTTTATCCAGAAAAGGCGTTGGCTTATATCTATGTCAAGCCTTTTTAACGTCTAATCCTCACGTTTGACTATCTGGGATTACCATGACAGACCCAAGAGTAAAAACATTTAAGCACAATTTCAAGATTTTTCTCAAATTTTCTGTTTAGGCACAAATTGTAAATGTGCGTCAAACAGGCTGATGGAGACCAAACTAAAAAGTGAGATTGAAGGTGTGAAATAATGGTCTGACATTTTTTATTTATTTATCTTTTTTTAATTGTGACTTTATTATAACCAGGAAGAAAAACCAAATATTATCAACCCCTTTCTGAAAGATAGGAAATTCAACAAATAAACATTGAACTTCATGAGAATTCAACTAAAATCAGTGAGATTTTGGAGAATCTGCCTCCAGTTTCATCGTTTTGAGTTGAGATTAACTCACACAGTCCCTCCTGCAGAATATACAAAAGCAGTTCATGTTCTGAATTTGACTATGTGCAACAAGCATTTTATAAATATATATATTTATATTGCCTTTTTAGTTCATGTAAGACAAAAAAATGAAGAATCTATTAGACAACAAATCGCTGCACAGATTTGTTGTGGATGGAAACCTTTATTTTATTGGCCAAAGTGGCAAAATATGACATTACACAGATCAGCCACAACATCAGAACCGGTACCTGGTTTTACTTTGGTCTCAGATCTGTGCATTTTTGACTCACTCAAGCATGTCACACACTCTTTCAGAACTGGACTCGGATAATTACAGATGAGCCACAACATTAAAAACAGTTAAGTTGCGTAATGTTGGGGTGATTGAGGTTAAATTGTAATAGAATTAAATAAAAACAAATGTGTTGTTTTTTTCCCCTCCCCCTGGATTTTGAATTTCCACCGCAAACGATCCTGTGAACTCATACGACGTGTGTTGATTTGCAGTGAATTGAGCTGTTTACAAAGTGTAATCCAATAACACGTTGATGGAATCATGAATGTTAAACGATGACACGTGTCAGCGTGTGGAAACATTCACCTGTGTTTGACTGTCCAACACTGACAGTTCATGACTGTAAGGACCAGCAGAGGATGTGCCAGCTCAGAAGATGCTAATCCAGCTCTACGCGGCAATAATCCAGTGTGTTCTCGGCACTTATAATATCATCATTATCATCATCATCATCTGGTTTGGATCAGTCACCACAGTGGACAAGAACAAGAACAAGAACGAGACTCCAAAACAATCAAGTCTGCAGAAAGAATCACTGATGAGAACCTGCCAATGTTCAGGACTTAAAGTCGAATCCAGCAAAGTAACGTACGTAAGCAACGCCGTGTCACTGCTAAGAATTTGATTGCAAATTCCCCGAAAGCTTGACTTTGTAAATCGAGTAATGCCTCACGTCTGAATCACCTGAAAGAAAATACTGAACATCATAATGAAGTTTGAAGGTCAGTGTGCCAGTTTGTTACAGGTTTGCCAACGAATCAATTGGTTCTGTCCAGATATTTATTGCAGTATTTCAAGGGACAGAGCTTCCAGATAATCTTCCCAGAAAACCTAATTGTTGAACTTATGTAAAAAAAGAATTTCAACAGATAAGCAAAAGTGTTGTAGGTTATGGACTATAGATTCATTTTTTTTTACAACAATGTAAGAAGCTGGAAAGAACCTGCACCCGTTTCAGCAGAAGTGATAAAGTACAAACACCATTTCCAGAAAGTTTATAAAAGTGGAACAAAAAAAAAAAAAAAAAAAAAAAAAAAAAATCTGTGCTTTGTTAATTTACTTGAATCTTTATTTGATAGACAAAAGGACAGAGAAAAGATTTTCTAGTTGTTAAACATCACCTTTTCTTTTAATTACACTTTTAGTCCATCTCAGATTAGTTTGAACCCAGGAAGCCTATAACATTTCTGCACAAAATACATGTATATGTATATTAATTTGCATTTCTTGATGCAGTGATGGACTGCGTTCGGTGACAACTCACGCACATTCAGCGGCAGTTCCCTCCCTTTCGACCTTTACACGCTGATGTTTCATCTGACCAAGTTAAATGTTTCACGATGTCATCAACAGTCAGTGGTGAAAGACCTAAATTCTTTGCAATCTTGAGTTTTGCACAAAATGGTGAGCCAGAACAGATTTACTTGTATAACTTTTCTTTTTAATCCTATAAATGTATTGCAAACATCACATTCTTCATACAGTATATATATATATATACGTATATATATATAAAAAAAAATCTGGTTATGTTTGACAGTGAAAACGCTGACAATCTCGTGTCCCAACTTTTCTGGAAATGAGGATTGTAGACCATTATCGCAGTAAATAAAAGTCAAATAACCCAAGGCAGATTTTTGCTCCTGAGTGAGAGTTGAAGAAACCAGTTAACTGTGGCTTTAAAACTCTTCATGTGCAGAAAACAGCAAACACGTGTCGAACACGCAGCTAAGTTTCACGCGTCCGAGGCAAAACATCCAAACAAGCAGAGATGGCGTGTGTGCTCTGTCTCACAGTGTGTTTACGCAGCACATAACCATTATATCATTATCTACTGAACATTTGGGACACTGGGATTGGGGGGGGGGGGATTATATTAGGATGTGCACAGCAGCACTTCATCAATCAGAGCTTTATAGACAGACAGTTGAGCATCAGGACATGTGGAGTTTGCCAAACAACATTTAAAAGACAGTTCGAGGGGGAAAAAAAGATTATCTGGTCTAAATCCCTGGATCTCCCGACTGTAACATTACGCTACAGTACGAGGGGAAAGAGAGACGGGCCAGGACACATACGCAAATGTGATGTATCTAGAAATATTGGATTTCCATATGTGGAATCTATGAGGTAAAAACAAACGGACATCGACGTGTAAAACATTTATTAACATCTGGACAGTTTGACAATAATATATCAACTTACAGGTATCACATATACTCACTGGCCACTTTATTAGGTACAGTTCCTTTGAGTTGTAATAAAAGTTGTGTTAAAACAGCCAATCAGAGTGCAGCAACTTAATGCATTTAGACGCGTAGACGAGACGATTTAAGTGACTTTGAATGCGACACGGTTTCAGAAACTTGGTTTTTCACGCAAAATCTTCTTTGTGTTTGGAGTAACGCAAATAACCATGTGTTAACAGGACGATCATGTCTGACCACACAACATTAGCCGTGTTTACGTGTGCAAAATCTCTTGGTTCCAAAAAAGACTGGTTCAGATTGCAATTTACAATGCCACCATTTACATGGAGGCAAAAAATTACATGGGTTTTATTGTGGTGTGTGTGTGTGTGTACATGTGCATTGAGTCTACTTTGACATGTACAGTGTTTAATTCTCCTGAAACAGAAGAAGCAGAAGAAGAAGCAGAAGAAGAAGAAGCAGCTTCCGTAGTAAAAGAAAAACACTGCTCATCCCCTGACTGTCCACCATCCGTCTTATTTTCCTCTCTGACTTTCGTGTCTATTCATTATTCTTCTTATTGGAATAAAATACAGCAGTACTAAAACTGAAATACATCATGCTTATGTGGATCAGACCCCAAACCAGGAAGTCATGATCGACGGATTATATGAATGACGATCGGCAGATTCCGGCCCAGTATTAGATCAGAGATTTCAGATTAACGTTGTTTACATGACATTTTTATTTTCCGATTACTTGCGTCCTTTTAAACTTGACTTTAAAGCAGATAAGCTACAGCAACAGAAAACCACAAGTGGAGACGCACTTGACACTTTATTATGTGTCCTGACTCGGTTCTGGTTCTGCGCTCAGAACCTTGGTGCATTCTGGTGAACCAGCCCGTGTTTTTTTTTTTTAATTTTTAATTAAATAAATGCTCCCCACCCCCCCCCCACCCCCAAACGGTGCCAGTAACATGGGAGTAAAACGAAAAAAAAAAAAGCGTGATAAAAGTAGCGCCTCATTACGGCAGGTTTGGGAACCGACACGCACACATCTTTTATACCCATTCACATGTTGCCATGGGAGCTAACTGGGGGTTAAATGTAGACTAGTACAGAACCAGGACTTGAGTTTGAAAGACAGCCCGCTTTACCACTTGAGCCACCAGAGGCTAATACAGCATTCAGAGAAGCCAGAAAACAGACGCGTGGAATCACTGGTGACACAGTAGATGTATCAAAATTATTTTGTAGTGAGAAGAAAAAATTTCCAGGGCAGAACCTCTATCGCCCCCATGTGGACGCCTGAGTAACTACCACAACAGTGACTCTCCAAAATGACGAAATTAAATTTATGTTTTAGTCGCAGAAGCACAGTGATGCTGAACGAAGCTGTGTGCCTCTTCCACCTCGCCTCGGAAAGACTGACCAAGACAAAGTTTTGGATGCAACAGGCGTTTGATTGTATATAAAATGTTACATACTACAGCTTTACTCTTCTTTATTCGTTGTGCTTTTACTTTATAAATGGACAAAACCACCTTTTTTTTCTCTCCTGGTTTCTTCGGGGACATTCTTCAGCGATGAGAAGCTCAAACCTCTCGCTTCCCTTTGAAGCTTTGAATCGTTCTAATTCGCACATCCAGGTTTGGGCCGTGTTTTCATTTCCTTCTGGCACATCCTCCCTATACAGTTCCGTCAGATTGAATGGGAAACGTGTGTGAACTGCCATCACCGGGTCTCACCACAGATGTTGTACCAGGACTTAGACTAAGTCTGGACTTCATCCGGGCCACTCAAGGACAGTTGGACAGAGACTCGTCCTGAAGACAAGTGAAGCCTTTTCTTGGCCGTGTGCTTCAGTTTCAGACGTCGTCGTCTGAAATCTTCAGAGACCTCTCTGTGTTTGGCTGCTTTAATTCTTCCCCAACTTCAGACCCCAGTAAAAATAACCAAAAAAGAGACGGTTTGAAACAACTTTTTGGTGCCTGAAGCCGATATCGGTATCACAACCTTGAGAATCTTCAGTCTGATACGGACTTTTTACATCTTTTAAATTGAAAATTACACCTTTAAATCTGTCTCTCCTTCCAGTTTCATATAACTACAGTTGATCATGTGATCAAACACACACTCACATCTGGAGCGACATCCTTTACCATGTTAGGACAAGTCAGTTTCATTCACATTATAATTTATGAAACTAAAATAACACTTTTGAAAATACTCAGTGCTGTGACGTGACCTGTCACTCATTTCTGAGTCGCTTCTTTGTATTATCTTGGTTTATTTTCTGTTCCGTCGCTTTGTTCTTGTTAATTTGTTTGCTTGGGTTTCATGAGTCTGTGGTGTAAGACACTTCTGTGCGCTGACCTGCACAGAAGTGTCTGCAGTAAATCTTTTTTATTGAGCCGCACGTTACAATTTAGCTGTAACAACTAAAACGTTACTTTTAATCTTTTCCAGTATCATAATAAAATGGGGGGAAAAGGGAAGTGAATGCAGTATTTTTTTTTGTTATTGTTTTGCCTTGAATATGGAGAAGCTCATTTTCAACACACACAGTCTGTTTTCCATTACTTCAGAGGACGTTGCATTAACTTAGTCCCACCGTTACATATCTACGTTTTAAAGAGACTACATTGACTTCCATTCATTAACCTATACCCAAAAATTCAAATCTTAGCCCTAAACCTAACCAGTTCCTCGGAAATGAGGTTCAGCCTCATTAGAACCAGGTTTTGGTATGAACACAAACACACATGTTAGAACTAATGCATTCCCTAGCCCCTTACCCTAACCTTATCCATCACAACTAAGTGCCTATAACCTTTAACCCCTTAAAGCCCTTTAAAGATGTGAGGAGAAGTCAAAATGTCCTCACTTTCCCAGAATCTCCTCACACTGTACGGTTTATACCGTATTTACAGTTATTTTAGTGAGGACTCTAACCTTAAATGAATGTATGGAAGAAATATAGATATTTATTTTGGCTCATATTCAAAAGACAACACGAAAAACAAAGTAATAAAATGAAAATAAATAAATAAATCTGAAACTTAGGCTTATTAACACCCACCCCTCTTTCCTTTTACTTAAACCATGGTTACCTTAACTATCACGAAAATGCATTAAACCCTAAACTAAACCAAATGGTAAACATAAAATCAGGTCTTAGCCAACGAAGAGGCCTTTTGAGGTTTGAAAGAATATGATGACCAGACAAAATGTTTAGTTCTCACACACACACACACACACACATATAACCTAACCTTAAAACATGTCCTCACCTTAAAATCTCTTAAAATCTAATAATTTATTCAATTTTCATCCCCATAATGTGACCGTGTAAACAGATTTAGGTCCCCACAACATGAGAAACACCAGCTACACACACACGACATGGATCCCCGATCTGCTCTACAACTACCGTCACAGCGTTACCTGCGCGGGCGCGCGCCTGTCGCTCGTTGTGTTTATTTTCACAGTTTCATTTGTAATGGACTTTGACCAAAGGCGACCATTTATCATCTTTACAATCACTAAACAGGGAACACACACACACACACACACACACGCACGCACACACACACACACACACACACACACACACACAGGTCAGCTCCTTAACTCGCTTTAATCACAGGCGCCGCAATCATCATCATCATCATCATCATCATCATCATCATGGTGTTATGAGAAAATTACGAACGTAGACAAACTTTCATATTTCAAACGGTTCACTGAGACACATGTTAAATCACACACAACTCCTTCAAACAACAAATACAACTGATTGAGATACATTTCTGTTTCTCATATATTATATATGAATTCATGTTCACTTTAAACGTAGATTTGTTTTCTTGTAAAAAAATGTTTTGGGGAGAATTTTTTGTTTTTCATTTATTTGTGTTTGAATCGTTTTTAACGGCAACACAGCAGTTTTCTCTTTTTTCTCACTTTTATTTTATCATATCTCGAAAATATACTATAAGCGAAGCAAAAACCGTAGAAACACACAAAAAATGATTACTTTAAATTATCATGTAAAATGCCATTGGATAATAATGATAATACAATTTGTAAAAAAATGTTCCATAATTTATCAGTAATTTTAGTTTAATAAAATATTTAAAATTCAACAAATAGGTTTCGGGCCCTTATTTCGATTCTAATTATGCATGTTAATTGTACCCGTGTGTTTGAGTTTGGATATAAAGCTCAGATTTAAATTTTTAATTTAATAATAATAATAACAATAATAATAATATAAAATCACAAGTCAAAGACAAGGAAAAAAATAAATATGAATACATATGGTAATAGAATAATAAAAACATTTAAACATGGCCAGGATCAAATAGTAAATACAAACTAAAAATATATATTTTTAATTAAATTCCCCAGAAAAGCTCCAGTCTTAATTTACTATAAGGATTTCATCCTAATTTCTTTAAGTAGATAATCAAATAAATTTGTAAAATTTTAAAAAGCCGCCGTCGACAAACGAAAGTGAAAGTTTCTTTGTTGTCGCGTGGTTACATTTAATAATAACGCATTTATTTTTTTCCGATTTTATTCGTCAATTTTTTACAAATTAAAATCGGTAAAAATAAATAGAAAGGGAACAGAATATGAGAAAAAGATATTTATCGGTTTTGTTTAAGTAATAGAAGAGATTTTCAAAAATACGGAGCAGATGTTTTTTGTGTATTTTATTTAAATTTTTTAAAGGTGAATTATATATTTTTTTGTTTTCCGGTTGATGCGCAGACACCAGTGTTTTAAATTTTATCCCGTCTGTGGATCCATGAACCAGCTCTGCCGCCGCCGCGCGCCGTGAGTGGAGTGGAGTGGACACGCGGCGGCGGCAGAACGCGTCCACGAGCCGCGGCCGTTTAAAAGTAATAGCTGCGATTTAGTTATTAAGTTACTTTTAGCTGTTATTCATCACGTCACCACTTCCGAGCTTCTCTTTCGCTGTGTGTCTGGATGAGAGATGGAGATGTGAGTGAGCATGAATGAACGAATGAGAATTTGTTTTTGTTTACTTTTTTTTTGGTAACTTTTAAAAGTGAAAATATGAGGTGATTTAAAAAATATGCTGGCTGTTGTTCTGAGACCTTCTTTATTCCTGTCCTGAGACTGAAGTCAATGCTGGAGCCAGTGCTGAACTTTGGTGCTGCACAGAGGCAAAAGACTGACACTGACACACACACACAGACACAGACACTTTTAAACCACAAAAACACACTTTTCTTTCCCAGACAAATAAAGCAGTGAGTGGACACAGAAGAGTCACAGCCTCCACTTATCTACGATCTACTGTAACATACACAGATTCTGCAGATTCTGGTGTTTGTTCAGTAGTTGATCATTGTTTAAACACACTTAAATTGTGGTTTGTTTTTGTTTACTTTTTTTTTTGGTAACTTTTAAAAGTGAAAATATGAGGTGATTTAAAAAATATGCTGGCTGTTGTTCTGAGACCTTCTTTATTCCTGTCCTGAGACTGAAGTCAATGCTGGAGCCAGTGCTGAACTTTGGTGCTGCACAGAGGCAAAAGACTGACACTGACACACACACACAGACACAGACACTTTTAAACCACAAAAACACACTTTTCTTTCCCAGACAAATAAAGCAGTGAGTGGACACAGAAGAGTCACAGCCTCCACTTATCTACGATCTACTGTAACATACACAGATTCTGCAGATTCTGGTGTTTGTTCAGTAGTTGATCATTGTTTAAACACACACACGCAGACACGATAATGTTCTTATGTATGTAATATATGGATAAGATACGATAAAAGATAGCCCCTTATTGTAAGTGTCACAGAAGTAAAGAAAGTAAAGTAAAAATATGAAGATTTAAATATAAACGATCGTGTTTTATTGCACATAGGAGGAGTAACATCTTGTATGTTTTTTACTGAGAGCAGTGCTTGCTGTACATACATACAGTATATATACACATATATATGTATATCCTGATGGTGAATCTATAAGGAACATGAAAGTAATGCGACGCTGACAAAAAGTAAGCGTTTACACTTGACACCACTGTATAAGTTAACGGTTGCTAGTTATTAGTTACTACAGCCTTCACTCTGGTGAACACTTGATATTCATAGTCAACACTTTGCACAAGTATGTTAGGGTTGCAATGTTTAACTGATTAATCTGTTACTAACCAGATTAATCAGTTCAAACAAATCAAGCAAACAGGATAGCTAGATAGATGACTATCTGTGGTTTGATGGTAATAATTCAAACATTCATGCAGAATTTGAACCTTCTGTCCAATCATTTAACTAATTTGTTCAGTTTTCTTGTACTGTTTTTACATCTTTTTTATGTGTGTAAGCACAGATTATTTAAAAATCCAAAGTTAAATTACATGTGTGTGTGTGTGTGTGCACTCAAGTGTATGGCCAGTAAATCTGATTCTGATCAAGTTTTTAGGGCTATCCAATGATTTTTTTTTTTTTTTTTTTACAGGAATTATAGTTAAAAAACACATTTTCACATTTTGTGGTCCCACTAGCCACACAGCAGGTTTCACATATTGTACATATGATAGCAGGCTTATTTAAAAACAGCTCAGTTTGAACAATCTGAAACTGAAGTTTACATAAACTAGTTATATCCATAGTTTTACTTTCCTTTGGCCTCATCCACACAGAAACAAAACTTTACTTGTACGACTTGCTGATGCTGTAGTACATATGCCAGGCCTGTATGTGGCGCTGTAACACTGCTACAGTAAATAAAGCTGCATTTGAATAAGCAGATATTAATTAAATAGACTCACAAAAACAGAGGCAGAATGAAAAAAGTCATGGCGACTAAGAAAGAAAATCAAACTTAACATTATGTGAACTGAACAAACACAAGAAGAGGAAAACGACACAGATGAACATAAGCAGGAGTGAAAAAAAGAGGCGGGGCTATGACATCAAGTATTAGTTGTGTATATATACATATATATATAAAACACCAGACCCTTTTTACCAAAAAATGCATTTTATTGCTCCCAAAACACAGATACAAAGCAAATATGACATAAACATATTTTCCAAAACTTAATTTAAATAGTAAAACAAAGGTTGACCTCTATAGTGGCCATGAGGTTCAGTAATGAGGCTCTCACTTTGATTTTCTAACTCTATCAGAGGCTTCGTAGCAAAACAGACACATGGAATTTGGATTGAAATATCTTCATCAACATCCACAGTCGACTCATCTCTCTTTATTCTGAATCCACATGTTAATAAAGACTTCAGGCTTCAAACTTGTCGTTTTCAGGTTGATTGAAAAAAATAAAAGAAATATTGGTACAAATGTGACAAATAATGTGCATCTTTAAAAATATTCCTTATTTGTTAATATTTCAATATCTGTATTTTATTGAAATATTAACAGGGGCGGAAAAATTCCTGGAAAACTTTCCATGGGATTGAGAACTTTAGTTTGGGAATTTTCAGAAATATTCCAAATAGGAATTTGAATTCCATAGAAATTTATGATTATGATTTACTATTTTGTGTGTCCTGACACCTGAATACTATTTGTTTTCACTCATGTACATGAAACTGTTTATTTCTGAGAGATTTTGTGCACATATAGACCCTCAGATTATGACAGAAGATGAAAATAAAATAATAATAATAATAATAATAAATATAATAACTCCTTTAGTAAACATACAATACGAATTACACCTGAATCACAGTACAAAAACAGCCACAGTCTACAGGCTCTATTGTAATGTGCTTTAACATAAACCTTGTTTAGAAAAGGAGCTGCTGTACAGGATTATTATCAGCTTCACAGTTTATTTCTCACTAGGGGATAAGAGTGAGTGAGGATTAACAATCTGGAATAATTGGACTGCACATACAACTCCACATAAGGGTTTATGTGGTTTATCTGAAACTAAAATGTTAATGTTAAATTACATGAAAACCATGTTTTATCTCAACAATTACAGGCATCTTAGGTAAACTGAAGTGAACAACCCACCTAGTTCATTTTTCTGAGTGCGAGGTCATTGAATAAAAGTGTAGCAGTGACTGTGAAACGTTCTTTAGACGGACACCGTTTCCTCAAAATGTCCTCTCATACAAAGGCTGAGCTTGTGGAACAGCGTCCACCACAACAGCACCACAACATTTGAGAAGCAGCCGAAACTGTGGTTGACGGGTAACCAAACATGTGACCGTCCATAAATTTGCAAAATGATGTGTAACTTCCACCAGATTGCAATATTTGAAGGGGCTGTTTGTAATAGAGCAATTATGCAACAATGTACTTTATAGTCTCTACAACAGGAAGTTGTATAATAAGTGATCATCCCATGTCACTGGGATGATATGTGTATGTATGCACTGTATATATATATATATATATATATATATATATATGAGCGTTCCTCCCTTTATGTAATTTCTGTATTTTTGTGTGAGCGCTCATATCCCTGTGTTTAATGTATTTTCATTTTTATCCCTTGTAACATAAACCAGCTACAACCTGGTATATTTACATTTTAACCTTTATTAATATTCATTGTCCTTTTCTTTAAAAAAAAATGAAAAAATAAATTAAAAATTATAATGACAGAGACTGAAGCTACATCACTATCTGGTCACTGTTTCCCCCCAAGCTTGTGTCTCATTTCAGTGTTTCATGTTTGTGTGTGTGCGTGTTAATGTGCGTGTGTGTGTGTGTGTGTGTAAAGGATATCCTCTTGGCCTTGGGAAAAAAATGAGTTTGCCACAGACTGACAGAAAGCAGACTGCAGTATAGATCTTCCTCTCTCCGAGTTCCTGGTCACATTAACACACACACACGTTTGTGCTTCTATCAGAGTGAGGACCCTCACAGACATAATGCATTCTCTAGCCCCTTACTCTAACCTTAACCATCACAACTAGATGCCTAACCCTAACCCTAACCTAAACCCAATTCTAACCCTAACCCTCTAAAAACCAGGTCTTAACCCTGAAAAAAGCCCCTTTATTTAAGGAGTGAAAAAAGTGAGGACCAGCCAAAATGTCCTCACTTTGTCAAAATGTCCTCACTTTGTAGGTGTTTATATACGATCTTTGGTCCTCACTCTGCAGCAAGTACAAGAACACACACACACACACACGTTTGTGCTTCTATCAGAGTGAGGACCCTCACAGACATAATGCATTCGCTAGTCCCTTACCCTAACCTTAACCATCACAACTAGATGCCTAACCCTAACCCTAAAACCAATTCTACCCTAACCCTAAAAACCGGTTCTTAACCCTGAAAAAAGCCCTTGTAAAGGGTGATAAAAAGTGAGGACCAGCCAAAATGTCCTCACTTTGTCAAAATGTCCTCGCTTTGTCAAAATGTCCTCGCTAAATGTCCTCACTTTGTATGTGTTTATACGATTTTTGGTCCTCACTCTGCAGCAAGTACAAGAACACACACACACACACACGTCTGCAGAGCTATCTCAGTGAGGACACCCATACACATACTGTACATTCCCTAGTCCTTTACCCTATTTATAATTATATACACTCTTCATATACTTTGCATATATTTCTCCTTGCTCCTATCATATATACTCTAAATATACTGTATATTCTGCATATAATATATATCTCTGCTGCTATGTACATATTTATTTACATGCACTGTGCATATACTTATATCTACATTACTCAACCTGTGAACTTATTATATCTACAATAACCAGTGCCACTACTAGTCATGTCCAGTCTTTGTGTCCTATAAGTATCTTAGCACCAAATTGTTCCTGGGGAGACGTAATTTCTTCCCACCGTGTTCGTGTACATGGCTGAAACGACAATAAATGCCGTACCTACCTACCAAACCTTGACCATCACAACTAAACCCCTTTATCCAACCCTTAAACCAGGTCTTAACCCTCAAAATACCCTTTAAATGTGTGACACTGAATGTGAGGACCAGCCAAAATGTCCCCAAATTCACAAAATGTCCTCATGTCCTGTGGTTTAGAAGGTCGTTTTTTTAGTCAGGTACACTTCACAGATTCATGTAGCTATTCTTCTTAGGACTCTGCATTGCATTTGCACAGCCTAAACAAAGCCTTATTGCTAACCTTAACCATAAATAGTTAATGTCTAATCCCAAAGTTAATCTAACCGCAATTTAAATCTCAGTCCTAAACTTAACCAGTTCATCAGAAATGAGGTTTCGCCTCGTTAGGACCAGGTTTTGGTCTCCATGAGGACTATACTGATCCTGACAAGGTCAGTGTTTATGAGAGAAAAGGTCTTAAAGCAGTACCAAACACAAAAAACACATGACTTCAGAGGACATTCATTTCCTGGAGACTTACTCTAACCTTAATCATAATTACTAGTGTCCTAACCCTAACCCTGACCCTAAACTCAGCCTAACTTTGAAACACAAGTCCCCATAATGTGACTGTGTAAACAGATTTAGGTCCCCACAACATAAGGAATACCAGGTACACACACACACACACGTGTTTTTTAGCTGCAGGCCTCAGACAAAACTGGACTTTTACTTGGTTTCACTATAAATACGATGAAAAGAAAAAACATAAAGGCAGAGAGAAACTGAGATGTATTTATTCTTCAATGTGAAAACTTATTTTCACACTTATTTTACACCAAAAATTGATCTGCCTATATTAAATAAACAACACCAACATGAGTACTTGTCTGTTATATCTCAGGTATAACATAGTATGCACAAAATGTTATAAGAGATATGTAAAATATAATGTGTAAGTGTCGATGTGTAAAATCTAGAATGAAAAGTGCTTTGGCAATAATGTAAAAAAAAAAAAAAAGAATGTTTTCTTAATGCCAATAAAGTTGTTTGATTTTGAAATGTGACAGCAGAAACAGAGACAGATTATGTTCCACAATGTTGAACAGCGTCTGTGTTTCTGCTGCGGCTGCCGTTTCCTTCACGTCTCACATCTGCCTCCTCACTCTCTGTCCAGATTTTATGGTTTTAAATTAAAAAAAATAAATCACAAAGGCCTGTTTGAGTTTGTTCAGCAGGGTAATCATTTCCCGCTCTGTTTTTTTTTTATATATAATTCATTCTTTAATTCTAATGCACCAATTTAAAGGCTATGTTTTGTTTTGTTTTGTTTTTTTTGTTTCCGTAGTTGTTGACCATGACGTGAAAATTAAGATTATTTTTTATCTGTAATTACATAAAAAAATTCTAAACTGTGAGTAAATTGTATGAAAACAATGAGATAATGTTGAAAATGACATATAATTCATTTGTGTTGTTTTGTGTGTAAATGTATGTTTAGATTCATCAATCTTGAGATATAAGTTGAGATAAGACAAACTGGTCCAACAATGGGGACATTTTTAGTGTTACAGCAGCAAAGACCCCCTTTTTAATATTTTATTTAATTACAAATATACTTTAATTTAATTTTTTATCATAAAGTTGAATAATTTCTCATGATAATATATTTTTAATATAGTTTTTCTACAACACACATGATTTAATGTTTCACATCGTCTGCAAATATTGAATTTAAAAAGAAATGACACTCAAATTTAGGGGTAATACTTAATAAACATTAATTTTAACATCTAAAAATATAAAATAAAAAATTATAATGATAGAAAATGCTGTGAGTAACCAGAACACACGGTATATATAAAGGTCAATATTTATAGAAGTTTGCAGACTTGTATCAGTATATTTATTAATTTATTTTAATTTTTGACTGATCGTATGCATCAAATAAAATATAGTTGTGGTTAAATTAACCAGTTCAGTACATGATTCCTGTGAAGTAAATGTTTAATACTTTGTCCTTTCTCAACAGTGCACCTGTAATTACAATATTACTAATAATTAGCTACTAATGTGGTGATTAATTATAAACTCATCACATCATAATTGGAAAAATTGCAGCCTCGGTTACACATCTCGTTTGTTTTCCGTCCTAAAAGCCAAAAACATCACAACATGTGTGTGCAGGTGCTGGTGGGACATTAGACATTTGGCTCCGGCTCATGAAGACGGATCGTCGGTTCATGTGACGAGGTCATCACATGTTGTCATGTGGGTCACTGTGCGGTTTCCGCGCTGACCAGCAGAGGGCAGCACAAACTACGTCCCGCCCATGATGTCATGAGGGCAGCAGCTCTGCTGCTCCTGCAGCCTTGACCTCCTCCCCCACTCTGAGCCACTCGCTGCTCACATTCTACAACAACCACTACTTGTAAATGGGTTCAACTGCTGCTGCCTCCCTGCAGCTGCTAACCAAACTAATACTACTACAGCTACTTTAAAGGGATAGTTCAGGGTTTTTTTATTTTTATTTTTGGAAGTGTGGTTTGACAATTTCATAAAAACTTGTTATTTTTTTTAGTTTTACGCCCGCTTCAGTCTATGATATCATAAGTTTATGTTTGCAGCTCTATCTTGCTGTTAGACAACGTTTACTGCCTGGAAAATGAAGCTTGCTTTGCTTTGTAAACTGTTTTACTCGTCACTACACCAAATTCCATAGAGAAAACTAACAATTTTACAGTACGGCACACAGGAGCTATTGATCCACTGCTCTCCGACCAGTAAATTCAAAATGGGTTATTCTGCGACTTCGGTGTTTGAAATCCTTCATTTAAATTAATGTCTGTGACACAAACGTACCACACGATGCAGCAGTAAAACAGCAGCTCCTGTGTCCTTGCGAGCTAAAATCACTGTTTTCTTGTATGGACTTTGGTGCAGGAGAGTAAGTCGTTCACAAACTTCACTTTCCAGGTGGAATAAGGTGTCTAATGGTGAGATAAAGAAGTAAACATATTCTGAGGATATGGTAGAATTAAGATGCAGAAATAATAAAAGCGGTGTGAACCTGTGTTGTACTTGTGTATGATGCAAACAAAAGTTTTTTCGTTCTACATGTGCAGTTGAGTTTATAACTGATGCTAACTGCTAGCAGCAGACGCATGAATTTTGCTATAGACTAGCATGAAGCTAACACGTTGACTGAATACTGTTTTGTGTAGGTTGAATTAATGTGACTCTTGTATGATTAGTTTTAGTGTTTTTCTTGTTATTGCTGTTCTTTGAATTTTTTATTTCTATTTATTTAAATATTGTTTTGGTTTTTAATAATACTTGTGTGTGTTGTAATTCTGTTAAAAGCACTTTGTTAAATTGTATGTATATATATATATGAAGCTGGACTGGATTAGAGTTATCGATCTATCTCTACACTGCACACAGGAAGTGGTATGTTTTATATCAAGGCAGATGGAGGGAACAGCAACATTGTCCTGAAAAGGTTAAGAAGTGAATTTTAAGGCTAACAAAACCCAGTCGTTTTGCATTTTGACAGGATAAACACTTCTCGTCTCCGCCCGCCCGCCCCTGCTCTGCTGCTGTATACACACAAACGCTCCTTCAGTTAGGTCTGATAGTTTTGCTTGACAGATAATTTTGTTTCTACATAAAGTATGCAGCAAATAAATAATGTTGTATCGTTTCTGCTCAATAAAATACCAAACATATGCAGAATAAGAACAACAAAAATCAACAAAAGCTATGTTACTGCAGCTTTGAATTTAGGATTGGAACAGTCCTGAACTCTAAGAGACAAAGAGAGTGAGAGACAATCAGGTAAACATCTGTTAGTGTACGGTGCATGTGTACCTCCAAGGTTCTGCTTCATGAGCCAGCACACACACACACACAAACAGGTTTCCATGACTTCAGAGGACATTGCATTGACTTCCATTCATTTCCTGGAGACTTACTCTAACCTTAACCATCATTACTAGTGTCCTAACCCTAACCCTGACCCTATCCTTAGCCTAAGCCTAACTTTAAAACACAAGTCCTCAAAATGTGACTGTAAACAGATTTAGGTCCCCACAACATAAGGAATACCAGGCCTCAGACAAACTGGACTTTTACTTGGTTTCACTATAAATACAATGAAAAGTAAAACATAAAGGCAGAGAGAAACTGAGATGCATTTATTCTTCAATGTGAAAACTTATTTCCACAATAAAAAAAATTCATTTTTAAAAAGTTATATGCACAAAAAATTGATCTGCTGGTATTAAATAAACAACATCAACATGAGTACTTGTCTGTCTGTTATATCTAAAGTATAATATGTGCAAAATGTTACAAGAGATATGTAAAATATAATGTGTGTCGACTAAGTCTTTAAAACATGTCTTCACCTTAAAATGGAGTCATTTACGTTATGGGGACTTGATTTTTGTGCCCATAAGGAAGACATGTCCCCATAATGTGAGTGTGGAGACAGATTTAGGTCCCCACAACATAAGGAAGACCAGGTGCACACACACACTCATACACACAGAGAAAGAGAGAAAGAAGAGAGAGGATCCATCAATTACATCTCGACCAAATTCAGTTAACTTTTATTTCTGGGGCCAGAGACTCAGGACCAGGGGCCAAACAGAACACACACACACACACACACACACACACACACACACACACACACACACACACACACACACACACTTTCAGACAGGCCTGCAGCACACATCAATTGAATTAACCGTGGACCAGAACCTGGTCTGGACATCGTCACTGACCCATCTGGTCAGCACTGCTCCTCTCTGCCGTCCTCTCTCTCGCTCTCTTATTTGTCTCTTGTTTACCCAGAGTTACATTTTCCAGATAATTCTTTTATCTCATGTTAATGGACGCTGGTGCGTGCATCATTTTTTTTTTCTTTCCGTATTCAAATAAAAGTCCAAATGTGGAAAAGCATGTGTTTAAAATTTCTTATCTGTAAGTTTAATTTAATAGGGAGTGTTTGAACAATTTTTTGATATTAATTATTGAATGCATGTGTCTAATTAGTTTGATTCCGATTTCACTTTAGTGACATTAGCCATGTCAGTTGACCATCTATTATTGAGATTTACATTCTTTTCCCTGGGAATAAAGTGTTACTCTCCAGTCATTATTTCCTAGTAAAACGTGTGACTTTTATTCAGTTTAACAGCACAGACTTGGATTTGTTTTGGTTACTTTTGCATCTACAGTAGTGCTGCACACAGAATCTTTTCGCAGCATCTGCTGCAATAAATCTCTCCATGTGTTTCAAACGACTCTTGAATTAAACTATTTCAGTTCCCGTTCAGTCATTGAGCCCAAATCACACAAAAATAACACACAAATAACCAATTAACACCTTCACTTTAGACAAATTCAATATCTAAATCCAGTTTGTACATTTAATCTGAACATAAAGTCAAAACTATGCTCACTTTAATAAACTGAAATAATAATAATAATAAAAAAATATATATTATATATATTTTATTATTATTATTTTTTGGTTTATAATTTGAATATGGAAAGAACAAATGCCAAATCTGTAACCAGTCCCGTCCTCTGCAGGGACACCAGGACTGGACAGTGTCTGAAGTCCAGCCAGAACAAGTCCAAGCCTGTTATATAAGCTCTGCTCCCAGGAAACCACATCATATGATGACGAGCCACATTCTGAGTCACCGTTTATACTGTTTACACTGTATTTAAGTGGATGCCCTCTATATTGTATACACTATTTCTACCTTTCCTCTCAAAATGGCAACACCTATTGTAACAAGCCACTGTTAAAGGGCTCGTGCACCCCCCCCCCCCCATACATGTGCATGGTCCTAGAGAATAATTTGTTACATTACAGAACAGCAAATGCAAACCAAACCCTGAAAGCTTCATGTAAATGAAACAATTTTGTTAGTCTTAAAGGGCTCGTGCCCCCCCCCCCCCCCATACATGTGCATGGTCCTAGAGAATAATTTGTTACATTACAGAACAGCAAATGCAAACCAAACCCTGAAAGCTTCATGTAAATGAAACAATTTTGTTAGTCAAAAGTTAGAAAAGTTAGACTTGACCATTAATTATATTACCTGCTGTCAAAGGAGGAGCAGAAACGGCTCCTTGGGTGACACGTCTGTCGCATTATTTCCACCAATATTTCTTTAATTTCTTGTCCAAACAACGTACTGGAAACACTGGTGCCCTGAGTGAGTCACCTGTCAGAGTGAACTGTTCCTCGAGTAAATAAATAATTAGTTGATTTCTATCACACAAAACTGCGATGGCGATGTTATCATTAATAGATTTTGTTCAGCATGTACTTATTTATATACATAGGCAATCGTGTACTCCTAGTGCTGGGCCTTAGTCGAGACAAATGAATTTATTTAACCCAACTTCTGCTGAGACAGGACAGTTACTGAGGGATTCAGTATCTTGCTCAAGTATACTTTGATGCAGAGACCAGGTAAGTGAGGATTGAACCAGCAACCTTTCAGTCATTGGACTGAAAAAAATCTCTACCAAATCAAATATTTGGATCATCCGCTGTGGTGACTTCTATGGAGTGAAAAGCCCTCTATAGGAGTTTAAATCTGGTGGGCCAAATAGAACTCTTTAGTGGGCCATCTTTAGCCCCCGGGCCCCACTTTGGGCAACCCTGCTGGTGTGTTTTAAATAATACTGCGACTGTCAGCAGAGGTTGTGGACTTTGTGTTGGATTTCATCTGCATAGAAAGTGCAACATAAACACAGATTCCACATTAATATTTTCTTACTCTCTTATGTTCAGCTCCTTTAAGGGAAAAATATCCCTGCACCTTTGGGGGATCGTACTCTGTACATGTGGAAGAAGTAACAGAGTGGAAACACACAGTCTCTTCACCAGTTTGGTTTTTCAGTTGCACATGGAAACAACTTTGCACACAGCCTTTGTTTACAGAATATGGAGCTGTGTTCCCTCATCGGGATCTGTTCTCCACGGCTCCGCCCCCTCGCGGCCTCCTCCAAAAAGCAAAAAGGGGGGGGGGTCACAAAAGGTTTTGTCCCTCAGCTGCTGCGAGGAAACGGTGGAACAAGCAGAGAGAGCGAAAGAGTCTGACATGAAAGGGAAGATATTTGAGACAATTTCAGAAACTGCAATTTCTCAACAGCAGAGGACATGACAAACTTCTGTTTTTAAAGAAAACCCTGGCAACAGAGGAAGAGAGCAATTAAACTCACAAGCAGCAGAGCCACCGCAGGCCGAGTTTATGTTGCAGTTGATTTTGAAAAGAAAAGGAAAATAAAGAGGGAAAAATTATTGATAATGATAATGTTTTTCTTCTCCCTAATGGACGAAGCGATCCATAACAAAAAACTCCAATATAAACCCTAACATGATCCACTGCAACATATGGGATATTTAGACTCTCCCACCATAATTATAAATAACTAAATAAAATAAAGCCAATATGTGCATGTGTACACATAGCTGTTAACATGCATTTGTCTCACATACTTCCCCTGCAAGAATAAACACATCTTTTACAGGCCAAATTACAGGCTAAATCAGTACGGTTTTACTGTGTTGTAAAGCAATCCAAACATCCCACTCTGCATATTAAACGCTTCTCAGTGCACAGACTGTAACAATGCGAAATTAAAATCTATGACAACATTGTTACTGAGTCATGTTTTTGGCTAATTAGTATGAGAATTATGTCTTTTCAAATGACTGTAGGTTCCAGATGCATCAGTACAAATGTGTTAAAAGATGTGAAATGACTGTATCGGACTGGTATCGGTATCTGTATCGGACACAAAGAAGTGATATCGTTCATCCTTTGTCTTTACACCCAGACAACAAGGCTTCATAACAATGAGCATGTGATAATTTAAAGTAAAAACAGGTTTTTCCCCCTCTTTGCTCTCACACACAGTCTGGCTTCTATGGCTTCAGAGGACATTTCATTGACTTACATTCATTTCCTGGAGACACTCTAACCATAACCTCATCCTAACCATACAGCATGTCTTCTCCTAAAAATCTTCATTTTGGTCCCTGTGAAGAGGCCAAGTCGCCATGATGTGACAGTAAAAACAAATTTAGGTCCCCACAACACGAGTAATATCCTGGAACAGAACCCACGGTTATCCTTTTTTCAACTGCACTGACATCCATTTATTTGGACAAAGTCTTATCTCCAACCTTAACAACAGCCAGTTAACCCTAACTTCATCCCAACTCTAAACCTAAGCCTAAAAGTTCATTCTTACCTTCACAAAGCCCTGAGTGTGACACTCCCTTCGGTTCATAAGTTTGTTGGTCCTCACAAAGATACCCATACAAGTGCACACACGCACATAAACACATGTATGACCCTCATAGACATAATGGATTCCTTAGTCCTTTAGCCAAACCTGAACCATCACAACTAAGTGCCTAAACCTAACCTTAAAACCAGGTCTTAACCCTGAAAAAAGGCCCATTAGGATGTGAGGACCAGACAAAATGTCCTCACTTTGCCAAAAATCTCCTCTTTATGTATGTTGTATACATATTTTGGTCCTATCCTGTTAAGGACACTACATTGACTTCCATTCATTTGGACAGACTAAACAAAACATTATCCCGAAACCAGTTCATGTCTATCCCTAACCTTAACCTAACCACAATTCAAATCTCAGTCCTTAACCAGTTCCTCAGAAATGAGGTTCTGCCTCATTAGGACCAGGTTTTGGTCTCCCATGAAAATGACTGGTCCTGACAAGGTCAGTGTTTATGCCAAAGAACGATCCAAAAGAGGTAAGAAATACAAGTACACACACACACACACACACGGCTGTGCCCGCTGGCACCTAAAGGTGTGTGCATGTGTGTGTGTGTGTGTGTGTGTTTGTCAGGCTGCCAGTTTCCTTCCATTAGAGAGACAAAATATCTGGCCGAGCTTCATTTAACTTGCAGCACATGGTGTTGTTTATAACACAGTGAACCCTGTATCACAGTAAAACACCCTCATCTGCAAAAGAAAACTGTAAAATGCTGAAACTGGGGGGTAAACATCGAGAACATGGAGCCAGCACTAATTTCCCACCCGTCACCTGCTGCTAAATTATGCCGTGTTTACTTATTGCTTTCACTTATTAATCAGAAACATAGAAGAGTGTTACCGTAAAAAAGGCTACGCCCATACCAGTGTTTATAAATGCACAAATCAATGTCTGGATAAGGCTGTTGTTTACAAAACCACGGGGTTTCATAGCCTCCAAAACAGAGAAGTTTAAAAACAATGTTGGCTCTATTGTAGTTTAGAGTAGATTAGATTGGACTTTATTGATTGTAGAACTACAACAGTTAGATATACACATCTGAACTTGTTAAATTGGACTTCCCGTGTTGAAAATTTAAATTGCCGCCAAATCCGTGATCTGTATCACATCTG
This sequence comes from Brachirus orientalis, assembly GCA_016785285.1. Lineage (NCBI taxonomy): Eukaryota > Metazoa > Chordata > Actinopteri > Pleuronectiformes > Soleidae > Brachirus > Brachirus orientalis. Next base: position 708,629 of record JAFBJR010000175.1, read on the forward strand.
GATGAAACTTAGGAGGTAATAAGTAGTACTGTGGGCAATCTTGAATCTTGAAATAAAGAAGCTTTAGGCTAAAATTTGTCACGTTAAAGCCAATAAATAAAAACAAATATGAGTAAAAAGCACAAAGGAAGGTGTTGGAAATTACAGCAAAGGCTTGTCAAACCGGATTTCCCATATTAAATTTAAAGTGACGCCAAATCTGTAATCTCAGTAAGAACTCGATAAAACTTTGTCTAATGGTAGAATGTCTATTAAAATCTGATACATTTTAACAGAGAAATACATTTTTAAACTTTGGCCCAATATAAGCAACAGGGTTTTTTAAAAAAAACTAAATTGAATGGGGAAATACTTCAGTGATCACTTACCCATCACTACAAATTCAGACTGATTCAACTAAAACTGTAGACAGAATGTTGCTAACAGAAGAAACAAAATTACAGATAAACCCATGCCGATGAAAACATAACCTTGCTGGTGAAAGTAATAAGTAGTACAGTAGGTAAGCTTGAATCTTAAAATAAACAAGCTTTTGGCTAAAATTTTTCATGTTAAATTCAATAAATTAAAATAACAAAAATATAAACTTAACAAAAGTCTGTAAAATGGGACTTTCCATGCTATGTTTCAATTGCTGCCAAATCTGTACTCTGAATAAAATCAAGAAAAAACCTAGTCTGATAGTAGAGAGTCTGATCCTGCATACACATTCCAGATTTTGTTTAAATTGGATAAATTTTGACAGAGATTTGATTTTTTAAATTCAGGCAGATTATGAGTGACAGGGATTTCTTGAAATTTTGATAAGTTGTGACATCATCAGTGGGTAGATTCTTAGCAAAATTGAATGGGAACATACTTGGGTGATCACCAACTCACCACTACAAAGTCAAATTGGTTTGCCAAAAACTGCAAACAGGAAGCTGTGTAATCTCATTGATGAAGGTAAAAGGGCAACCAATATTTAAATGAAAAAAGACGATTGAGCACAGATAAAAACAAATCGACCCGCTGTAATTCCATAAATACATAACAAACAAGATGCTGATGCTTTAGTCATGGTTGAACACTGTTTTGGTGCGAGTATGTGTGTGTGTGTGTGTGTGTGCGCAAGCACAAGTATATTTGTGTATGTATACAATAGATAAGAAATGGTATCTTAACTAACTCTTTCCACAATGAGGTCACTGGAACTCCAGCCCACTGAGAATATGTGTGTGTTGCTGTGTGGTGGAATAATTTAACACACAGTTGGAGCCACAGTCTGGTTCCCATGGTATTAACAACAGCGATGGTGCAGTGTGTGTGTGTGTGTGTGTGTGTGTGTGTGAGTGACAGAGAGGTGCCAGTGTTATCAGCAGAGTAGTAAGAAAGGTTATGCTACACTAACAGGAATGTCTCTCATGAGTCTTGACAAAGTCCAGCTGCCTCTCCTTCAGCTGCCTGTCTGTATATTCTCTCTCATTCACACACACACACACACACACACACACACACACACACACACACACACACACACACACACACACACACACACACACACACACACACACACACGCGCACGCACACCAAAAACATGCAAACAGCAAAAATTTTCCACCATTTAAACTGAACGGCTACTTTTATTCCAGTCACTTTATCATGACAATATTTTCAAACATGTTAAATATGAATTACTATGAAGTAAAACATCACCTCTGTACAGTACATATAATGAATTTTCATATATGAAATATATGTATATGGTTAAAACATGACATGTTGACATAAACTGTACATAAAAATCATAATATTTCCATTATATAAAGCATATATACGATTTATACATTTTACTATAATCCAATCTTTTACTGTCTTCACACAGCGCATCATCAGGTGATTATGATGTATTTGATAATAAATAAACACTACGTAGGTTATATAGGCCATATACATACTGTACTGTATACGAAAATGACACTCTTAATAAAAGGGGTTGTATATATCTGTCATATACATGTATTTAACTCAGTTCGATCAGTTAATAGATTTTGTTGAAGCCAAGCAAAATAATGTGAATAGCCACTGTAACATACCTATACATGACCTACACATCTACCTATATACCTATGTATGACATATTTAAATACTGTATATGAACAGTTGGTGACATACTTAATATTGCAATTTCATTCACACTGGGACATATATTAACTATATTAAATATTAAATATTTTTACTCTCTATTTATCAACTTACAAACATTACTCTTCTCACAAAAAACTCATTCAAAATGAAAACTGAGAGTGAGCAGTTCAGAAGGAGAGAGAAGTTGGAGAAATCTGGACAAAAGTATACCCAAGTCATATTTGATTTAAAATTCTGGAAAAAATGTAGATGTTTGACTGTTTGTGCTGCTTAACACTGCAGGTATAAATCAGTATCACTTCAGCAGTAGTAGTGGAGGGAGGGGGAGGGGCTCTAAACCACATGTTCTTGGCCCAATATTTTTCACATTATATATATATATATATATGCTTTAGGGAATATTATCGAAAGCACCACATTTCAAAAATATACATGAATGATACCCTGCTGTATTTAATCAAAAAAAAAAAAAATCTGTAAATTTAATTTAACTTTTTTAAATTAATTATGGAGTTCCACAAGGTTGTGTCCTGGGCCCGATACTTTTCCTTTTTCATATTATATCTGGAAAATGGTTTGTATTAACAGTATATATGACCACTCAAAGCTGCTTTTCACAACAGTTTTGCCGTTCACCCCTTCACTCACACATTGCCAACGCAGCTGTCAAGAGCAACGTGGGGTCTTGTGGGGGGGTCAAGTGTCTTGGCCAGGAACACATAGACTAGCTGAGCTAGGAATGAAACCCTCAACCTTCCCATTGAAAGATGACCTGCTCTACGACTCAGGCACCGTTGCCCCACATTTGCTTCTGTAGTCAATATTATCAAAATCGCCACGTAAAGTACCATTGCTAGGTAGATGATACCCTACTGTATTTGTCCAAAAATCTGTCTAACTTATCAACACTTTGAAATACAGGTGTTGATGATGTGTAACTTAATTCTAAATTCATAATTCAAACACTGTAGAGCAGTGGTTTCCAAACCTTTTCTGCCACATCTGTCCCACATTATTTTTAATTGTCTCGGGTCATTATTATAGGCTCTTGCCTAAAGTACATATAAAAGGCTTACTCTCTGGCTACCAAAATCAAACAACTTTTATTCTAAAGTGATTATACACTTATGTAAATATAATTGTGGGTAGTATATTCAATTTTTGCCAAGAAGCCCTTGTAAATGTTCCACGCCTGACCTTTAACCACACAAAATCTCCCCCATGTGATGAATGCAGGCAGGATACAGACCATCAACTGTGGCTGTGCCCCAAACCACACTCTTTCAGGTCAGCTACTTAACAATTAATCAAAGGCTCACAGCAACAGTTAAAACAGTTACATTTCTTGCAGTAAATGGGATATCAATGAACCTGTTTATAAAAACATCATACTACATCTGCAAACTGACACATTTCTTTGTCTGACATTGCTGTTAGAGCTTGGACACTTGACATAAACTCACACCTTCCTAAAAACTGATACAACTAAAAAAAACAAGTAAACTAACCCATACACTGCATCTCAGGTGCTTGACAGGAAGTGGTAGGCTCCAATCCAGAGTGTATTTCCTTCATATTGTTATCGTTGCAACAGATTCTGTTTTTGATTTTTACTTTTCCTTTCCCCAATTAATATAAATATAAAATTAATACAGCTTTACTTTCAGTTATTTATTGCTCATTTCTTCTGTTATAATTGTATATTCTTCATTTCCTGTCTATTATCTATAAACTGGACTGCATCTCTATCACAATATCACTAGAGGTCTTTCTCTTTCTCAAATCGAAACAGTTACAAAAGACCACTGGTGTATTCTAGTTGCAGTTGCAAGTCAGAATTTCTGAGTTCCTAGTTGCAAGTTTCAGATGGAACGCCCGCTCAGTTTGGATTTCCAACTCAGAAAGCCAGAGCAACCTCGCAATCCCTGACATACAGTAGGTCTCAAAGATGGCTGCCACTTATGTCAATGGAAAAAAAAACACTAGTTATTTTACTGGTAAAAGCACTTCTGCACTTCATAAACAGGACTTCTCATGGTAAATTTTAATTGCTGCAAAATCCGTAATATGGATCCAGTAATCTGGATTAAATGAAACTTAATCCATGTGTCTGATCCTACATAGATATACCAAATTTCATTCAAACAGAGATATTATTATTTTTTGCCCATTATATGAGACAGGGATTTGTTGATTTATATTAGAAACATGCATGAACCACAGACACAAACACACACACATTAAAAGATGAATGTTCAAGAGTCCATATTTAGTTTAGTTTCACGATTGACTGGTGTTCAAAGGCATTTTTCAGTCTAACCTTCTTTATCTTCCCAGTGTAACTAAAAATCCAGATTGATACTTGAAAACTGAAGGCAGGAAGTTGCAAAGAGAAGGACAAACTTACAGATGAACCCACCCAGATGAAAACATCACCTCTTTGGCGGAAGGTAATTTTAGAATAACATTTATTTTAACCAGTCCACAAACTGGGTTAAGGTACGACACTTTACTAAGTGTGTGCATCTGTGGTTGTTGGTGGTAAACTTACCTGTTTTAGATGATGATGATGATGATGGCATCCATCAAACCAAACACAGGAAGCTGATTTGGTTTAACAGCATAATCACTGGCGCCAGTCGTGGCACCAACACCAGCGGCCTGCGTCTGTGACTGTGGGTCTGTGTGGAACCTGCAGTTAGTGAATGAAGATGAACATTTTCAGGAAAGCATTTGTTATGTTTCAATTTTCCATTTAGATGCCCTGAATGAATAGATGCATGTTAAACATATTATACTATGAGATAACAAAGTTTTAGAGTAGGTAACTGTTCCATGGTTATAGTAATCATGCCCTCCTCCACAGAATTTTATTTCCTTTATTAGAATTAGATAACTTATTTTATTCTTTTTTAAAAAAAAAACACAATTAATAGCCTTTTCCTTGTTTTGAAAAATAAAATGCAAAACAAAAAAAACTTACTTCATTAGCTTCAGTTTTACATTCACATTATTTCACAGGGTGATCATTATTATTATTATTATTGTTATTATATTATCATTTTAAACAGTAGCCGGTGAAACTTTTGTTTTTTTACTTAAATATCAAATAACCCATTAAATAAAATGCGTAAAAGCGTAGAATAGGAAATCTCCACATTGTTTAAGAGCAACGCCCCGAAAATGTTGCTCTTAGCAACCACCTTGTTAGTTGTGGGTCATGTGACCTGTTGTCATCCATTATCTAATAATGGGCAAGAGAGCAGGTTTGTTTAGACTGCAAAGACAAAGACAGACAGAGAGTGTGTGTGTGTGTGTGTGTGTGTGTGTGTGTGTGTGCGTGCCTTTGATTTTGATAATTTGCTGTGGCTCCAGTCTGACACCTTTAAATGGTTGTCATCAGAAGCCATATGTTCTCACACACACACACATACACAGGCCTCTCAGCAGTAATCTGTCTACAGCTAAATCCCCCTCACTTTAAATAGTCCGGGACCCAAAGAGCCAGGATTTACCTGTTCTTTTTTTTTTTCTTCTCATTTTTCCTAATTAAACATATGAGAACAATGACGACAAGCTTAGCAAATTCAAAAACTATTAAGTATGAATGTAATTTACCGTAAAAAGCAACTACAGGAAGCACAGATTGAAGGTAAAACAGTGTCAATTCAGTCAAAGTCTAACCTACAGGCTCAGGAAATTTCATCCAAATCTGTTGTTTACTTTCGAAATTATGCTGCTCACAGTGAGACAAACAGGAAAACGCGACCAAAAATACAGTAATGATACACACGAAGATAAAGACACAGAGAGAGAGAGAGCAGATTACCCATCCAAATCAATGGACAAGTATGTGCGTACACAATGGATTGGACTGTAGGTTTTCTGTTTACACATACAAAAAAAAAACAAAAAAAACATTAAAAACAAGGATAATAAAACCAGAACTTTTGATTCTGCGTTCCATTTATAGCCAGACTTTCCTAGATTTCCAACTAGGAAAGTCAGAGCGAGACGGCTATAACTGTACAAACACTGCTAATTTTACCATTAATAACACTTCTGTTGTATATATATTTAGTACCGCACAATTCCAAAATGGTATTGCTAACAACGCTAACAAACACTAACCCCCTTACATTCAACATCCACTCACATAAAGTGTTCGTAGCCTTAAGTCCATATTAAATGGATACATTAAAACACTAACATTAAGGTCTTTGCACACCAGGTGCATTTTCTGTTCATTTGTGACTGTTATCGTATCATGGTCCGACAATTAATCCTCTTGTAAATGTCCTCCAAGTTTAAAAAAAAGGAAGTACAAAGATGCTTTAGATTATATAATGTAACAACACTATACAACGGAGATTAGGACAAAAAACTGTCCAGCACGGTACTGCCATTTTTAAATTTAACCTGCAAATTAAATGATTACATTCTTGAGATTACTAATGTAACAGTATATAACTGAATGTCATAACAGCAAGAAAATCAGTGGACAAATAATGGGCCACTTTATTAGGCACACTTTTTAACTGCTTTTTAAAAGGGAATGACTCATTAGCCAATGACATGGTAGCAACTGGGAATATTTAGACAGGGTCAAGACAGCTAATCGATCAGAACAAGTTGACTGTGTTTGTTTCCCAAAACCCTGTTCTTTTTATTAACAAGAAAGTCTATAAAATGATTACGAGACGTGCGGACGGGGTTACAATAGATTAAAATAGTTTTCACTGACATTAGCTCCGAGCTGCTGTCTCCGCAGTTGCGTTCTGATAATGTATTCGCACTTCATGTGCATGGGAGGGTGCGTCATAATTCACATACGAATTAGCCGCACTTTCATTGCGTATATTTATAACGCGTCTGCCGTGCAAAGAACTCTATGTAATTAAATTATATTTTACACCACGATTGTTTATTGTTTCTTCCTGAAGAATTGTTTATTATGATTTATTCATATAACAGAGTTGAAGTGTTGAGCCTGTCAGTATCAATCTCAGATTAAAGATGCAAACACTTGGTTGGATTTGAGTGTTGAGACTTGGTTTCAACACAAATGTAGCCAACTTCATTTACATTTAACAAGACCAGATTTTTGCTGGAATCCTGAGTACAACATTCCTTCGTGTTTTAGCCTTGTGATCCTCACCGACATTCAAAACTTTATTGAAAAACAAGTGGGACAAAAATAGACTATTTGCCCTCGAGTGCAGTGGTTTTGTGTTTTGTACGCACGAGTGTGTGTTTAGAGGGTCATCGAGGCCATGTGAGGTCAGAACAGGCCGACAGAGAGTTTGTGATCTTTGACCCTGGCTTGTGCCTATGTCAGAAAGTGCAGACACACACACACACACACACACACACACACACCTCCATGGTTAATGGTTATGTTCTATGTTGTAGTTCTGGGTTGTGTCTCTGGTATAAATAGATTCACCTTTGCCCCAAGACATGGAAAATCGAAGTAGCCATTTACCACACACACATACACGCATGCACACACACACACACACACGAGCAGCTAAAGGTGTATAAATATATATCTGACCCAATTCCAGTTTCCTTCCACTGCATAAAATATCACAACAAACTAAAAACTGTACATTAAATTTAAATAAAACCACAAGTGGGAAAAAAATAAATGGACCCTAAAGTCTTTTGACGCCCCCCGCATCACTAGAAGATGTAGAAGTCATACAAGAACTTGTAAAAATTAAAAAAGAAATAAAGTTAGACGGCTGAAATGCAGATTATAGAACATAACATTATACAACAGCGATTAGGACAAAGAAACTAAACAGTACTGTCATTTTTAAATAAACAGATGCAAATTAAATCATTATATTCTTGAGAATGTAATAGTATATAACTATATGTCATAGAGAACGACATGGGAATACGTGGAAAAATAATGGGCCACTTTATTAGGTACACTTATTCAACTGCTTTTTAAAGGGAATGTCACATTAGCCAATGACATGGCACCAAATGGGAATTCATACATGTAGACATGGTCAAGACAAGCTGCTGAAGCATATTCTGAACAACAGCGTGTAGAAGAAAGTTGATTTAATGGACTTTTAGTTGTTTGTGTCTGACTGGTTTGAGACCAGAGAAAGGAAACAGTAATTCAAACATTCACTCATTACAATCAAAGTATGCATCAGACCACCTGTGACACATCACACCATGAAGCCGACACATTTCGTCGGCAGAAGGTGACCACACCAGGTGCCACAGCCGCCACTTTATTAGGCGTCCTGTGTACCTAATAAAGTGGCCAATGAGAGAAGACACGAGGACACCACTGGAAGGACGAACAAGAGGGAAACAGCAGATAAGCAGACAGATTACGTGTCCGTCGTTAAACTGACTGACAGCCCGTGCAGAGATTACATCACCTTCATAACTTCATTAGTGAACACATCACCTGCAGTCGCCTGAGGGAGACACACACAGGTTTGCACGGCTATTCTTCTAAGGACACTGCATTGACTTCCCAACAAAGGTTATTACTAACCTTTACCATAACTGGTTATTGTCTAACCCTAAATATAACCTAACCCCATTTCCAATATTAACCCACACTTCATCAGAAATGAAGTTCCGCCTCATTAGGACAAGGTCTTGGTCTCCATGAGGACTACTAGTCCTGACAAGGCCAGTGTTTGACAGAAAAAAAGATTCCAAAGAGGCAACAAATACAAGAACACACACAATGATGATTATCTCCAAAACCTTGAGGCTAAAGCACTTTCACTTCTGCCATTCAATCACTGCGGGTTTTGCTTCATTTCTGCTTTGGCAAAAAGCCTTGAATGCATGTTCACAAATGTATCTCTTGGTTACTGTATGGTCAACTGACCTAGTTAGTCCCTGAGGACACTCATAGGCATAATGCATTCCACAGCCCCGTACCCTAAACCTAACCCAAACCCAATTGCAACCCTAAAACCAAATCTTAATCCTCATAAAATCATTTTTAAACGGGGTGACAGAATGTGAGGAGCAGCTAAAATGTCCTCACTTTCCCAAAATGTCCTCAAGTCATTGGGATTATAAATTCTTTGGTCCTCAAAAACCCACACAAGAACACACACACACAACAGACAACACACCCAATCAGGCATGTACCTTTACTACCTACTGTGTGCTCTCACTCATGATAATCACATATTTTAAATTTATATTTGTGTGTAAGGAAATGGTGCACAACCACACACACACACACACACATGTTAGGACATAAAGAGCCACAGATGAAAGCAGTGTAATACAACATTATTATCTTCATGCCTCAGTAGGAGGCAAAAAACCAGTCAGCATTAAACACACACAAACACACTTGTAGTTGATGAGTTGTGTGGCAGATATATGAGCTGGAATGTGGCCATAAAAGATTTGTTTCTGTGAACAGAGAAAGGGGAAATTGGCAGCATGGGGTGAACAGGAATATCTGCGGAGGGGGTGACGAAGAGCTGTTCGGGTGGTCTGTGCATTGGCAGTTGTTGACTTGGCCTTTTTGTCATCAACACTTGTGTTTTTTGGAGTATTAACATGATAAAGACAAAGCCGCGCAGCTACTTTTAAGATCAGAAATCACCGCGTCCTGATTTTACCCAATCAGCAAGTGAATCCTAGACAAACAGCACGAATATTACAGTTTTCTAGTCTTATTACAATCATCTTTTTCACTTTTACATGCACGGATACACACATGTGCCCACACCGTGCTTCTATACGACTCCCATTCATAAACTGCAGCCACAGCCATTAGGGGAAATTTGGGGTTTAGTGTCTTGCTCAAGGACACCCTGGCATGTGAACTGGACCAAACCATGAATCAAACAGCAGGCGGTCCAATTTGTGGACAACTCGCTCTGCCTCGTGATCCACAGCTGCTCCTGAAAGTCTTTTAAAAATGGTCCACCCACCATCTGGCAAGTCTTAAAAGCAAATATTACGTCTGAAATAAGACCTGATGAAGTACTTGCCGATTTTCCGCAGGTTGATTTTCATTGTTTAATGAAGTGATCTGAAATGGGCGGCCTTTTGAGCGCAACAGAGCGCAAACTGACGGCACTGCAAAAAAGAAAAGTAGCTGAAAAAAAAACATACTTCAATCGCTTCAGTAACATGCTGTTTAATTAGCTTTAAGGTAAAAAGTTACATGAACACAATCATTTCAGTTGGATCCACTTTGAAATCTGAAGTTTGCATTAATGCTGTTTAAATAAAGTAATTCTATTTAAATATTTTTTCCCTATCTCACTTATTTGCTTTTTACTTATTACTTAACTTTAAGGGAGTTCAACTTAAAATCTTCAAGTTTTGCCACCTCAAGTATTTGTTTTACCCTAATGCACTTTAAAAATCAAAAGTTTATTTGCTTTGCTCCAATGTAACTAAATTATAAAACCTAATATTACCTCAACGCCATTGAAATGTCATGAAACTTGAGTTGAGGAAAGTCCGAGGTCGGTGTTTCCCCATGTTTCTTTCATGGCGACTGACTTTTTGAAGATGATGATGATCGGAACCAAGTTTACAAATATAAAATGTTACATAGTATAACATTTCTGTTAATCTATGACTATTTTTTTTTAATTTTTTTAATTTTCTACACATTCCGATCAAAATTCCTCAGCTCCACGCTGTAGAACAGTAGAACAGTAGAACAGTATTTCTGATTTTCCGCCAAGCACCACCAGAGGAAGCTCATGTACCCCTGGTAGTACACGTGCCACACTTTGAGAACCATAGTCTTTTCCTTTTTTTTTTTTTTTCCCAACATTTGTTAACCTTGTGAAATAGAGAAACCGAGTGGCCTTGTCTGAGGTTTGAGCTCTCGCAAGTTGCCTGATGTTATTGCATCTTTTATGTCAGTCGTCTTCTCCTCCAGTCGGCTTTTGAAGTGCCTCTGGGCAAGACACTGGACCTCTAATTGCCCCCAACATGTTCTCATTGTGGGTATTAGCCACCAGAGCCTCCAGGTCTCACCAGCACAGCTTAGTTCTTCCTGAATTGTCCCATATGCTGTAACAATCAAACTACACCTGAACCAAGACTGAGCTTCTTCAGACATGCAAGTTATAGATTTGTGTTCTGTTACGTTATACAAACTATTTGGTCTATGTTTGGTCTTTAGCTTATTGTATGTCAGCTGTAAAGCTAAGCATGTACTCCTTGTATGCGCTTGTGTGTGTTTGGTCTGTCTCGTTCCACAGGACATAAAAATCTGGGTGGCCTTCTATTGGCCTAATGTCTCCTCCACTCAAGATCAGGAGCTTTGGTCACCTGATCCTCATAAAAACAAGTTTATTAGATACTCTGAAGATAACTAGGTGTGTGTGTGTACATGCATGTGTGCTTGCACACTTCTTTGAAGGGCCATACCAATATTTTCTTCAATATCTTAGGCCTGTCATTTGATTTAAAGATAATAGTAAAAAATAACGTTTAAAATTAATTGCAGAATTTGCTGCGATTATTCACAATCAATCGTCTTTTCATCTTGGTACCGGAGCTTGTAATAATTTATGTCTAAATGTAAGAATCAGAAAATGTATGTAACACTAACAAAGAAAGACAATAGAACCTGTTTGCAATTACACATTACATGCACTCATATACAGTATATGAAAACAAATGGTCACGCACAGGAGTTCCACAAGATTCAATATTGGGACCAATACCCTTCAACTTATACATACTTAAGGCAATATTCTTTTTATATATTAAAAAAAAAAAAAAGCACAAAATTACTTTCCATCACTATGCAGATGACACAGCCATATTTATCCATGCTGCCAGATAAAACAAAACAGGATGTTAAACTTTGGGAGTGTCTTAAAAACACAAAGGCCCGCATAACCACCAACATTTTACTTCTTAACTCAGTCAAAACTGAAATTATTATAATACATATAATTAACTGACCACGTAGTCACATAAAATGGCATTATTTTGGCCAGCGTAAAGAGCATTAAAGTTATTTTGGACCAAAAAAAACAAATCTAGAGGACAACCTGCAACTTGAAATCTTCACTTATGGTGTATAAAATGTAGAAATACTTAGCTGCTTAACAATATTAGAGATTAAGGAATTAGGTTTGTAGTGAAGAATATACCCCTGACGTCACCTTTGACCGTGAAATAAACATTCTATCATCTGCATAGTGGCACCACTTGCACTTATGATGGTTGATAATTAGTGCAAGGGTGTGTGTGTGTGTGTGGGGGGGGACACGTTAGACAAATTATGTGTTAGAGTACTCAGATTACTTTTCTGATGTAGGCCACACATCCGCCAATGCGACTCCTACCAAACCCATTCACTAATACCAGCTGACATTAACTCTATGATCATTAGACTATTTCTGTGTCCTAATTGGCTGCTCTAACACTTTATTGTCCAGTCAGATTTAGGGGCGGGAAGTGGGTGACACACAGACAAACTGGCAGTGCAATTACAATAATAACACTACTACTACTACTGCTGCTTTGTGTGTGTGTGTGTGAGAGAGAGAGCAGCTTTAAGCTATTACCAGGTTTTTGGAGATCTATTTTTTGCCTGCTTTGAGACCCTGACCTTAGCGGTGTCTCCAGTCTACACAGACTCACACATCCTGTGTTTCTGCAAGTAACTACAGCAGCATCTTTGAATGAAAAACCAGTTTAAATACCACGAGAGGAAACTGGTTTTCAGCTGTACTTAATGTCAACTTTATTGTTGGGACCTTCGACTGTATTTTAACTTTCATTAACCGCTGCAGCACCAACCCTTTGTCATCAGTTTCATTCAGAGTACCTGAATATATGCTGTATTTTATACATCCTATGTCATTTGTGTGTCATATTAGCTTTATTTATTCATTTCTTAAAAAATATTTTCCGCCATTTTACAATAAATTCAGGAAAACAGGAACAATGGATGAACCCAAGAAGAGGTGGACAATTGACATTTAATTCAGACCAGGTGAACATCCTACTTTTGTGCATGTGTAAAAACTTTACAGGTTGTGGAATAAAGGCCTTTTTTTGGCTACATTTTTTGAAAGTAGGAGAACACAGTAACACCTTCCAGATGTGAGGATTTCAAATGATAAGACAAGGCTGATGCCTCTTATCGCCAACAATGTTTTTAAACCCCATTTCATATATTTACATTACATTACTTAATAATGCTGATGTCAACTCTTTACTGCCTGTTTTGATGATATACCTGATCACAGAAGTGGTGACAAATTATCTAAATATCTAAAATCATCACACGGGAGCTCAAATACAGCCTTTTTTATTAAAATAAAATTAGCAGGAATTGTGAATTGGAATGAAACTGTTAAAGGTGATTTACACCCACAACACCATGGAGCTCGGTGACAATATCATGGTGCTGATAATTTAGGTTTTTTTTTTTATAGTGATGGCACAATACTACTTTTTCATGTACGATACGGTTATCACAAGCCAATACTGATATCAGTCTGATACAGTCATTTTAGGCCTATTAAACTATTTTTAGGCCAAAAAAAAAAAGAAAAAAAAACAAACTCTAGAAGGAAGTTGCTAACAGAAGGACAAACTTACAGATAAACTCACGCAGATGAGAACATAACCTTTTTGGTGCATGTAATAAAGAACAAAGGAAAACAATTGTTAATTGGCGTGTTCACCCAATGCCAATCAGAGCTGAAGCTGATAAAAACCCGTGTTGTCATTTGTCCTAGTAGTGAATGCTGATTAAACACATGATGTAAATCTGATTTTTTTTTTTTTACTCTTTTTGCTTGCTCATAGAAATGGTGTGGAGCTCAATACTATATTTGTTTACACCACAAGGCAAGATTTAAACTACCGAGGTCTGAGAAGTGTCACCTTCTTCCTGTTTGTGACATCCGTGGATATGATATCAAGACCCACAGGGCTGGACAGTGTCCAGATCAGCAACAGGGTGGCATATGTAATGTTTATGCAAGATAAGTTTTTATCAGACCTTTAATGGTATCGCACAGACGGTTGGCATCGCCTACGAGTCTGGTGATGTAAAGTTCATTTCGAGAGTTTCGCTGGATTTCTGTTTTTGTAGATCTAAATTTGAGCGCACTACACTGTTGACCTTAAAGGTACAGCGCGTAACACTGACCCCACATGTTTTGGACCTGCTCTAGCCTCTGCTGATTTTGGAAGGCAGTCAGCAGCACCCAAACGTGATGCATAACCCACTGATGCCCTCTTTGGTGTCAATACAAAGTGGTCATACAACTGAGCAGACTGTGATTGCATTTGCAACATTTTTAGCATGCTGTCTCATTCCAGGGTTCCCGCACCAAATTCAAGGTCTTTTCAAGGACTTTCCAGGACCAGTTTCCTCAAATACAAGTACTGAATTTGCTGACACACCTTGAGATGGGAGAGCAACTTGTCTTTGTCCATGGCGTCCACTTTTATTGATTTGCAGGACGCTCTGCATCTGGAGAAGTGGGCATCTTGGTCAAGTCAGTCTTTTGGAATTATCCTGGATTATCTTGGAATTTTCATTTCTCAGGCATCACTTCATTTGCTCTCTCTTGCTTAACATTACTCACACATTATTCTGCATGGAATCTCACGTCAACGGCAGAGAGACAGTGGACAGTGTCCACAACTCCACTAGTAATTTATGACTTGATGTTTGTTCCGCGTAAGCCTAGTGCATCAAGCAATACAGGACATGAACCAGTAGGTGGCGTCATAACAAACAAGGGAGACATTTACCTAAATATCAACTTAACTTCTCTTGCACAAAATTCTACCACTTTCAATGACCCATGTCTATTTTGGATAATTTTCAAAAACTTTAAAAGGCCTTGATTTCAAGGCACCATGGGAACCCCACCACCCTTTTAACCACCTTCTTGCTGTGTTAAATAGCTGAAAGATTTGTTTCATCTGAAAAATAAAATGAGAGAAAATTCTCTGACTCTCTTTTTACCAAAGGGTTTTTGTTTTCTCCCCCTACTTTTAGAATGTTGTTTTTCTCTTTTTTACTGTATAAACAAGAGGCTTGTTTAGTTTTTTGTACATTAAATATCTATTAAAAGATTAAAAAAGGTACAAAGCATACAATTTATCAATATTTATTGGTGAAGTATTGGAGAACCTATGTAGCCTTCAGTTAACATCAAATATCAAAAGATATTTGGTTTGTCTGGCTATTGTAAAAAAATAATTTGGTCCAAAGTGTCTGCCTCTTTGTATAAATATAAAAGATCACTGGTGTAATGAAAAATCACAATTCATACAAGCAGGTGACTATACACTGATAAAAATGGAAGTATGAATATTTTATCTTCAATTTCTGCCACATTAAAATAATTTCACCAAAACTTGACTTGTTGGCAATAATACACTGTTGAATCTCTATCAGTGACTCTTTACCCAGCAAGGAAATGGACATTTTGAGAGTGCGGTCAATGAGTGCACTTGTTTGGTCCCATTCTGGTTCCCATGTAAGAAGTAGATTGCTTTGGTCTGAATTTAAGATGGTCCCGTTCCACAAAGCTTGGGACTCATGTGCTTTAATCAGTCGGTCTGCAGAAGGAGCTAACTTGACATAATGCGCTGATATATTCTCTCGGGGAAAAAGGCCACATACAGTGAGCGCTTGTCCGTCTTTTTCTTTGCGTCTGCCGGCAACATATTAGTAAGGAACACTAACGAAGAGAAATGATCCATTTAGCGTCAATGGCGTTGCATGGGCTACACAAAGACGACCACACTTGACAAGAGGTTGGTCGGGGAGTAAATGGTCATCCACTGACATTTTCAGTCTTTCACTGTCAGAGGCATAAGAGGCTCGGACACTAATCATTGTGGTGACGCTGCCACATGGCACAATAGACTGCAGTGTGCGCTTGTGTGTGTGCAGTGGTGGTCTGGCGACTCTTTCATGGCTTAATGAGGTAAGCAACAACATGCCCGAGGCTGCGCTGGAGACAGGACACACACAGAGACACACAGCGTCACAGAATCTGGGCTAAAGATAGTTATGTCTTCAGTTGTCAAACTTCAGTGGAGTGAATCATAGGGTCAAACAGAGTTAACCCTCATTGGCTCAGGGAGGCGAGCCACTGCTTGTCAGCAATACTACTCATTTACTTCTAACAAATCTCTGCATAGAACATGTTCGGTTGTTTAAATGTTCTTGCAAACGTGTAAAATATCTCAATGACTTGATGCTTTAGTATAATTACTCTTTGCAAAAAAGGATAGAAATAGAGTCAGGTGGAGAACAGTATTTAACAGACACTGGATGTTCTATGTTTGGATAAATTATGCTCATATTGTCGTCATCTTTGGGACATGGTTGACGTGTTGGCTATGGAAGAGTTTAAATCTACAATGGTAAAGAAATAAGGCAGAAAAGTATTCAGTTCAGTGCACTTTGTTTGGGTTTTTATCTGCTTTTACATTCAATCCAGCCTATTTAAAAAACAACAGCAATTGACCAAAGTGCTGTACAGTAGTATTACAAGCAATAAATCAATAAAGAAAAACAAAAGACATAAAACACGAGTGGACACAACATCTCACCCAGATCAACAGTCTCACACTGAGAACAGGTGAGTCTTTAAAAGAGATTTAAATAATTACATAATGTAATAGTTACTTGAAACATTTCTGTGATTAGCTATTGTGCCATTGCACAAAACAGTATGAAGGTCGATTTACATTTTATTGTTGTCCAGTAGAGGATAGTACGCTCCTTTCAGTTCTATATACTGTGCACTGTCATTAGTTTGCATGAAAACATGTATTTTTCCTCTTAAAAAGAAATAATTCAATTTTTTTAAAAAGGAAAATACATCCATGCAAAAATGAATAATCTCCAACAACAGCTCTGGGGCAGGACCTTGACAACGATAGCTGCCGTTCACATTAACACAGTCTCCTGTGGGACGTCTGGCGGGTTACACTAGCATTATATTTAGTTAGTTATCTGACTGATTGACAGTAGTTTTGGATTGTGTTTTTGGAGGTTGGAAAAATCAACTGAATTCCCTGTAAATTTGGTCAACAAAGCCAATTCATGTAAGCTACCTAATATCAGGTTTCAGTAAATATCTGACCCTTGAAGGTAAAGTGAAGGAAAACTGCAATAATATTTCAACTTAGCACTCGAAGCAACCGCAGACCTGGAGTCAGAGAATGATTTGAGAGCATATTATTTTAACTTGAACTTAAAGTTGGTTGTGGCTTGGCTGGGGAATACTGGGGTTTGGATTTAGTTTAGGGAGTGAAAAGGCAACAGAGGTTACACCAATTCTACTAAATTTTCATTTATAAACTCGTAAATTCTAGCATTAGCACTACCCCACATGTTTTAGAGCCCCAAAAGCAAAAAAATAAAAAATAAAATAAAAAATTGAAAAAAAAAAAATGAAAAAAATTGAAAAAGAATTGAAAACACTGCTGGTTCTGTTTTAGTTTGATTGAATCTGATTCGTTGTTTATCATCCATGACTCAACGATCCATGAACAAAAAGCGGCATCACCTCTAGTTTTCCTTCCACCCCATCGTCATAAAATAAATTCCTGAGCTGATTTTTCACCAGTGTTGTTAGCACTTTCTAAAACTAGAGAATCTACTTCCTGTTTATACCAGAACAGACTTGTACCTGAAGGACAATAACATCTTCTCAGTCCAGACTGGTGGAGAAAACAAACAAGTGGCATAAATCAGCAGTCAGCAGTTTCTTGTGTGGTCAATTACTATATCATCTGCATATACATTGACCTCTAAAGTTTCTAGATTCGGGACCAGGCTCTCAAAAACACTCAAAATTGTTAAATTCACCTTGGTTGTATGCTAACAGTTAGGGATAGTACCTGGTGCTTTTTTAGTACCTGCTCTGGCAAGGTTTCAAGCGAGCTGAGCTAAAATGTGATTTCAAGCGAGCTGAGGTAAAATGTGATGTCAACAGACTGCCGGCTATTGATTGGTCAGAGAGTGTCGTCACTGGAAGAGTCATGAGTGTGACGTCCAATAGAGGAATCAAACCCGCCATTTTTAAAAACTGGCAAGAGCGTTACAGCAAGCATACATGGCTGCTGTCCACAAAAATAAACCGTGGTCTGTCGATGAAGTGTCAACGTTCCTGTGTTTGGTGCCTGACGAGAGGATCCGGATAAAACGTTGTCAAGGCAGTTTCGCTCAGCCGTGCTTTGACGACCCCTCCCACACTGAGGAGGTACAATGACGTAATGGAAAATGACGAGCCTGATACCCAAACTGACAAGAGTCGAGTTGAGCCGAGTAGCGCTAGAATAGTAGTGCTATAAACACTCAAAGCAGCATGGGTTGCCAGACCACCAGTGCAGTTACAACAAAAACCCAACACACGAAAATGATGGATGTCCCCACTTTTGATTTACAAACATAAATTACTTGAGTGCAAGTTCTGTCAAAAGTTATGTTTTCTTGCAGGGTAGTTATACAAAAATCCTTGTCTTTTTCGGTAGGTGTACAGCGTATAATTCACAAATCACATCTATTAACAGAACGGTAAATGTCGTATGATGGTAGAACACCAATCTGGCTTTACTGGTCAAACCATGTACCCACAAGCACACATAACACACACACACACACACATTTGGGACATGAGGTCATTAGGGGTCATTAGCTGAGCTGGCACTGTCCTGTGCCATGAGGTCAGGCTGCTAATGTCATTGGCCCTAAAATTGAGACAGTACAAGACACACACAGGCCCCATACAGTGGCTCTATACAGCAGCACAGAATAGATAATGTGATTGCCATAATGACGGGACATCAAACACCAAACATGACTCAATAAATGGGACCACCAAGGGAGCGATGCAGAAAGAAAGAAAGAAAGAAAGAAAGAAAGAAAGAAAGAAAGAAACTGACTTGTCAACATGGAAATATGAATTTCCATGTTAACAGTTAAATTTCAAAAATGCCAGATAAATAGTAGAATGTCTGGATTCTTTTCAGCTCTGTATTCCACAGTAGTTAGTGAGTAGCCTACGCGACAAGGCGCTTTAATGTGGCGAGTGTTGAAACCATGTATTTTGTTTTCACTGTTGTTACTGTCAAATCAAATTACACAGCAAATATACAGCGTTTGAAATTGGAATTGAATCGGGAAAGCCTGTTTAATCTACGTACAGCAGAGTTTTCTATCACTCATCTTTTATACCGATTCACACACTGCCAGCATGGCAATGTGGGGTTATGTGTCTTGCCCAAGGACACATCAACATATACTGTAGACTATCAGAGCCGGGACTCAAAACGGTAACCTTCAAGTTGAAAGACGACGGAGCTACTGTCACCCCAAACAAACCAAATTAACAAAAAAATCGGATAAAATAAAGAAATAAATAAAAAAAAATACAGTTTGGCTCAAAAGATCAACTTGATTTTGTAGCTAAAAAAAATGTGCCAATACAATTAAAATTAACAAGTTTGGAAGGTTAATGGTCATTATTTCATACAGTATTGGTTGCAGTATATAGTGTGCCATTCTATAGCATTATGATTACTGCACATACATTTAAAACAAAAAATGAAATCATCTGCCGGACCAGACATTAATCCTGGCGGGGCCACCAGTTGATGACCACGGATTTAAGATGGTATTGAGATATGATATTAAAATATTTAGGTAAAATTCTTTTAAAGTATTTAGCTTTTGATAACATCGTCGCCGCAGTCCTTCGACATAAGAAATGGCAGATTAAATCCAAGTCTCTGCGAGTGTGTTCGCGCTTCAGCCGGAGATAAAGCGGCAGAGAAGAGCAATGTTCGCTCACTGTGGTGGACTGCAGCCATGAATCACAGTGTCAGGCTGTTTATTGAAAAGTCCGCTGCTGGAACGAGAATTATAAACACTCTGTCCGTGTGCTTCACGTGACAAACTCGCTCTATTCTCTTCTTCAACATAAACAGGCAATATAAGCAGTGTGATTTTACAATAAACAAACAGCCAAGGTTAAAACCCTGTTTCTGTCTCAACAGCTCTAGTGTACAGTAGTTCTTATAAAATATGTCCCACTTCTACAGTCTGATTCACATCTTTATCATTTCATTTTATCTAAAAAAAGCTAATTTAATATAATTGATAGAGGTTTCAGCCCTTACATTTTAAGAACAGTTTTTAAAATCAAAGTATGTTGTTGTGATGTAAAATTAAGCTTTTGCCTGAATTAATTATTAGGAATACAGTATTTTATTTATGCTTAACATCCAGCTGTTGCTTTAAGAGAAATTAATGTTCCTTTACTTTTAATTATTATTGTTGCCTGCATCGGTGGAGAAAGCACCAATTTTCAGTGAAAGAGCAAATAAATAGACAAAAATGTCTCCTAACTGAGTTAAAGTGCATGTTTTTAAATCTGTTTAAAAGGTGCAGTGTGTACATTTTATTTATTGTTGCCTTCCGATTGAGCTGTTGAACCAATGTAGCCTTCAGTTTACATCAAAACTCAAAAGATGATATAAATATGAATATACAGTACAAGGCTCATTCTGCCCAATTTGTTCTGCACGTGTGTGAAGCGTGGCTACTTCCTGTCAAAACACTTTACCGCACGTTCAGGGATTTTATGTAAAATAACATTATTAAAATAGATACTTGTTTTCCCGTTCTTTCAGTTCAGTTGTAATTCCTATCAAAAAAAAAAATACATGTTTTTATTATTTGTTATTTTAGTAGTTATTCTTATTTAAATTAAATTCACACAACTGTATTATGAAGAGAAGACGAATTGGCCGACAGGATTTCATTACACAGCACCACTTCCTCTCAACCTGGCTTTCAAAATAAGAGCCACATACTTCTTTTTTTTTTTTTTTTTTACTACTTCTTGTGTAAACCTAAAACAAAATTCCTTACAGTTATAGTTGTATAAAATAAAAACATTTTCTTTATATCTTTCATTATAATTAAATAATATATGTAATATATATAACAATATAAAAATTTGGGGGATTAACAGTTAAAAACTGATACCTATATAGTGTTGATAGCTACATTATTTTCTGCATAAACAACCACAGCTGTTGTAATACATTAGTGGTAGCAGGGAGCAGAAACACTTCTTTTGCAACAGAAATTGGGTAGATTCACTGGGGTAATGAAAAATAATTCATACAATCAGGTCATAGTAATTTGTCCTCTTTATTTTAATGTTTGGTTTTGTGGAGGGTTTTATTATTTTATACTTTTATAATTACAATATGCTTCCCCTTCCTTCAGAAATTTAATTTTACTAATCCTTCTTCCTTTTTTTGAAAGACAAATGATTTTCCATTTTTATAAACTTTGTTTATGGTGAACCATCACTCTGGCAGAACATCTAAAAATCAGTCACAAACACACGCACACACTGGTTTCCATGACTTCAGAGGACAGTGCATTGACTTCCATTCATTTCCTGGAGACTTACTCTAACCTTAACCATAATTACTAGTGCCCTAACCCTAACCCTGACCCTGACCTTAACCTAACCCTAACCTCAGCCTGAAAACATGTCTTCACCTTTAAATGGAGTCATTTAGGTTATGGGGACTTGATGAGGAAGACAAGTCCCCATAATGTGACTGTGGAGACAGATTTAGGTCCCCACAACATAAGGAATACCAGCTACACACACTCAGGTTTGTGCAGACATTGCATTGACTTCCGTTGATTTGGACAGTCTAAA
The DNA here is from genome assembly GCA_016785285.1 of Brachirus orientalis. Classification (NCBI taxonomy): domain Eukaryota; kingdom Metazoa; phylum Chordata; class Actinopteri; order Pleuronectiformes; family Soleidae; genus Brachirus; species Brachirus orientalis. The sequence goes on from JAFBJR010000175.1 coordinate 730,480, forward strand.
CAAAGCCTTGTCTCTTACCTCAACCATAACCAGTTAATGTCTAACCCAAATCTTATCCTTACCACAATTTCTTAACTTAACCAGTTCCTCAGAAATGAAGCTCTGCCTCATTAGGACCAGATTTTGGTCTCCATGAGGACTACTGGTCCTGACAAGGTCAGTGTTAAACAGAAAAGTTGGCTTGAAGAGAATGTAACTTTGGATTTTAATGGATGTTTCTTATTTAAATAAATCTATAACCAACTCAACTCTATTTATTTTGGTGTAACATAACACACTGTGTAACAAAGCATAAGAATAAGAGACAAAATTAGTGTCACATGGTAGAAAATATGTAAAACATTGCTCACAGAATTGTACAGATTTGTCAGTTGGGTCTTTTTTACACAACCGTAGACTAAATATACACTTCCTGAGTAACTCTCCCAGCACTTGTACATTAATATTAAATTGTAAAAGAAATGAGGTGTAAGAAAAGAACGAGCTGTATCTTGTGTTTCGCACTCTCTCAGATCAGAGTGGAAACTATGTAAGAGTTTTGCCATCAGGACAGATGACCACAGAGGATGTTAGACGCACACTGTCAAATACTGGGTGTGCAATTTTCCTGTCCTGCTGCCAAATACCCACTAAAGTCCGCTCATCAATTTTACCTTGTAAAAACAGATAGAAAGTCAGATTAAAATGAACTCGCTTTCAACACAAACCTAGTCAGAGGAGAACATATGAGCTGGGATTGTGATTTATTTATGATTTACAAAACTGTCTGATTAGTGCAGTGTCTCCCAAACTTTTGGACGATGGCAAACTATTGTGACTCAATAGCAAGTTTGGGCATAATGTAGTGACTAATATACAGTCATCTGAGACACCTGGTATGATTTTAAATTAGTAAACAAGCAATTTCCAAGATATCTTTTTAATTAAATTAATTAAAATTATATTTTATACATGTTTTTTGAAACGTATATAGAGAAATATCAACTTGAAAAGGTTGGGAAAATTTGTTTGAAATCTCCCATAACCCATGTGTTGGCTAGCAGCTAGCTGGATTAGATATTAATTTTTTTTAAACTTGATTAACGATTACTCCTGCAATTCAAAACAGTTTGAGTGCATATCAACAATGTAAAATGACTCTTATGCTGCGTTTACACTGAATATGATGCAAAGTTTTTGTGCGGTGGGATTACACACAAAGTCAGTGGACAGACGAGGAGACACACATTTTTGCGTTGGTCGGGACGGGCGGCACGAATGACACAAAATTTTCGTGTTCACATCTTTCTTCGACAGTGAAAAGAGATTTTGTCGTGAGGCACTGTCACACAAAGTCAACAAACGAACACGGGTAGAAACTCGTCTGTTTTCATTTGTCAGTCATAAATAGCGCAACGCTAAATTCTCATCATGTGCTCGTGTTGAAAACTTTAGCTCAGGGAGCGAGAACGTGGCTGAAAATCTTTCAAGGAAGTTGGGCTACCTGGCACTCTTGCCTGAAGCTACGTAGCTTAGTTAGCATTAGCCCCAGATAGCACAACAGAGTGGTTTAAACTGCAGGTCAGCCCAACAGAGGTCGCCATTTTGGACAAACACGGTTTCACAAAACGGACAAATGTAACATTAACTGAGTTTTGTTGCTAACTGAAGTCTACATGAAACAACTACTGGAAATAACTGTTGTTTATTGTTAGGCACCTTTAAACTCAATGTGGTGAGAATGTAAGCTCAATGTTCCACTCCAGGCATTTTTCTGCCGACACTTTCAGCTGGTTTTTCCCAAGAAACTTTTAAAAATATTTCTGTAGTCCAACAACACCAAATGAAGCATATTTTACTGACTATTTAAAAGTCAAAGCAAAGAAGGAACTTACATATAAACACAGCTCAAACTTTTCAGGAAAACCACGTCACACGAGGTCAGCCATGATGCTTTGTTTTCAGGAAGTGGGCGGGTACAGGTGAACTTCCTCTCTTCTTATAGATTCCCAGGCTCCTCCCCCTCCAGGAACCAGACAGGAAGTGGGTGAATTTTAGTTTCTTTTTAATCTTCACTAAGGAGCACTATTTCCAATAAAACTTCTATTTTATGCACTCACCGGTCACTTTATTAGGTACAGAGGACAGCTAATAAAGTCATTATTTGAGGTACAGTTGTCTTCCTGTCATTTTAAACCAGTCTGGACATTTTTCTCCCACGTCTGGGATCAACAATCTGAACATTTTCTCCCACATGACTGCTGCTCATTTTCTTATTTTCAGACCACTTGATTTGTTTGTGCATGACCAGTATTAAAACCAGTATTAGAAGAAGTTTATGAAATACTCAGACCAACAACCATGGCATGTTCAAAGACACAAAATGTCCTATTATCTTTTAATTTTTAATCCACAAATGTTTATAAATCTATAACATACATAATCTATAATATACATACATATGCACAGATATACACATTTACATATTTCTAAATAAATGACAAAGAAAAAATTTAAAAGAATAATAAAATACAATAAAAAGAAATAACAACTTCAGTAGAGTCCATAAATGTTCATGGGATGATCAAATAATGTGAGGTTTAGTATTTACATATATTTACATTACTGAGCACAGGTGAGAGACAGAAAAGAAAAAAAAGAAAAAGGTGCCTTTTGCTGCAAGTCTAATTGATCTCGTCCATGTTTCCTTCAAAATAAGTGTTTGATTTTAATGCTTAGTGATTTTGTGTTGTTTAAAGTTGTAATTCTGTGAATATTGTCAATAACTGCTGCAGTTAATTATAACAAAACAGATGAAAATCTTTCCTTTATCTTCCTTCCTTCAAAGTCACATAAATCAGCTTTCTTCCACACACTGACGTCTGGTTTATTGCTGCTACATGATTGGATAATTAGGGATTCACAATTAACAAGCAGATAAACAGGTGTACCTAAAAAAGTGGCCAGGAAGTGCAGCTGCTTACATGAAAAACATTTAAACGGAATCTTGAGACTGAGTGATTTGTCAGTGTTGGCAACGATGCAATGTAAAAGATGGATCACATTAAGAGAAAACATGCAGTTAACAGAGATTATTTAGGTATTTGCATGAACATTGACCCAGGAATGGTAGCATCGTATATGGATAAAAGTAAATATTGTTGTTTATAAATGTGTTTATCATGGAAAAATGGAAACCAATCAGATTTTCACATAACTAAATGAACAAAAAAAGAAAAAGAAAAATCTAAAAACAGAGTAGCTTACGGAAACTCCCAGCTTAGTTTGGACGACTGCTTAATGAGCACTTAATCACCCACTGACACAAAGCTGATGTGATCCATAAATCATAGAGTTGATGTGATTTCTGTTAATGACAGCAGTGATTTCACTGTTTCTGTCTGAATGTTGGGAAACGCCGACTCGGCAGGAACAATAATAAATGGAAAAAGTGGAATAATCTCAAGCTGACGATGAAAACACATTAATTCAAACACCTTGGCGAAAAAAAAGTGAGTCATCTGTTTGAGGGTAATACATGGTTTTGAATTTTCTTCACTACCCCCCCCCCCCCCCCCCCCCCCCCCAAAACACCCACCCACTCACTCAGCAAAATTAAAATTATTTACAGCTTATACAAAAACCCTGCTGTCACACTCCTCACCAAATCTGAAAGAGGAAAACCTGTTTCAACAAATTTGAGTGTCGCTTTGTTGGCTACCAGAACATTTCAGAGTGGATTTTAACATTTTAAGACACCAAACATGTCCAAAATAAAACTGAGGTCCGGAATCGAGAATAAGAAACACATTTTTATAAACATGCTTTGAGTGAGAGGTTCATTTGCAGAAATGGAATAAAGTATGTTTATAATTGCTTTAAAATGAAAAAAAAAAAAGTCTCATTAAATTACCTAAGAATAAACATTTTCTATGACTGGATGCAGGCAAAATTTGTCCAATGTGCAAAGGCCTTAATCAGAGCGACTAGTATATCTTTGTTGTCATGGTAACAACAGTAAACAGTATAGGAAGGATAATGGAACAGTTTAATTAGGGTTTAGGCAAAAAAAAAAAGTTGGTTTGTTTTTGGAAAAACAGCACAAATTTCTACAAAATGAAAAAATTAGTTCTTTTTTTAAAGGACAGAATAAAAATTATAAATTAATACCTTTCAAAAGGTCATTTTACTATCACATGTTAAGACATTAAGATCAAGTGAGTCAACAGGTTTCAAAAATGATGTCATACGTTACCTGGACACAACAGACGGGTTGATCCAACAGACGTGTTAATCCCGTGTGTAGCCCTTTCAGGCCCGTTTAGCCACATGAATGAGACACGACTGTGTGAAGTGTGAGTGTCTGGGTCATGAGAGAGTGTCATACATGTGTGGGTTTACAAACACTGTTGTTTTCTCACACGGCGCAAGTGTCTCTTCACTGCTTTCGTACCTCTCTGGTTTCATTCACTCCCTCTCACTGTTTCAATCTGAGCTCCCAGTTTTACAAAGACACTAATCCAGTCAGATTAACCGTCTCTTTGGTCTGTGGGAGGGACACACTGACCGTATGGAGACGACCCGGGGAAAAACATGCTCCTGGTCGAAACATGATCCTCAAATGACCTGGGAAAAAACCGTCCACGCAACTTTACCCCAAACTGTAATAAAATAACAAAAGTTGGACTTCTTTTTTTCTTTTTATTAAGCTTTTAGCAAACTATAAGCAAAGTCTTCTTTTAGCTAACTTTCAGCAATGTCTTCTTTTAGCTAACTTTCAGCAATGTTTTCTTTTAGCTAACTATAAACAAAGTCTTCTTTTAGCTAACTTTCAGCAATGTCTTCTTTTAGCTAACTTTCAGCAATGTTTTCTTTTCGCTAACTATAAGCAAAGTCTTCTTTTAGCTAACTTTCAGCAATGTCTTCTTTTAGCTAACTTTCAGAAATGTTTTCTTTTAGCTAACTATAAACAAAGTCTTCTTTTAGCTAACTTTCAGCAATGCCTTTTTTAGCTAACTATAAGCAAAGTCTTCTTTTAGCTAACTATAAGCAGTGTCTTCTTTTAGCTAACTTTCAGCAATGTCTTCTTTTAGCTAACTTTCAGCAATGCCTTTTTTTAGCTAACTTTCAGCAATGTCTTCTTTTAGCTAACTTTTAGCAATGTTTTCTTTTAGCTAACTTTAAGCAATGTCTTTTTTAGGCTAACTTTCAGCAAAGTCTTCTTTTAGCTTACTTTCAGCACTGTCCTCTTTAGCTAACTTAAGCAATGTCTTCTTGTAGCTAACTTTCTGCAATGTCTTAATTTAGCTAAATATAAGCAATGCCTTGTTTTAGCTAAGATTTGGCTAAACAACGATAGATACACTTCAGAACTGACTTTATTTACTCATCATGCTATATATAATTATGCATTAAACGCTAAAACGGGAAACCGTGTTTTGAAATTGTTCATATACCGCTGCTTCTAATTAACAGCACAGCAGAATGTAATGTGTGTGTGTGTGTGTGTGTGTGTGTGTGCAACCCATTAAGTCGCTTTGTGTTCAGAACATGATGACTGTATAAGGTTGCAGTTCACTATATAGTTGTAATTGAGTCCAGGCAGCAACAACAGCACTTCACTGTGAAAAGAAACTTCCGCTACTCTGGAATGTACCTGCACGTCATCACACAAGCCTGACACACACACATGCACACGCACACACACACACACACATGTTTGAGTGAGGACCCTCATAAACACAATACATTCTCTAGCCCTTTACCCTAACCTAAACCCAATTCTAACCCTAACTCTAAAACCCGGTCCTAACCCTGAAAAAGCCCTTTAAAGAAGTAAGGACCAGACAAAATGTCCTCACTTTGTCAAAACGTCCTCATTTTGTAGGGGTTTATACGATTTTTGGTCCTCACTCTGCAGCAAGTACTAGAACACGCATGCACACACACACACACACTGGTTTCCATGACTTCAGAGGACATTGCATTGACTTCCATTCATTTCCTGGATACTTACTTACTCTTACTCCTTAACCATAATTACTAGTGCCCCTAACCCTAACCCCAGCCTAACTTTAAAACATGTCCTCGCCTTAAAATGGATTCATCTATGTTATGGGGACTTGATTTTTGTCCCCACAAGGAAGACGCGTCCCCATAATGTGAGTGTGGAAACAGATTTAGGTCCCCACAACATAAGGAATACCGGGTACACACACACACCCACGTTGCCCTGCTATTCTGTCAGGTTTATTTATACAGAGGAGGGACGGCTGCGATCAGAGGAGAGGGCACATGGGGAGAGAGGTGTGTGTGTGTGTGTGTGTGTGCATGTGTGTGTGTGTGTGTTGGGGGGGGAGCAACTTGATGCGGAGGGTGGTGGTGGTGGTGGGGGGGGGGGTGGTTCAGGAGTCTGACCGACTGACCTACAGTCTAATTATGTATCATTATCAGGAGACACAAACCGATCTAAATTACTGCAACAGCTCCCATTCACATAGATGGATTACACAGAGCAGGCCGACACACACACACATGCACACAGAGACACACACACACTCATAGAGAGAGAGACAGACAGAGAGAGAGAGAGAGACAGGAGAGGGAGAATGCAGTCCCCCCCCCCCATTCAACACTTAAACAAATATAAATCATATGCCTTCCTCTCAGAGAATTCCTCCACATATTTTACAACCCCCAACACACACACACACACAAAGAGAGAGAGAGCCAAAGGATTTTGGTTTTCAGAGAATTAAAACCTCCATCATCACATTTACTCTCATTAAAGAGTTTAAATCCGTATTTAATTACATTAAATAAAAGTGATATATTTAACTATTGTTACTGAACAGATTCTTGGGGATTTGCACCTGAAAATGTTGTTTATAGTAATTATTCACCTAACTATTGGGATGCTTTCCCGCACAACTCCAGGCTTTAAGCAGCGTTCTATTTCAATGAATTACGATAATGTTGAGAATACAGTTCAGTTCAATTTAATTCCATGTTGCGTTGCATCCTCCATTTTCTATATATTAGTACACACGGTCAGTTTTTCCACAAATTAATACCATTAGTCATATAAATATGAACTTAGGTGTGAAATTAAACATTTATTTACAAAAAAGTTTTCCATGAATAACAACTAAGATTTTCACACAGCAACATAATCATCACGTGCCCGAGCTTCATATGTGACATTGCTAAAGGGAAACATAAGGAACAAGTATGCGTATATAACACATGACACATATAAAAGTTTTTTTTTTTCTATTAACAGTTAGGGGCACAATTGTTAAGTTAAATGTTAGTTAGGTTTCCCTTAATTTTCCCCTTAATTGCCAACCAGGAACCTGTGAATCTGGATGCTAATCTTCTTTATTTTACATGGTTTTTTTTTTGGTTTTTTTTTTGCGATGTGTAAATGATCTTTGGAGTAGAATGAGAGAAATTTTATCAGACAGTTGAATATGTCATAAATGCTGCGGGTCATGAATAATGTAACAAACTGCTTCCAAGCGATGTTTGGCAAATAATATAATAAATCTCAAATAAAAGGTTGGGAAGATTCGGCAAATTCAGTCCGCCCTGACCCATCTGTGGGTCCCAACTCAGTTGTTTGGAACCACTATGTTTTCTAAAAACAACAACAGCTAACGTGAGTCGTACACGTCCTCAGTGACTCAACAAGTGCTCGCCACAAAACTCTCAACCATGTGTCAGTTAACTGTTTTGTTTTAAGCTTCTGTTTTGGTTGAGTCTCACCAACTGTCGTCATCAGCCTTCAGTTTTCAGCCACAGACCACATGAGACACGAGCTTTTAAATAAAGAAGAGTATTGATCAGTTAAATAAAAGCTGATATTTTATCAGGTCGAGACAAGGAGAGACTGTTTGTTATGTTTGGACGAATGAACCAACTGGTGGCTAAGAAGTTGTATGAGTGATATTCTTCTGTATGTGTCGCTTGCGGTTGAACGTTGCCGCCACAAAACCACAACAAGCAAACCATTTATTTAGCAGGAAATTGTAGTTGGTATGATAAGGGTCTCACTAATGAAGCCAAGTAGCTGCTGCCTTGTGTTTTATTATGGGTGAGTTCTCAGTGCGACTGTAACCCTTAGTCCTCAAATCACCCACTGAACTCAACGGAATAGAAAGATTCATTGCACCGAATAGTACAATGGCCGAGCTGATGTCATGCAACCAAAATGATGCCATTTTGTCCACAGACATATACACTATATGGACAAAAGTATCTGTCCACACCCATTGAATATTGAATTCGGGTGTTTCAGTCAGGCTTTGGTCTCGACCCCTTATCTCCAAATTTAACTCTTCATCATACCAAGACGTTTTGGACAATCCAACTTTGTAGCAACAGTTTGAGGAAGGTCCTTTTCTGCGCCAACATGACTGTGTCCCAGTGGACAAAGCAAGGACGATAAAGACATGGTTTGACTTTGAATTTAGTGTGGAAGAACTTTGACTGTCCCACACAGAGACATGAAATCAATCGCATCAGGTACCTTTGGGTTTATTTGAAAAGTCTTTGGAGAAAAGTGGGAGAACAACTCCACATTAAAGTCCTGTGTCGGCGTCCCAATACGTTTGTGTATAACATCGGCAGCATTTAAACCAGGCAATGTGTCGGGCAACTCGTTTCCTGACTGGCAGTTCTTTAAGAAGAGAAGATGGTGGATAGATGTGGTGCGTCAGGATGCTAAAACAGCCGTGGACAGGCTAACAGGTGAACATAAACAAAGATCCTCAGCGACAGAGATGGATCACTGCGATAAAAAAACAAACAAACAGACAAACAAGCTCAACAGATTCTGTTTGTGTTGCGATCACTTCACGTCAGACATCTGAAGTTAGGTTGAAGATCCGCAGCTTCTTAACTGTGAATGCTAATGCTGTATTTTTATATTTATAGTCATGCTGTATAAACATTATTGAACAGTTAGGGGCACAATGTTTAAGTTAAATGTGAGTCAGGTTTCCCTTGCGTTTCCCCTTAATTGCCAAGTGGGAAGCTGCAAATCTGGACGCTAATCTTGTTTATGTGACATGGTTTTATTGCAACGTGTGAACGATCTTTGGCGTAGAAGGAGGGAAAGTTTATCAGAGAGTTGATCATGTCGCAAATTCTGCAGGTCTTGAATAATGTCAACTCCTATTACTATTTTTCATACTCATGAAAATCAGCAGGGGGGCAGGGTAGATAGATAGATAGATAGATAGATAGATAGATAGATAGATAGATAGATAGATAGATAGATAGATAGATAGATAGATAGATAGATAGATAGATGTGGCACAATTTCATTTATCAGTTTTTAGAAAACACAATTGTTTCCACAAGCCACGCTCCTGTAATTTACTGCATCTTCAAATATGACACAGCGGGTTTCCACAAGTGCCAGATAATCCAACATCAGATTAATCCGGAGCTGGTGTGGCTCCTGTCAGCCCGTGTTGTCACTGCTGTGACAGATGCTGGCCCCGTGATAGTCATGGTTCCACTGATTCATTTGGGTCTGGATTTGCTCTGCTGTAAAATGTTTGTGGTCAGAAATTCACGGCCTGGTGGCAGAGATTTTGGCTGCTGATTTCCCTCCATCTTCCACCGTCTGCTTTTCTTTGGGTTGAAACAGTGAACAGTGTGTGTGTGTGTTGGTGTTAAACTGGGTTACACACACACGCGCGCGCACACACGTGCTCATGTGACTGTTCACACAGGAAATCCATCAAAAGTGTGGACAGAACTGCACAGATCTGTGCCGACAGTAGTGATGCCTCCACTGAACTGCTCACTTTATTCTGTTCCCTTTATACAATTTATACAATATGTTCAACAAATACAGTATGGAGATTTTATTTTTCATAAATTATTTTAGCTTTTCACTCCCAGACTCCCAGTTTGTTTGCTTTTTTTTACCAGCAGAAATATTCTTAATCTGCATTGTCTTCCTGCTTAAGTGACTCTACAATGCATTTATTTTTTTTATCTTTTATCTATTGAAATAGGCAGAAATTCAAGACTTATGTGCAATTTTCTGCTTTATTTTTGGCAACAATACTAAATTCTAGCATCATTCCCACCACAGCGCTACTTAGGGCCCGGAAGTAATGCTACTTAACACGGAAGCCTGGGAATAAAATGGCTCCTGGCACAAAGTTCAAGGAACCTATTGTTTTCCATCAGATTATTATTGTTATTATTATTATGATTCTGTGGCTTTGCGGTCATTTGTGAGGAGGTCAACGTGCATAAAAACTGCACAGAAAATGTGACACTGACTTAGTGCTCAGACCCATGTGACGCCCTGGGGCTCTATAGCGCCCCCTAAGGTGAAAGCGAGCCTAAATTAAGTTGCACAGAATTTGACAAAACTTGGTGGGAACATGTTGTAGCCCAAGACGAACAAAAAAAGTCGATCGGGACCAAGACCTCAACAGGAAGTCGGCCATTTTTTTTTATCTTGCGACCATTGGCATGGCCATGAGCTGCAAATGTTTTCAGCATGTTTTAATGTTTGCAGTATGTTTGGTAATAGATTTAGGGGAGGATGTCAAAATGTTGGAAAATCTTATTTTATTGAGACATTTAGCAGCTTTTGTGACATCAAATGTTATTGCTTAAATCAGTTTTAACTTAAACACAGACATGAGTTGTAAATAAGTCATTTTAAATTGACCGTATTAACAGGATTACAAATAAAGTAGTAATTAACATGTCACTTTTAACATTTCTTACAGTGAATTTAAGAACGGACGGCACAGCTGTTTTACCAGAACAAACATTTCGGGGCGACTGTTTCGTTTGTGGCCAAACAGGAAGTGGCAGCACCATAAATAGGCTTTAACAGGAAGTGATGTCCTATTTGAAAATGTTTTTAAAAAAATGCTAAGTCTATACAAATGTTAATGTGCAGTTACTATTTAAAAACATAACTCAACATTAACAAATTAAGTGTTACAAAAAGGTATTTAGTGGCCAAGTATGAATGCATATACAGAAAATATGACTGATAGAAACGTAATGTTATAAGATAAGATAAGATAAGATAAGATAAGATAAGATAAGATAAGATAAGATAAGATAAGATAAGATAAGGGAAATGTACAGTATTACAGTGTTAGAAACAGTCAAGGTAAAAGTAATGAATCTAAAATATTGGAAAAATATTGACTATTACAGTCATAAAAATAAAAATAGAATAGTCATAAAAATAGAATAGAATGTGAAGTATCGACTCATGTTTACCAGAATATATACACCATGAACCTGATTTCAGTGTTTCTATTTTGACCCAAATCACATTATAAATCACAACAAGAGCCAATTTGTGCCAAATGCTGCAACACATTTTCAGCTGGTGAGCACATCATTGCCAAGACATGTTTGCTAAGTGATTGAAAATGTCATTTAATGCAGGTTATTTTAAATCATATACACATAAATCTTTGGGAAAATCCTGCAAATTTGCCCCCCCCCCCCAACCCAAGCATTGTTACAGTGCACATGGGACGAGTTACATGTGGTCGACTGAAGTCGTACGAGGAAGAACATGAGCAAAACCCTGAAGCAGATGGAAGCGACAGCAGCAGATGACCACAGCTGACTGTTAACCAGGAGGTCCGTGTACCTAATAAAGTGGCAGGTGAGTGTTGATGCCCAGTGGCTTCACTTCCTTTGGTCCTTACCTGCTTTTTAATGTTTTTTCTTTTTTATCTTCTCATAGATTAATATGAACATACAACACATAGACACCAACATTAAATGAAAACCTCTCTAACAGGATTAGCACTCAATCTATCATTCAAAAAAAAAAAGTGTACATACATAAATAAATACAGAGAATATTTCTTTCCTTTAATTCATTATCACTGAATATTTACCAGCTGCATCCTCTTCTGCAGAAACAAGGAGCATGTGTTTTCTAATAAGATGAAACGGAGGAGAATTTCTTCATTCTGACAATTAATTATCCACATCATGGAGAAAAGACGTCACAAGTGCGCTTCTTTATCGTTTGATGTGTGTCTTTCTGCAGGCGCTGCAGCAGATGGAGGAGCAGGACAAACCCCAACCATCGTCCAGGTTTCAGTCAGCCCCAACAAACAAACAAACCAACAAACAAACCAACAAACAAACCAACAAACAAACAAACAAACAAACAAACAAACAAACAAACAAACAAATAACGCCTAATTCTTTGGGGAGACGATGACGTCACTGATTGGAATAATGATAATATAAATAATAAAAATAAGGTGAGTGGAAAAAAAGAAAGTGACACGGGGTTCTGCTTTCACGAGACACGGACACAGAGAGAGACAGACAGACAGAGAGACAGAGAGAGAGAGAGACAAAGAGAGAGAGACAGACAGACAGAGAGACAGAGAGAGAGAGAGACAAAGAGAGAGAGACAGACAGACAGAGAGAGACAGAGATAGAGAGACAGACAGAGAGAGAGACAGACAGACAGAGAGAGACAGAGATAGAGAGACAGACAGAGAGAGAGACAGACAGACAGAGAGAGACAGACAGAAAGAGAGAGACAGAGATAGAGACAGAGGGAGACAGACAGACAGACAGAGATAGATAGAGACAAAGAGAGAGAGAGACAGACAGAGAGAGAGAGACAGAGATAGAGACCGACAGCGAGAGAGACAGACAGAGCTCAGAAGACGTAAGTTACTGTTTTATTACCATGACAACTACAGGCTGTATCTCACTCACTCATTTTCTACGCTTTATCCTCTAAAGTCTTATCCAAATAGAAATGACACGTTAATATGAATAAAATTATTTATTTACGTCACTGCTCGTTTTAGCTGCAGTCAAACAGTCAAACATAAAAAACATTGACTCGTTTTATTTTATTTCTTTATTATATATTAATATATATATATTACTGTATATATATATTTACCTTGTTCAAAATAAAGTAATGAATTTCACATCATTATAAATTCACATTCATTCTAGTTATTGACTTTTAAAATTAAGACATAAGTCTTTTATAGGGATAATCTTAAATCATTTGTGCATATAATTAATTATAAGAGTTTCAGGGCTGTTTAACCATAATGTCTATTTAAAAACAGACACACAAAGAAATGAATGGGAAAATAACTATAACTACTAAAATCGCTATTATCTTTCTGGTTTATCTGAATGCAGGATAAATGTATATCTGCCAAACTATAAATAATGTACGTGACATGATGTGACACCCACTGTTTGACGTATTTACAATATATATATATATATATATATATATATATATATATATATATATATATAATCGAGTTTATGTAGTTATATGACATCACGCCACTGCTGTTGCAGAAATTCTGGATTCTTTTATTCTTTTATTGTTAAATAATTAAATAATTCACCTTGTGTGACACAACAGCGCGTGAACTGACACGGACGGAAAAAGTCGTTTGCGCTTGTGTGTCACATTAAATGACACCCGTAATAATGTGTCAGTAGTACTATTTTTATTATTGGTACTTTTTTTTTTTTAATTGCGTCTTATATGACAGTGTTGAGACACGTGATACAGTCTGTGAATGTGTGTGTGTGTGTGTTCTTGTACTTGCTGCAGAGTGAGGACCAAAAATCGCACAAACACCTACCAAGTGGGGACATGTTGCCAAAGTGAGGACATTTTGACAAAGTGGGGACATTTTGGCAAAGTGAGGACATTTTGGCTGGTCCTCACTTTTTTCACCCCTTAAAATGGCTTATCAGGGTTAAGACCTGGTTTTAGGGTTAGGGTTAGGCAGCTAGTTGTGATGGTTAAGGTTAGGGTAAGGGGCTAGACAATTACGTCTATGAGGGTCTATGAGATTTTCTGATCTTAAACTGATCTTTATATATATATATATATATATATATATATATATATATATATATACATTCCTGCTTGTATAAGATATACATATTAAAATGCATGTTGATTGAATATTACTGTTACTTTCATTTCTTTTATTACTCTAACACTGTTGTGGATCTGATAAATGATTGTGTCATCTCAACTTCAACACATAAACAATATTAATTGTAACATTAACACAATGTTGCAATTTAATTGTGCTTTTTTTTGTCCACAATTCACTTTTATAAAAAATAAAGGGAGAATCACATCATATCACTGTTCGAAACTACGAAATTGGTATGAATAATGTGGCCACAGTCTGAAAACGTGAAGATTTTATTAATTTCTTTACTTTACACCCTTACTTTAGTGCAGCTGTGAAAGAGCAGACGTTTAAATGTAGTGGCTCTAATTGATCTGAGATGATTCACTGACTAAAATTCACTTAATTTCATGATCAAATTTGGACATAAAGTGTGTGTGTGTGTATATATAGATATAATAAATCTGTTTTTAGATCGTTTGCATTCACAGAGATATTTAGGCCTATTTTCCGTTTAAGCTGCATCAAATATTTACATCGGTTTGGACCAAATATATTTATTTGTTTATTAACATATATAAACTAATACCTGTATTGTATGATACATATTTTTTTTCTGTTAAAGCTGAATAAAACATTTAAGAATGAGAGTTAATCCAAAGGGTTTTAAATTACTGCCACCTACTGGACTGGAGTGTGGTGAACAGATTTACTTAAAACTGACCGATGACGTATGTTTTTTATTTTAAAACATGTTCATATGTTTTAAATTCAAATTGTTTTTAAGATTTACTGATTTATAACTTTGCCAGATATAAATATGTGTGTATTTCAAATAACGTCTGCATTCTCAAAGTGTTTTCACTAAATTTCTAAATTTTGTCCAATCTGTGCAAAAACAAACCGAAAATAGTCAAATTTCCCATTCTCCCCAATGTAAAAATTGGTCAGTAATAATAATTTTACAAGAAATTTACACTATAAATGGTGTTGTTTTGAATTCATTCATTCATTCATTCTGACCTTTATTTGACTATTGAAAGTCAAAATACAATAATCAGAGCGTAAAACATCATGTATCATTTTATTGATGTTTACTTACAATTACTCAGAGGGAAAGAAAACCCTCAAAAAATTTATAAATTAAACTGATGCACTTGTAAGTAAATACATGGCGTATGATACATAGTTGTTTTTGTGCTTTTCTGGCATAAACAATGACCTTGTTAGGGCCAGTAGTCCCAAAACCTGATCCTAATGAGGCAGAATCTCAGGTCTGAGGAGCTGGTTTTAAAAGTTTAGGACTAAGATTTGAATTTTGGTTATGGTTAGGGTTAGGGTTAGGCATTTAGTTGTGATAGTTAAGTTTAGGGTAAAAATGTGAGTGGGTTAGAGTTAGGGTAAACCAAAGCCTGGTCCAAATGAGGCAGAACCTCATGTCTGAGGAACTGGTTAAAGTTAGAGGTCGTAAGTGTGTGTGTGTGTTCTTGTATTTGTTGCCATGTGAGGGTGAGGACATTTTGACAACGTGAGGACATTTTGGCAGGTCACTTTTTAAGGGCGTTTTTAGGGTTAAGACCTGGTTTTTTAGGGTTAAGACCTGGTTTTAGGGTTAGAATTGGGTTTAGGGTAAGGAGCTAGGGAATGAGGGTCCTCACGTTGATAGAAGCACAAACGGTGTGTGTGTGTGTGTGTGTGTGTGTGTCTCTTGAGGACGTACTTTTTATTTCGAAAACCTCGTGAAACTCCAAGTGGCTTTTTGAGGGTTAAGACCTGATTGTAGGGACAGGGTTAAGGTCAGGATTAGGGTCGAGTGTGTGCGCGTGTGTGTGTGCGTATATGTGTGTGTGCCTAGTTATTGGCCTCACTGACATTAAAGAGTAAGAAGCAGACCCTGCACAAAGACAGGGGGCCTCTACAGAGGGGTGCTGGGACTTCCCATTGGTTGACAGAGACTGTGAGGTTAGTTTTCTCCTCCCTGGTAGTAAAGCTGATGTCTCTCTCTCTCACTCTCTCTCATATGACTGGCCAGTAATGAGTCAGAGAGAGAGAGAGTCCAGGAAGCTGCTGCCTGACCAAACTAGTCTTGTGCAGCCTCTGAAGCTGACTGCTGCTGCTGCTGCTGCTGCTGCTGCTGCTGCTGCTGCTGCTGCTGAGGGACCCAGAGGGGAAGAAGAAGAAGAGGGAGAAGAAAATAAGGAAGGAAAGAAAAAAAAGAGTGGAAACTGGGAAGGAAAGGAAGAGAGGAGAAGAAAAACTGTGATTTTTCGTTTTTTATTATTGTATATATTTTTGTTTTTGCTTTAATTTCCAGGATGAGGAGAGTTGGAGGTGGAGGTGGAGGGACAATGTTGTAGAGGAGGAGTGGGCAGCCTGTGCTGAGCAGGGCCACCATTATTATTATTATTATTATTATTATTATTATTATTATCATCATCATTATTATTATATTTACTGCTGCTGCTGCTGCGCACACGTCACTGACTCTGAGGAGGAAGAGGAGACTTTTATTTTCCGGTTTTCTGCCTCAGATTCTGTTGGAAACTGCAGTGAAGATGTAAACATCTGCTCTGGGCAACAGTTAAACACCAGATAAAGACAGGCTTGTGTGTGTGTGTGTGTGTGCGTGCGCGTGCGTGCGTGTGTCACCATGAGTCTGGTCTCGGGCTTCCCTCACCACCCGGTCATGCACCACCACGACACCCACCACTACTCCATACACGCCGCCACCGCCGCCCGGTGCCACGAGGACACCGGGGCCCCTCCGTACTTCACCAGCTGGCTGATCAGTCACGCGGACATGTCTCCCGCCGAGTACAGCCTCGCGCCCGGTTACAGCCCGGAGTACCATGGCAACAGCGGCAGCGGATCTAGCACGGGCGCCGGCCTGGACCCGCACCACCCGCACCACCCGCACCACCACCACTACGGAGCCGGAGCGCTGGTTCCCGGGGCCGTGAACGGAGCTACGGTGGGTATGCACCACCACCACCACGCGCACCCGCGGCCCGTGAAGCGGAGACCCACGGCCAACCGCAAGGAGCGGCGGCGGACGCAGAGCATCAACTCGGCGTTCGCGGAGCTGCGGGAGTGCATCCCCAACGTCCCCGCGGACACCAAGCTGTCCAAGATCAAGACGCTGCGGCTCGCGACCAGCTACATCTCCTACCTGATGGACATCCTGGACAAGGACGGAGCGCACGGGGACACGCAGGCTTTCAAGGCCGAGCTGAAAAAGACTGAGGCGCGGGAGGAGCGCAGGAAGAGAGAGGCGGTAAGATCCAGACGGAGACCCGCATTTGTGTGGATTTAAATAGACTGATACAATTACATTGTAGATTTGTTTTCTGGAGCAACCACGTCATTTTCAGACAGTTCTATCTGAAGTTAAATGACACATTTTGTCACGAGCAAAAGCTTAAATTAAGAGAGCAAATAGCAAGTTAAATCATACAGCTGGTCCTTAAAAAAAAGTCAACTTTAGCAAATAAACAACTTTATCACGTGATCAATGGTCAGTTTTTCACACACTGACCAACACACACTTATGAACATCATCACATTCTTAATATTATTTTAATTAAAAAAAAAAGGAAACTCGTTGTTTGGTTATTAAAGAGTGTAAATCTCAGCTGATTCATAATTAACAAGACAACATTTTGTTAAATACGTGAAATGTATGACACGGACTCTAACGTGAACACGTGGAAAATTAGATAAACCGAGTAAATGATTATAATTATAATTTATTAAAGTACAAAATCAGTCATTACAGGATCAGAGGCTTTTAAAACACTATTATTACTATTACTGTTAACATTATTATTATTCATAATAGTAATAGTTATAATAATAGCATTTTGTATATATAGGACATTTGTTCAAATTCTAGAATTTTTTTAAAGATAATATACATTTTAATTATATTTATAATACAACTCAGTTTTATCAAATACAACTTAAAAAAATAATAAATAATAATAATAAAAATAAATATAAATAAAGACATTATAAAATATAAATTCAGACGCGTGTGTTTTATGTTAAGTGAAATACGTGAGATCCTGCACGCGGCTCCAGGTCCGAGGTCAGAACTGAGTACATTCACCGCCAGAGTTATTTTATTTTATTTATTTTATTTTTTTAGTTTAATTATTTTCTATCTACAGTGCACAAGTGTTCTGTATATGCACACTGACAAACTGTTTACATTCGTTTTGAATGAAATAAAAACCTGAAATAGCTGCTCAAAGTGTGGAGCATAATAATAATAATAATAATAATAATAATAATAATATTCTTGCTCTGTAAAGCACGGCTGCCTCCTCAGCTTGCGTTAGAGTTTCTGCAGAGTCAGTTTGTCCAAAGTCAACAACATTACACACTCATGTGGAGGAGGAAACTCTCAAAACCTCTGAACAAACTGAAGAGAAAGTAAACAGACAAAAGTGAGGAGGAAGTTCACGTCCATAATGTGCTGCCTTCATACGTGATTCACAAGACAAATAAAGCAGCGGCGGAGCTGCTCCACTGCCGAGCCACACCAACAAACGACTAATCGACTATTAATCCGGGACGAAATTGTCCGCAACCGTTTTGTTTCATAATTAAAACAAGTATCTCCGAATAGTTCAGCTTCTTAAATGAGAATATCTGCCTCACGTGACATAAAAGTCAAGAAAATAATCGACAGGTTAATCGTTACAGTTGCAGCCCCAACAGTAATCAAATTAAAATAAGTAGAAGTGGATAAATATGATGATTCTCATATTATTACAGCTGCAGATATATATATATATATATTTTAGCAGTATATATATATATATATATGAGCTTTTATTTTTCTTACAGTGTTAAAGTTTAAACTAACTAATGCTGTAGATTATTATTTACACGTGTGATATAATGAATATATACATGTACATATGTGTGTCCTGCTGCACACGAACAGAACTACTGTTATCTGCTGATATATATATATATAGAGGTTTCCATATGTGTGTGTGTGAGAGAGATAGTGAGATAAATGGTTAATTTAAATGGCAACACTTAGATGGAATAAGTCAATTCAAACTACATTTACATTTGAATGAACTTGATTCAACTTTAACTTGTATTTTTATTTTGTGTTTTAGATTCATATACTGTATGTTTACGTATACATACTACATACGTATAGTGGCAACACCCGAGTTAAGTTCATTCAAACTAAATCTATACAAAGACTTACTTTACCTTAAGAATGAACCTAATTCAACTCTGTGCACTTTGTCATCCATCTTGGGTTTTTTTTAGTATTTATATAGGTTTATGTTTACGCATGCATGTGTGTGTATGCAGGTACATACTGTGCTAAAATGAAATGAATTAGGCTCATGTAAAGTAAATTTGATGAGTCATATGAAGACTTTTAGAGTTTTAATGAACATAATTCATGTAGGTGTTTCCAACATCAGTATTTGTGTGTGTGTGTGTGGTAACACCTAAATGAATTAAGTTCATTCAAACCAAACTGACCAGTTTATATTATAACTCAAAGACAACTTCCTTACTTTAATTTATTTAGGTGTTACAACTGAAGTGCTTTTTTTTTGGTCAACCATTTAGTTTTTTTCAGTATTTATTTTTGTATATTTATTATATATTTTTTAGTATATTTATTTTTGTATACACACCTACAGTGTGTTTTTATGGTAACACTTAAATGAAATGAATTAAGTTCATTTAACTTCATTTAACTTAATTCATGTAGGCATTACCAGTTCATGTATTTGTGTGTGTAGCTGGTATTCCTTATGTTGTGGGGACCTAAATCTGTTTACTCAGTCACATTATGGGGACTTGTCTTCCTTATGGGGACAAAAATCAAGTCTCCATAATATAAATTATTACATTTTAAGGTGAGGCTGAGGTTAGCGTTGGGTTAAATTTAAGGTCAGGGTTAGGGTTAGGGCACTAGTAATTATGGTTAAGGTTAGAGTAAGTCTCCAGGAAGTGAATGGAAGTCAAAGCAGTGTCCTCTGAAGTCATGGAAACCAGTGTGTGTGTGTGTGTGTGTGTGTGTGTGTGGTCGACAGACTTACTTCAAAATTACTTCACTTGGCAGTAAATACATGACATTTATCAAGTTCTACGAAGACAAGAAGAACTTTAGTTTGTGTGAGCTTATACATATACATTATTATAAACTGTAAAAAGTTACTTCAGTTGGTAACATCTAAAATAATTAGGTTTATTCAAACAGAAGTAAGTGAACTATCTTCTGAATGAACTTCATTCATTTAGGTGTTGGCAATTTAACAAATTCTTTTCAAGTTTATCGACTTTTTTGTATAAATATGCTGAAAAAAAACAGAGCAGTAGATGAGAAAAGAGCAGAATAATTATTCCCTGTGTTGTTGTTGTTGTTGCTGCTGCTGCTCTTATAGGAAGTATTGAACATAATGGGAGCCAGAAAACATTATTTTCCTAAATTGCAGTCACTAATAGGAGGATATAGTTCTGTTAATAACTCGTGTCAAGTCTTTATTGAATCTCAAAGACACATCATCATGTGACACTAAATAGAGTTTGACTCTTTAAATAAACATCAATACATTTTCATATAAAAAATATAACATGAAAAAAATGTTTATTTATTATAAATGCATTTTAAAAAAAATAGTGCAAATAATAAGATAGTTCAGGTTTAGATGTTCTGTCATTTAAGGACATTTTTGATGATTTTCTACTTTCTTTCACTTTAACTTTTGCCACTGTTTGTGTGTTTTTCCCTCTTTGTTACACGGATGTGGATTTATTTGGTTTATAGTGGAATTATCCACTGACTTATGCTGCTGTTACTTTGTTGCAATTTTTGAACATAAGGTATATTTTATAGCTGCATTTTATTCATGTTGCAGGATTTTACCCATGTTAGTCTATAATAATATTTTCTTTAAATATCATACATGCATTAGCTTTCATTTAATCTATACCTTTATATAAGTGACACTGCACACACACGCACACACAGTTTTCTTTACAGACAAATTATAGACTAATTGTGGAAAATCATTTAGTAGCAGATCTTTAATGATAATTGCCGAATTACAGCTGTTTTGCTTGTGGATTTATGATTTTCTGCTTTTGTATTATTATTATATAACTTTTACACATATGTGATTTTGGATTTATTTCGTTTATAGTGGTGTAGAAATGCGTCAGAGTTTGTCAGTTTTGTCTTTTCTTTTTCCGAATCTACGTTTTTAAACTTATTTTAAAAAAAAACAAAAAAACAACTGCTACATTTTCTGTCTCTCCAGACATTAATATG
The DNA here is from genome assembly GCA_016785285.1 of Brachirus orientalis. Lineage (NCBI taxonomy): Eukaryota > Metazoa > Chordata > Actinopteri > Pleuronectiformes > Soleidae > Brachirus > Brachirus orientalis. Next base: position 751,714 of record JAFBJR010000175.1, read on the forward strand.
CAAGATTACAATGTAGAAAGTGTGACTGAGCGGAAATTCAGTGAAAATGACTCATTTAAATGACTAATTTCAGTGCAACTCTGTTTCCCCAGACGATAAGATATTAGGATTTAAGATAAGATTAAAAAAAAAATAATAAAAATAATCCTTGTTAGTCCCATGAGGAAATTTGAGATGTTACAGCAGCAGAGACAGTAAAGAAAAGTAATAATTCATGATAAACAACAGGAAATATAAGAATATGGAAAAATGTGAAATACTGTGTATAAAATATAAACTTGAATCGTGTAAATGTGTATAAAGTATGGACAGTGTTGAACCAGAATGTGTAAAAAATAATGCACATGGTGAATAATGTGAATAACATGGTGCGTTACATAGAAAATGCGTTACAAAGGACTGTGACTGGTAACTAACAGGAGAAGTGACAAAACCTTCAAAAAGCTTCCAGTTCAGTTCACATCTAACATTATATTTATATACGCGTTCGTTTTCAAGTAATAAAGACGTTATAAGTTGAATTTATCTTGTATTTTCCCCCTCATTATGCGATTTGTCGCTTTAATGAATTTATTAGTTGCAGGGAAATTACAGCGGAACTGCAACTAAAAGACATAATGGTTTATTTTTAATAAATATTGACTGACATTTTTGACGTTTTTCCAAACGGTTTAAAACTGAATTGAGGCAACTGTGATTAACGTTCACAGCACTAAAGTGTGTCATCATAAATGTTTTCTTTCTCATCCACATACATTATTGTGAGGAACTGTGTATTTTCTTCGTTCACATCTATTTATATTTCTATATATTTTACGTGACCGTTCTCGCTTCTTTTTTTAATAAGAATTGAGTGTGTAAAATAACACAAACTATCGGAAATAAATGAGTTTTGTGTTAATTATTACAGCTTGGCCACATTGCTGTGTTAATAATAAAACATTTGTCACTTTGGGTCTTTTACCGTGATATTCAGTTCCCGTGTGAATTCAAATAATTAGATAATTGTCTTATTTTCTTAATCTAAACATTTATAGGCTGTTTTTGCAACGAAAGTACGCATTGATTTTGCACTAAATTAAGAAATGTTAATATTTTAGTCTTGGAACAAAGTTAAAACACTGTTAGTTTAGGTTTTTTTTTTTCAGATTATAACAAGCAGCTTCTTCAATTAACGCTTATATTTTGAATTTTGTTCAATTTTGTTTAAAAGTGATATTTTAAATCTCCTAAAAATAATCCCGAAGAATTAGCGCTGCAGTGAAACACTGTTTTACTGCTGCCCTCTGTCCCCGTGTGTGTGTGTGTGTGTGCGTGTGTGTTTTAATGTCGCTTCAAAAACACTAAATATCCGCTTCGCTGAAGAAATGACGTCACGTGTGTAGGAAAAGCGGCTCAGCTGTCGTAAATCCAGAGTCAAGTTTGGATGTGAATGATCAGACACATCGAGTCACGAGCTGCGCGTGATCGTGTTGTTCCACAGTAACAGCAAACAACAACGACACACAATCCGACTGATAATCTGACAGCACAATCCGATTATCAGCTTGACTGCTGGTCACAGTGACACTACAATCACGCGCCAGAGAATTAATCCACTTACAACCTGTTTATGTAACATTATGATTATTAGTATTAGTCTACCAGTAATAGTTATTGTTTCTAAGATGGTTTTCTTTGAATTATTTTTGTTCTTGTTTATCACAATCAGTTAATAATAATAATTATTATTATTATTATTCACCCTTGTTACGCTTGTGCGTGTTTTGTATCTGTGTAAAAAAAAATGTAAATATTATTTATTTTGGGAAAAAACTATTTTCACATTAACCTATAGATTATTATTATTATTGTAGTTGTTGCCATTAAACTTCCTGATGGTCGCACAGTTAAAAGCAACAATGACACACATTTAAAGCAACGGACAATAAGGATATGTTCATTATCTGATAAGAAATATGTGATTATATACATATTATTATTATTGATGGACTTCCTGGTAAACGTGCATTAAAAGCAACAATAATAACTTTATTTTTCAGATCATATATAAAGATGAACATTGTTTTTGTTACTGCATTTTGACATATTTTAGCAGTAAATCGCTTCACACACACACAGATACGCACAGCTCAGATAAAACCATTTTGCTCCTGTCAAACAAAGTTAAATACATTTAAATGCATTAATAAATCATTTCAAGGCATTTTAAACGTGCGCGTGGTCCTCGCTTATTAAATATCATTTTAGATTTAAGTATGAAAAATGCAGACTTCCACCAAAGCACGACACATAATCAAAAAATACAAAAGTGACGATCAAGTAAAGCGGAACAAAAATGTCTCAAAACGAAATATTCTACTAATGTATCATTCAAAAAAAAAACAAACAGGCTCGCAATTTTTATTTTCGGTGGAGAGAAAATAAAATGAGATGTTTGCGTTTGGATCAATACGCGTGATTTAAATTTAAATAAACACATGATTAAATGACCCTGATGTGTGTGTGTGTGTGTGTGCGTGCGTGTGCGCGTGCAGGTGGAGATCCCTAAGACGACGTCATCGTCGTCATCGTCATCGTCATCTTCATCGTCGTCGTCGTCGTCGTTGTCCTCGTCATTAACGGCAGACAAGAAGAGTAAAGGACGGACAGGCTGGCCCCAGCACGTGTGGGCCCTGGAACTCAAACAGTAGCACGGCTCCTGAGAGGAAGCCAAGGAAGGGAGGAGGCGAGGAGGCGAGGAAGCGAGGAGGCGAGGGAACGAGGACTCGAGGGAGGAAGGAAAAAGACGAGAAAAGCACGGACGCTGTCTGAACGTGAAAAGCTCCATTCACTGTGAACGGGACACTTTCTGTGTTTGGAGGTTTGACTCTAAACCCTTGTTTACCTCGACACAAACAAACCCACTCATCACATGACCAGTCACATGACTAATCACGTCTATTGAAGATTACAATGATTTCAACTGAAAAAAAAAAAAACATTTTAAAGGGGTAGTTCAGGTTTTTTTGTTTGTGTGTGTGTGTGTGTGTGTGTTGATGTGAAGGGGGACAGTAGACAGTAACGTTTGTTACTCACAGTTCAAGATGTTACATTCACACACACACACACACACACAGTCTGATCACACAGGAATTCTCGTCAGTAAATTAAAAGGCAAATCGACAATAACCAACATAGACTAAATGCAAAAAGAATAAGGCAAAGAGTTAAATTAAATTAAGTAACTCTTTAATTAGAGTTAAATAAACCTACAGGCATAGATATACAATTTTAAAAAAATGTACAGAACTGTAAACATAGTGCAAAATGTACAAACTATAAAGAAATGTCTATGAATTCTTTAAGGAAAAAAGGCATTGCACTTATTTTCATGCTGTGTTTTGGATATTTTTACCAGTCTCTCTTAAACGGCCACTTTATTAGGTACACAGGACAAGTAGTAAAGTGTCAGGATTGGCATACAGTGACGTCTTCAATGGTTTTGGCCCTGGTTATTGAATGTAACGTGGTTTTTGACTTAACGTTGAATTTCTATTTTCTATCAATTCAAACCAGTCTGACCTTTGACACCAACATACTGGACATTTTCCCCAAAGACCTCCTGCTCAGTGGATATTTTCTTTGTTTTTGGATCATTCCTTTTATAAACGCTTGTGATGGTTGTGTGTTAAAATCCCAGCAGGTCAGTAACTGGTTTTTGAAATACTCAGACCAACAACCGTGGCATGTTCAACTTCACTTGAATGCCCACAAATCGGTCACAGCCCAAACTAATTAGAAGAATTTTTCCAAGAATACCATGCATGAAATAATGTTTTAATTAAATTACCAACTAAAAATGACATTAGCCGTTACAGGTATGGACGTGACAATCACTATTTTATTATTTACACTGTGATTTGATAGATTTCCATCTATAAAAAGTGCTTCCTCATATAGAAAGTACGGGAAACAATGAGTTAAATCAATTTTCTCCCTCATTCTGATGCTCAGTTTTTCACTTCATCAGGTCGTCTTAATCATGCCAAAATTCTGCCACGTGATTGACTGAGTGACAAGCTGTTGAACAGGTGTACCTAATAAAATGGCTGGCGAGCCCAAAACATAAACAGCTCTACTGCTGCATCGTAACACATACACTGACCAAGTCTTAAGATAGACAAATAAGTAAATAAATAAAGGTTAAAAATGTGCATATAAAGTTAAGCTCGGTGTTGAGGGTTAACTAATAATATGAATGTAAGTAGAATTAAATATAATATTATTTTAAGTCAGTAATATTTCCTTTATGTACTATATATGGTGCCTAAAGGAGTCTAAAAACATGGTAAAACCTATAGAATATTCAAAATATAGCAAACTGTATGAATATCATAGATGCATTATTGGATTTTTTTTCCCACATGAAACAGTTTCTTTGCTCTTCATATCAATTAATGCCAACTCTGTTTCCACCAATAACCAGCCTCGTGCTCCAACCAGGCAGAGAGATACATACATATATATATATATATATATATGTGTGTGTATGTATATATATACATACACACACACACTACCGGTCAAAAGTTTGGGTACACTTTCTCATTGTGTACCCAAACTTTTATATGACATAAAAAACATAGGAAGACATATTTTCAAAAACAGATTTCAACAGACAACAATATAAAAAGGTTTTGCTTTCGGGGGGACATTTGCCTGAACTATCCCTTTAAAAACACCAATCCTCACTTCATAATAATTCACTGCGCCTCAAAAATACACGAAACCCCAGTGGGTTTGAGCTGAACAGAACATGATGATGATGATAGAGAATAATTCATATAAATAAGGTATAAATAAGGCGTGATCTCTTCCGACTTGACCAGCGATGCGGCCGAAACTCACTGTCTGACCCAACAAGACCCGATGAAGGTCTAAACGGCCGAGTGTTTGGCTTTGGAAGGAAAAGTGTCCGCCCTCGTCGTCTGTCCAAACACACACACACACATGCAGCGCTGACGTGCTCTGTAATCTACTAAATTATGTGCAATGAGGCCAAAAGGACCAAAAAAAAATAAAACAGCGAAACAGCCCTTTTCCCTTTTGGACTGCCAGCAGAAACGTCCTGATGTCCTGATGTCATCATCAGGGTTGTACAGTACATGTGAACCTCTGTCTGTCTCTCTGCGTCTCTGTCTGTCTCTCTGCGTCTCTGTCTGTCTCTCCGTTTTTTTGCATCTTTGAAGTGTAAATGTTGTGACGTCGACGGTGACGATGAAGTGTCCGTGTCGTTTTGTGGAAAACGTGGTGGTGTAGACGGCTTTTCGTGTGGGATGTAAACAGTGTTATACTGTATGTTAATAAACCACCACCTGGTCACATGGTCGCTGCTGTTCTTCTACACGTGAACATGAAAAAAAACAAAACAAAAAAACAAACAATGTCTTCCGCGCCGGTCGCCGAGTCTTGTTCAGGGTCGCCTGGCAACGCTACCAATCATCACCCTGCACGAGGTCATAGGTCATCGGGAATTTGGTGTTGCTGGTTCCTTGAGGAAATCCAATCCAACTTTATTTATAAAGCACTTTAAAAACAACAACAGCTGAAACAAAGTGTACATTAGAGATAAATAAAATACGGCAATTACTACCTAAAAGACCTAAAAAAACAAACAAGATAGACAAAACAGTTGAAGACCGTAGAGTGCACACGTGAAAGAATGAATGTGATAGAGGCGGAGGTTCTGGGTCAAAACTGTGTCACATGTCTATGTCTGTGTGTTACTCTGTTATCTGATTGGTCAACATCCAGGGGCACGTCGTGGGAGACGTCAAATTAGGCAGGAAAATAGAAAAATATTCTATTCGGGGTGTCACGGAGAGTCCCAGACGCCAAACCTCTGTTCTTCCCTTATTAGTTGTTAACATCACTTCATCATTCCCGAACAAATCGCTTTGAAATCCGCCTGAGTTTGTGTCATGTGATCCCGTCATCAGACTTCAGCCTTCAATAAAAGGCAGAAAAAAAAAGAAAGAAAATGGCTGCCAAACTTTAAATGTAGCACATTATATGAAGACAACTTCCTGACTTTTAACCTGTTAAATCCAGCTGAATCTGCCAGTGATTTGATTTTTTTGGCCGACTACAGAATCTCCAAATAAAGGGAACCAATCACAAACCGGGTTCCCCCCCCACAGAACTCCGCTAGACACGGGATTAACACGACGACGACAGAGAAGCGACGTCCAGCAGCTTTTGCACACATCCAACATGGCGAGCACTGAACAGCAGCTGTCTCTCAAATTAAATTGGAATCCCAAATGATTTGAAGTAACTGAATTCATTTATATATTAAAATTTGTCAGCCATTTCCATATTTCAGTGAACCTAGTGACAATAATATTTTCTATTTGTTTAGTTACCTCATCATGCAAAACCACTATCCACTGTCCAGCTCCTGTAGCTGACGTCACGCAAAACAACGCCATTTTGGCAGGAAGCCGTGCTGTTCAAATCCATAGATTTGATTGTAGACTGTGTATATACTAGGTAGCATTTATTCCCAGGCAATGTCAGCAAAGTCGTCTCTTTTCTGGCTGTATTTGTTAGAAAATGAAGATGATGGATAACTGTTGGGAATGCCAAAACAGTCGAGGACAAGCAAACGGGAAAACATTTTCCCAAATCACCAAAGATTCCGAGAGGCTCGAACCGAGCACACATAGAAGTTTTCTTCGGCGCACGGCGACGTGCAAGTTATCCGAAAATTGAGGATGTCAGAACACTGCGGGTCAACGCATCACTTTCTGCGATACACTGGTCGATCTCCGTGGATTCGGAGTGAACGGTGAGATCTTTTCCTGCCCCCATTATGGTGTAAACAAACAGAGTCACGTCGTGCCTGGAGCCCTGCAACATCAGATCTGCGTTAAGCCCTGTTTTCAGAACCTGTCAGAACAGATTAGGCCTTTAACAACACACTATATCTTTATTATTGTCTCCAGGTTTAATGTGGAGTCTGTAAATACTGGTGCATGCAAATATTGAACATAAAATGGCATTCAAAGCAATGTTATTGCTGCTAAAACACAACTTTACCTACTGTATAAAAGTACAGTATATACTTTAATGTGTCTGGGATGTATTCCCATCATGAGATTAAATTAACAATTCTACAAGTCTAATAATTTGCAATAATACAAGATGGTTTATCTTACTTTTATCAACAAATGACCTTCAGTAGATTTTAAAGGTCATTTTAAAAGAATTGCAAATTGTTTCAATCATAATTCTTAATTAAAGCAATGGGTAATTAACATTTTCTGTCCATGGAAGCACATTTCTGTGGTTTGTGAGACTTAGAAAGAAAAAATTTGACCCAAACATCCTCACACCGGACTTGAATTATACCAATAATTTCAAATATTTTTTCTCTGTAAGCCAGTAATAACTATATAGGGGAAAAAGTAGTGTGATATAGTTGTTCTAAATATGTGAAACACTGAGTGTTACACTGTGGGGCGAAGCCACCCACAGTCAAAGTGCTCTGCTCTGTCTTTATGATGGCAAGCAATGTAAGTCTGTTTATTTTACGAACAACGAGCTCGGATTCCTCAGACATAATCATATTTCTGTGACAAACTCTGTTGCGGTGCCATGACGTGGCACAGTTGGCGTCCGTCTGCGGCACATGTGCACCTCATCAAAGACGTTACATGTCACATGAAAAGTCATGCAGGTCAATTACAGCAACAAAAACAAAGACTCCAGCTACAGCACGGTGCTGCTAGTACTGGTTGTTTTGTAGAAGATAAAGAAAATGCTGAGCGAATGTCGTGCTAATATCACTGCGTTATGCTCGGTACATTTACAGTTCGTGATCTCTGTATGTAAACTTTATCCTTGTTTATTTTAGCTAGCATGGCATTGAACGGGCTCTGCTCTCACAGACCTGTACATGTGTAGTAAACATTCACCACAGTCTCAGGTTGGAGCTCAATTATCCACAATTCAGCTGCCAGTCACAAGAAACCAATGATCCCTGCTCCCTGCTGGTAGCACGGACCAGCACAGACCAGCATAGACCGGCCTGGACCAGCACAGAATACCAAGGACCAGAATAATGATGCTGGTGAACCAGCATAGACCAGCATGGACTAGCATAGAGTAGCATGGACCAGAATAATGATGCTGGTGAATCAGCATGGACCAGCATAGTCTTGCATAGACCAGTATAATGATACTGGTAGACCAGTATGGACCAGCATTGACTAGCATGGACCAGCACAGACTAGCATGGACCAGCACAGAATACCAAGGACCAGAATAATGATGCTGGTGAATCAGCATGGACCAGCATAGTCTTTCATAGACCAGTATAATGATACTGGTGGACCAGTATGGACCAGCATTGACTAGCATGGACCAGCACAGACTAGCATGGACCAGCACAGATTAGCATAGACTAGCAATGATACTGGTGGACCAGTATGGACCAGCATAGTCTAGCATGGACCAGTATGATGATACTGGTGGACCAGTATGGACCAGCACAGACTAGCATGGACCAGCACAGACTAGCATGGACCAGCATAGTCTTGCATAGACCAGTATAATGATACTGGTGGACCAGTATGGACCAGCATTGACTAGCATGGACCAGCACAGACTAGCATGGACCAGCACAGACTAGCATGGACCAGCATAGACTAGCATGGACCAGCATAGTCTTGCATAGACCAGTATAATGATACTGGTGGACCAATAGGGACCAGCATTGACTAGCATGGACCAGCACAGACTAGTATGGACCAGCACAGACTAGCATGGACCAGCATAGTCTAGCATGGACCAGCATAGTCTAGCATGGACCAGTATAATGATACTGGTGGACCAGTATGGACCAGCATTGACTAGCATGGACCAGCACAGACTAGCATAGATTAGCATGGACCAGCATACTGATGCCAGTGGACCAGCATGGACTGGAATAATTTCTGTGCAGGTCTATGCTGGTTTAACTGGAGCGTAGACCATCATAATGATACTGGTCCACCAGCAAGAAAAAAACACAGCAGGAAAATTAGTAAAATAAATAAATAAATAAATAAATACTGGAAATAGTTGACAAATGTAAACAAATGATGAACGGGTAAAGTTAACCATTTATTCAAACTTTTTTCAGTGAGTTTTTGCTCTTTACTTGGTTCATATTATGAGCTGTGTCACAATATTGTTTTCAAATTTTGAAATTCAAAAATTGGGTACACAAATAAAATAAATTTAATGGAAACACTTTATTTGTGCTACTGGACACAGTTTCTGTTAAAAGGTAAACATGACATAGAACAGCACCGACAAATAAGGCTGGATTGTGTTTCTCCTCCGTTGAACAGCGAGGATTCTCTGCTAACAAGGACACGTTTTCCTTCACATGTGAAGCGAGTAGCGGCGTCACCTCGAACTGCTGCATGACAAATTCAGCTGATCGCCTCGAACCGCAGTGACACGTCTCCTTACATGAACATTAACATAGCCGTGGTATCTGATGGAGCTGTCAGTCACGCGGCCACCGATCAGACCTTATCTGGCAGCAGCCACTGGTATGTTCACGGGAGACAGACAAAAAAAAAAAAAAACCGAGCTGGAGAGGATTCTCTCTCGTTCTGACAAAGACTAACGCAAGATGGAATGGCCCGAGTCTGGCCTCGGGTGAAGACAGGAGTGCAGATAATTAGTGAGAGAGCTGGCGTCAGACGGAGATGACCCCACACTGACCGAGACACACACACACATGCGTCTGTACAGCTACTCTTCTTAGGACACCCCCGAAACAAGGCCTTAACCTTTGACCTTAACCAGTTAATGCTTAACCCTAACCTTAACCCTAACCATAACCATAACCACAATTCAATTCTTAGCCCTATAGTTAACCAGCTCCTCAGAAATGACAATTTTCATGCTGGCAGACCAGCATGGACTAGCATGGACCAGCATAGAGTAGCATGGACCAGCATGTACTAGCATATACTAGCATGGACCAGCATAGAGTAGCATGGACCAGCATGGACTAGCATATACTAGCATGGACCAGCATGGACCAGCATAGAGTAGCATGGACCAGCATGGACTAGCATATACTAGCATGGACCAGCATGGACTAGCATAGACTAGCATGGACCAGCATAGAGTAGCATGGACCAGCATGGACTAGCATATACTAGCATGGACCAGCATATACTAGCATGGACCAACATGGACTAGCATAGACTAGCATGGACCAGCATAGACTAGCATGGACCAGCATAGAGTAGCATGGACTAGCATATACTAGCATGGTTTAGCATGGACTAGCATAGACTAGCATGGACCAGCATAGAGTAGCATGGACTAGCATAGACTAGCATGGATCAGCATAGACTAGCATAAACCAGCATGGACTAGCATAGACTAGCATGGACCAGCATAGAGTAGCATGGATTAGCATAAAGTAGCATGGACCAACATGGACCAGCATAGATTAGCATGGACCAGCATGGACTAACATAGACTAGCATGATTGCTGGTGGACCAGCACAATATAATTCTTAGACCTAAAATTAAGTTCCTCAGAAATGATGACTTTCTAATGCTATGTTATACCTACTGAATGTATTGTTTATCAGTGGTTCCCAAACTCTGGGTCGAGGGCCTCAGGTGGGTCATGGAAGAAAAAAAATAAAATAAATAAATTTGCAGGATTTTCCTAAACTTTTAGTTAAGATTTGTCAATATATGTTTTTAATAATATGCATAAAATGCAGTTTTAATTAATTTACCAAACGTCTCTTATAAATGATATGAGTGTGGCTGCTACATTATACACAGATTTACTCTTGTCACAAACTCCATTGTGATTTGTGTTGTTACAGTTCAACAAAGTTTGGGAAACACTGCTGATTATCATTATGTAAAGTAAAAAAAAAAATGTTTTTTTCCTCAATTAGAGCCCACAACAAAAAGAAAAGGGTCTGGAAAAAAAAGGGAAATTAAAAACTCTGGTTTTGAAGCCAACAAAACAGATCTTCACCTTTTCCCCAAACGAGCTGCCAAACAAAGCTTTTCCTCGAAATGGAAAGTGAAGAAAAAGAAAGTGAAAGTGTTCACTGATTCCTCAGCCTGGTTTCTGCAGACAGACTTTGTTTCCACAGGCAGAGATAAAAATCACGTCAACAAACACAGAGGACAACATTTGTCCAGGTCGTCCCGTCGCCGTTCACCTGACTTCTGTTTCCAAACTGACCTGAGCTATAGTCGCCATTTGAGTGATGATGAAGTCACCCAGGCTTCTGAGGAGAATCTGGACTTTCAGGATTTCCCACATACGTGTAACACGTGCACTGACATTACAAGACTATAAACATCTCAAGAACAATCTTTCTTTTATAGTAACATAAGTGCTTTTTTATTTTTTTAAAGAATTTGCATATTGAAATGATTCCTATCGTAGTTGTGATCTGTAGTTTTGGTTTAAACTTGTCACTAGTGTTTTGCAGCTTGTGTACTGTTTATCAGTGGTTTCCAAACTCTGGGTCGAGGGCCTCAGATGGGTCGTGGAAGAAAAAAAACCAAAAACAAATTTGCAGGATTTTCCCAACCTTTTAGTTAAGATTTGTGTATATATTTTTATATATACAGTGTATATATATATCTGTATAGAACTAGATCCGTATAGAATTTTACTTGCCTGTAGCTGTTACCATTTTCCACACCAATCCGATCCAACTTTATTTATAAAGCACTTTAAAACAACACAGTTGACCAAAGTGCTGTACACCAACATGGGGACAAATACAAAAGTAAAGCAAAGACAGTAAAACAATAAAACAGTAAAAGTAAAAGACTAATCTGCTGACCTGGGAGAGCGTGAGGGAGCGTACGGCTGAAGCAGGTCAGACAGATACTGAGGGGCAAGACCATGAGGATATGAAGACATTTAAAAACAGATTAAAGGATTTTAAAATCAATCGTACAACAAACCCGGGAGACAATGAAGTGACGCTAAAATTGGAGTAACGTGCTCTCGTTTCTTTGCACCAGTTAAAAGCCGAGCAGCAGCGTTTTGAGCCGACTGTAGTCGAGCGAGTGACGTCTGTTTGAGCCCAGCATAGAGTGGATTACAGTAATCTGAGTGAGTTGTGATGAAAGCATGGATTAAAATCTCAAAATGATGCGGAGAAAGGAGTGGTTAAGCTTCGGGCAAGTTGTCTCAGTTGAAAAAGATCGGTGTCTAGTCTTAACCCGGGTTTGTCACTGTAGATGTCAAGTGTTGACCTACTTACATAAACGTGACAAAATTCACATATGAACAGGTTCTTAATCCAGACGAAATTTAGATGGTAAATTAGATGAATTCCATTCAAATCCAATGAGTTTATGATGAGTTTTGTCCAGTAAAAGAGAAGGGGATTTCTTAAAATTATTTTTTTTTTGTGTGACATAATCAGTGGGTAGATTCTTACCTAAATTGAATGGGAACGTACTTGGGTGATCACCTACCAATCACAGACAATTCTGGTTGTATCTGTCAAAAACTGTAGACAGGAAGCTGCCGTAAGAAGGACAAACGTACAGATAAAGCCACGCCGATGAAAACGTAACCCCCCCGTGGTGGAGGTAATAACTCATTATTATGTTGATATTGAGTGTTGGGCCACGTGAAATCGATCGGGCGGCCGCACGTGGTCCACAGGCCGCGTGTTTGAGACCGACCTCTGCTTTCAATGAAAACATCAAAAATGCCAATGTCTACGTTTACAGCGACCACACTCCAAAGCACAGACACAGACACTCACACACTTATCTTCCTTCACGTCTCCTCTCCCTCTCTCTGTCTGTCTGTCTGTCTGTCTGTCTGTCTGTCTGGCCTCTGAGTGCAGTCGACTGCTGAACATGATAGATGACTACAGCTGGAACACAACTTTTCCCTGTGATAATACCAAAACATCTGGCAGCCATTATTTCACCCCTCCTTCTCTCCTCCTCCTCCTCCTACTCCTCCCTCTTCCGAAGCTCACTTTATAAAAATGATGTGCTGCTGTGTTTCATCTCCACCAGGGGGCACCAGTTTGTCCAAATGACTTTAGTTTTTCCTTAAAGGTCCATTTTGTCTTAAAAAAAAAAAAAAAAAAAAAAACATACTGTGCTTTAATGGTGATAATTCTTCTTTTGACACTTGAATAAAACTCTTTCTGTGATATAATTTCCACCTTTATATACATATACACTGGCCACTTTATTAGGTACACCTGTTAAACTGCTTCTTAGATGCAAATATGTCATTAGCTAAATGTATGGGTTGAAAATGATGTTGCTTTGCAGAATCTTGTCACCTGCTCATATCCAACATGCAGTTTATATTCATTCACAAAAAAGAAATTAGTACTGCATCGATGGCATACTGGCACTTTTTTGATTATATTTTGAATATTGTAGGTTGATGATGCTGTCAGACAGCCCTTGATTTAGGAACTATAATTTTTTAGGCAGGGTTACACGGTGGTACAGTGGCTAACATTGTTGCCTCACAGCAAGAAGGTTCCAGCTTTCTCCCTCAGTCCAAAAACATGTGGATTAAGTTAATTCAACTATATGCACGAATCCAACTTTTTTAGTCCCACTTACCGTAGTTGTCCTTCAGGGAAAACTTGGACTTAAGTTAACATTAGAGATTAAAATTTACCATATTAATGGAAAATGTTTACATTCTGTCTTTTAGTAGTAGTTTCAATAGTTAGCCTTGATGAATTTAAAAGTGCCCTGAAATGAAAAAGGCATTTAAATTTCAGCACTGTGAGGGGACAACAACTGTCGAGCACTGCAGGGTCCCTCTCTGCACAGCCTCTGCTTAACCCGCTAAACCCACCTTTCGCCCTATGTCAACTGGGATTGGCTACAGCCTCCATGACCCTCATGTAGGAGGATAAAGCCGCAGAAAATGAATGAATGAATTTCTAAATGTCTTCCTTTGCTCATAAGTGTGACAGGCAGTGTAGAAGCTTTATACTTTAATAGCCAGTATCATTATGATGGTCTATGCTCCAGCTAAACCAGCATAGACCAGCACAGAAATGCGATTTAAATGATTTTAAATGTGGCACGGCATTTCAAAAACTGCAGGAATTCATATATTCTAGTGTTTAAAGAGGATGGTTCAAAAAAATTCTGATCAACTCCAGTGATCAGCAGTTCTTTGGGAGAAAATGCCAGAGGTCAGAGGTCAGAGGAGAATGACCAGACTGGTTCAAGATGATACCTGTAGAAAGGCAACAGTAACTCAGGCAACAGGGGAAGACAAGCTCTGAATGGAGGTCTATGGGAAAAGTAGCTCCTGTTTTTCACTTGATTTATACAAGTTTATACTTGTTTTAGTAAACTGCATTGAATTTTGCGCAGAAACTTTGTAGGTCAACTAACATACTAGGTTGTATATAAAAGAAAAAAATCCATCCTGACACTGCAATAAAAATATTTTTGACAATATTTCACAGAAAAAAGGTCTGGGTTATTATAAAACAATGTATAGTTCACGATTAAAATGTATTCATGATGAAAAATGTATCTATTACTAAAAAAAAAAGATATTAAGTGGTCGGACCCACAAAGTCAGGTGGAGGGCCACAAGTTTGAGACTGGTTCCAAAAACTGGCACAGAGTCGGTCAAGGACTTCACAAAAGGAATGTGTTTTGCAACAGGACGACTACGTCCAATTTTCAAGCAGTGATGCTCAGTGTGGTCTTCTGCTACAGCAGCAGAAGACCACACTGAGCATCACTGCTGCACTATGTACAGTATGTGCGCAATAAAGTGGCCAGTGAGTGTAGATGTGGCTGCACATACAATTCCAACTATGCGATCGTGTTTGCAACTTGGAAAAATGCAATTTGTTGAAAATAGAATGGAAAAAAAGCTGAAGAACCAGAATTTGTGCAGCTATTCTTCTTAATTTGGACAGGGCGGCCCAGGGCCGAGCAGGCTGGAGGGTTACCAGTTCGAATCCCAGCCAGGTCAAGGGCTGGGGTACCCCTGATCAAGGTCCCCAATTCTCATTGCTCATTGTTAAACGGACACCCTAAAGTAACCCCAACCATGCTGGAGGTTATATCCAATGTACTATGAGTATCGAGCCCTAGCCCAGATAAATGAAAGACTGCGTCAGGAAGGGCATAAAATCTTAATTCTAATCTTAAATTATCTTAATAATTCTAAAATACTATCCTTAGCCCTGGACTTTAGCAGCACCTCAGAAATGACACTACCAGTTTGGACACACTTTCTCAATGAATTCAATGAGAAAGTGTGTCCAAACTTTGGGACCAGGTTTTGGTCTATATGAGGACAACTGGTCCTGACAAGGTCAGTGTCTTTGCCAGAAAATCTTAACAAACACACACACACACACATAGAAATCAGGTCTTCCATCAAAAGACGATGACACACTGCGTTTCTTCTTCTTCTTCTTCTTCTTCTTCTTCTAAGCAGCCTTCACCATGAAGAGGAAGTATTGGATTCATTAGCGACCAAACCAAAGACAGCCACCCCATTGTTCTTTTTTTTTTTTTTTTAATAGATTGTTTCAGGGGAAAAGAGAAGAAAGAAAGAACAAGGGAGAAAAAGGGGATCTGGAGAATTTATAGCTACTTGCCATATGGAGCCTTCTTTCAATTAAGCCTGTGGAGAGCAATCAACAGCGCAGCATGTCTTCATGGCTCAGAACACAACACGGGTCACGCGGCTTTTTCAGCTCGATGCCAACGCAATGAAAATGAAAGAAGGGAGCCCTAAACACTTTTAAAGTTTCAAGTCTTTATCATTTTTAACTATGTTCTCAGTTGAGGGTTTATAGATGTGCCTGCGATGCACATGCACATGATACGTCTGGCTTTTTCTTTCATTATTATTACTACTCTGCCATTGGGGAATTTGGCAGGTATCTCAGCCTGCAGCTTGAAGAGAAGCCAAACATATTATAAATCAAAGCATGTGGATGAAGGGAGCAATGACTCTCTTTGCAAATCCAGTCACCTTGCAGTAAAACTTTCAAATGAGTTGAAAACAAAAAAAAAAAGCTCACATTAAAGTATGAATGGAAAGTTGTGTTTTAAAATTTGCTGAGAGTCATCCCTCTGGTGCCACATTGTGTCAAAATATATGAAAATAAGCCTCTTTTACATTGAAATTAGTGGGTAAATCCAGGGTGAATTATGGTGATTTTCTTTTTTTTTTTTCATTTGTTTTCTTTTTTCCACTCTTTTGCATATTTTACCTCAATCTTTCGCTAAATTATTTGCTTTTTTGCTCTGTTTTTCTGAATTTAACAGTAATTATTGCCCCTCTTCTGAGGCTAACTCTGCCCTATGTCCGATTTTGAAAAATGCCAAAAAAATGGGCCGAGAGTTAAATGGAAAATGACAAAATCTAAATGCAGTAAACAGTGTTTGACCAGTGAGAGGCAGTAGACACACCAATCTTTATTACATGTATAATTGTCAGTATTTTACACTATAAAGAAAGTTTGCACCTGGATCGACGAATAGCATGACTAGAAACACGTATACACAAGTTTATACCTGAAAAAACTCGTGGTTTAGGAGGTTAATTAGTTAAATGGGATACATTTTTTGAGAAAAATTTTTTTTTTCTCTGTTTCTGTCTTGAGAGCTAGATTAGAAGGAAATGTTCAGTTTAATTCAGTTTTATTTAGCTTTGGGTTTGAGACATTGGCAACTACATATCGTTCCATATTAAAGCAAACGCTTTTATTTTGGAATTTTGTGAATTCTGTCACATCATTACTGCAATATCCTGATAATTTTAAGCTCATATCACTCACGGCAACTGATTGGCCCCCTGCTGACCAGACCAGACACTCATTGGCCTCCAGGTCGTTTGAGTTTAAGACCCCCCTATTCACGTTCAATACAGAAATGCAAGATTTTTCTCTTTCTTTTTTGAGACAAATTTATGAATGGGCGGAACATGAAGAGGATCTAAACAAGTAAAATACAAACAGTTTTAGAGCAGTTATTAAAAAAAAAGATTGGGTCAGGATCCGCAGCTTGGTGGAGGGGAAATGTTATTTGGTGGGGGAGCAACTTTCATAAAATTAAGTTTTAATATAATTTTTTAAACACAGATATCTTGAAAATGTCTGGTTTACCCATTCATAATCACATAAGATACAGATGAAATATAACAGAAACTATATTTTGTGTATATATATATATATATATATATATATAAACATAAAACCTGGTAAGAGGTGATCCCATATATATATATAAACTATAACCTGTTCTTGTTGTGGTTTATACATACAAATTTTGTGATGGTCTCATTTAAAAAAGGGGATGGAAACCAACATATTTTGGACTACAGCTTTAAGTTAATTGCAGACTCTAAACTGAGACTAGATTTAAAATGTTTGTCGTCTCTGTATGTCGGCCCTAAAGATATTTGGCCAACACTCCCAGTCGCCGACGTTTTTTTTTTTTTTTACAGCGCCGCATTTGAACCTTGACTGCACCTTAAAAAAAGTCTTAACCCTCCTTTAAAAAAAAAAAAAAAAAAAAAAGCCCTTTGAAGTCCTGAGTACATCAAATGTCCCCACGACCATGGTGTTAATTCAAAAATACGTCCTCACAATTATAAGGAGACATGGACACACAGACACACAGTGGTGGTCCACGCAGGGAGACCACCGGGCTGACCAGTCCACTGCTGTTTTTGATCAGCGGGTCTGGGAACAAACATAAAACCTGGCAAGAGGTGATCCCGCCGACATATGTGAGGCCATAACACTGTCACACACAGACGCACACACATGGACAATAATGGAGACTGGGTTTAATGTTTTTACTCGTGTCCGGTCATGTGTGTGTGTGTGTGTGTGTGACCAAGGTGTGCAACTAATAGGCTGACACAGGCGGCGACAGTGGAAGAAAATGGGGATCATTATGGTAGGAACACATCCAGGACTAATAAATACCAAATTTATCAATCAGACTTTATTTATATAGCACTTTTCACACAAATAGGAATTGTAGCACAAAGTGCTTTACGTGATAAAGTCAGAACCAACCTTCACCCCAGCACTCGCAACCCCCCCCCCCACACCCTCACAGACCCTCACAGACACAGACATGGACGCAACAAAAAAACAAAACAAAACAAAAAAAACAAACATGGTGGGATTAACAAACAAAAAAAAACAAAAAAAAAACCCCGGCGGCGCGGCCTACACTGCGACATATCCATTATGCCTCTATTTGGATGACGGACTGTTCAAAATTTTAGGGTACATACACAGTCAAATATTTATGTGCTGTATGTATAATTCTGACGTGTGCCATTATTACGTTCAACTTGTAATAATTGTGGACTAATTGATTTTATGTTATGTGGTATATGGATGTGATATTTCAATTTCCCAGCTTGGGATTAATAAAGTATCAATCAATCAATCAATCAACAGAGGGACATTAAAAGAGACGAGACAAAAACTGTCAGGAAACACTGTCATTGGATAAAAATTTACAAAAGCTAAACAAAGGCAGAGGACACTACAAGACACAACTAGCCCTTTCTCTGTGCCGGTTCCCGTTCCGGTTCCCGACCCTAATTTTGAACCGGCCAGCGCATTCAAATCAAACAAAACTTGTATCACATCAAATCATATTCTGGGTTCTGAAGACAAGCAGGAAGTAGAGGAGGTGTGGAGAAAAATAATTTGTGGTCTGCCTTCCACTTTGGTTTCCCTTCTTAACTGGTGTGACCATGAGCCGGATCACCAGAAAGTACCAAGGTTCTGAGACTCCAGAATGGAGCCAAAACCGGAGCCTTGTCTTTCTGAAACCACGAAATAATAAAATGGATTTTTTTAAAAAAGGGACATTTAAAAATAACCAGGGTTGACCAAAGATATAACAAGGTATGAAACCTAAAACAATAAAAAGTAAAACTGTAAAATGGTAAACGGTTTTCTATCTACATCTAGTTAATATTCTCATCCTAAAGATAAGGCCAAGAAGAAGAAAATGATCAATATTTGGGGCAGAATTACTTTGAAAGGGTAAATTAAACACTTTGTCATCTGTGTTTTACAAACTGACACCCGATATTTTTGCATTTTGATCCGCTGAAAATGAATAAATAAAGATGAACAAGGAAAGAAGAAAGTAGGGGAATAATTAAAATAGAGAGAGAGAATAAAGTGAGGAGACAAGGGAAGAAGTTAGGACATATAAAATAATAATAATAAGGGAACATTTAAAGGAGAGAAAAAAGTCAGTAAGAACAAAGAACAACAAACAAGGAAAGGTTGATGGAGGGAATGAAATAAATGAAGGGAGATAATTGAAAGACAACGGGAATGAAACAAGTAAAGGAGAGACATTATATATCAGGTAGGAAAAAGTAAAAAACAGAGTGACTTAAATGGATTTGATGAATCTCTGTATCTAATCCAGATCTTTAATACAGTAGATCATATACAGTACAATCATTGAGTTATATACTTTAATACGTATAACTCTTTGTTATCCACTGACTCATTTACTTTGTTTAGGAGAGCTATTGTTTTTTAACTTTCCATCAATCATAAGGCCTGAAAATGTAGGTTTCTTTCAAACCAAGGAACCATGGAGGTGGGAATTGGTGATTCATTAAATTCAATTCAAATAAAAAAAAAAAAAGGAAAACAGTTACTTTAAAGTATAAAGTATAGGAAACAAGAAAAAATAAAAGAAGGAAATTAAATATTTCAATTAAGAGGAACCAGAACAAATGACACAGGGAGGAGGTAAGAAGCAAAATAATTATAAAGGAAGAGAAACGAAAGAGAAACTGGAGAAAAGGCAAAATCAAACACCTAACTTCAGATTTCTTTTCTAATTTTATCAAAGTATAAACATACCGGATCACAGCTGTGGATTTCATTTGACTACAGATGTCGTTTTAGCTGTTGACACTAAGATAATGAATTAAAAGACTTGAAACACATTTGGATTGTAACAACATGGATATGGAACTAAATACAAATAAAGCACTAAGATTTGGCCAAATAATGAATGAACCAATACAAGCGGAACACATTTTCATTGCAAAAACATTAATATGATTGGAACAGGGATGTTTGGTAGGCAAGTCTGTTTGGATAGTGTGTTCAGGGGCTAAAGTAAAACCTCTCCTCTAGCACCACCATGTGGCTATACTATGTCACTGTCTGCATTAAGTCTCTAAAACCAAGCCTCTATATTGTCCAAACATCGGACACTTCTCCTCTCTACCAGATTGTAAACTTAAATTTGATTTGTTAGTTTACTTTCTGGCATAGTATAGATTATAGTCTTATTGCTGCCACGTATTTGGCTGATTATATTCTCTAAACAGGTGTACCTATTAAAAAGGCTGCTGTGTATGTGTGTACATGTCCATGGTAGGATGTGAGAACATAATGTCGATCCCAGTCCCAGATGGTTTCTTTTTAAAGAACCTTTCTAGCCTAAGGTCCTCATGGAGACCAAAACCTGGTCCTAATGACACTGAACCTAATTTCTGAGAAAGTGGTTAAGTTTAGGGCTAAGTTCTGAATTGTAGTTAGGTTAAGGTTAGGGATTACACTTTGGTTGTCCAAATGAATGGAAGTCAATACAGTGTTTTAAGAAGAGCTGCACAAACCTATTTCATATTTTATATATCTCACACACACACACACACACACACACATATATATATATATACAGTATATACATACATACATTTTGTGAGGACATTTTTCGCTGGTCCGTCAAACATTAAAGGGATTTTTTTCAGGGTTATCACTTGGTTTTGGGGTTAGGGAGTGTCCTCTTTAAGAATACTGTACAAGAATTACAACAAAATACTTTTAGTTGACACATTTCAATCCAGTGTGGATCTTCCTTAAGTGAGATGGATTTTTAGAAATGTTGCGTCCACTAATTAGGCTGCTTGTGGCAGGGATGTCAGGGAACGGGCTCTACCTGCTTCATGGTCTTTGTTTTCTGTATCTTCAGAAGAAAAGGTGACATGCATATAACTCCTCTATGGACAGTGTATACAGACAAAAACAGAAACATTATTACATTATTACAAGGCCCTGAGGACACACTCTCTTCACTTTGTCACGTCTGCAAAAGTGAATCATGAATTTTGATGTCTAGAGTAAGGCACCATGTTTCTAAAAATGTGCTCCTCCTTTAACCGCTTTTTTAAAAACACCAGACCATCTCAGCCAGAAAAAGACCATCTCAGCCAGAAAACAATTTATTAACATAAGATTAAGAACTTGTAACACAGATAATATGTTACAATTATGATACTGACCATTTTACCAATTAAGACTTAGAAACATTAAGACTTCTGTCATCAGAAATAAATTCAAATCACCCACAATATGACATTATTTATCAACCAGTGCTCAGCATGTACCCGTCATATAGACAACAAGATCACTCTAAGACCGCAGACCTCCACCAGCAACTATAAATTTTGATACACTGGATCCAGAAGACTCTGGATCTGAATAGAACTATTACCCATCAGAGTGTAGAAATGCCACAAGAGAGAAAAATGTCTGAGTTATAGCGAGCCGAGTTTTTCACATCTTCAGCTTCCTTCTGCCGTTCACGGCAGCACATCATCGCTACTGCAAAGTGCACGAAATGATAGCGCAAACATGTTCGGCGATCGATCAGACTAATCAGTTGTCAATAACCTGCAAATCACCAATCACACTTGTATGTGTTCAAGCATACAAGTGTTTTTTTCTTCCCTGTGGCAGTTCTTACAGAAACATGATTAAAAACCAAGCGGAGATAATGAGCAAAGAGGAATTTATCGATGAGGAATGACATTAAGGCTGATTGAGTATCAGCTTTGGACACCACGCCATGTTGGACCACCACGTTTATAATGGACAAACTTTATTTTACACCTTTTGAGTTTCAGTGTTAACAGAAGGCTACAAGAGATTCTCTTAGATGCTTGGAAGGGAAGGGTGAGGTGAGGGATACTCGGCGGCCATGTGCAACTTTACCAAAAAATGTTGGTAAATCCTGCACAATGTACCTTTAAAGCATCCTGAGGAGGGATTTCTTTCATACCCGCTAAAAACATGAGTCTCCAAACCACCTCCAAAATGCTTTTTTTTGTGGTTAGATTGGAAGACACATTCAGGTAGCACCGAGTGCGTTAAGACAAAGGATGGTTATTTCCTACAACCTCATGATACGATGCAAATCACGATACAGAGGCAACAACACGCTACATATTGAGATACAGATATATTTTTAATGTTTACCATATACTATGTAGAATGTACTGCAACTAGGGGTGCATGAAAAGAGTGATAGACTGAAATACTACAGTATTTTATGGCCTAATACTGTATCAGGTCTTTGAAGCACTGTATTGATACATCAGTAATATTCCTGACAGTCGTTTTGTGTTTATTTAATCCTCCAACCACTAGTTGGCAGGGTTTCAGCTGTTTGACTCCCTCCCCTTCCTTCCACTTCTCTCTCTAGATAAGGTTCCATTTGGTCTAGAGAGTCACTGCGTTCTAGTTGAGGAGTCTGAAACTCAAATGCATCTCAGGTTAGCCACTGTTAGCAATACCAGTCGATAACAACGCCCTAATGTGTTGCTTTGTGCTCAATAACCGCGTAGCAACACGTCTATGGTTAAAAATTAAGCCGTACTATGTGTACGACTAATTTACTGAGAGACAAATAAAACACAAGGGCTTAACGGTAAAAGTAGCAGTGAAGTCAGGGTACAAGAGGTTCCTCCGAGGTAAAAATCTGACGTAAGAATTTCATGGGGAGTTTGCTCCTCAAGAATGCCCTGTGACCCTCAGAAATTCAGAGTTCCGACTACAAATGCATTATTTGTAAATATAACATTGTTATTTTTACTCTGTCTATCTTTATTGAATATCTCAATAGCCTATAGTACCCCAATATATCGTATTATCACTTCTGTATCAGAATATGTTTCGTATCGTGAGATTCTTGCCCTAACTACAGCTGCTCTATTAAGCCTCAACAGCAAGGTTAGTGGACATGTGTGACGTCTAACCCCTGCTGCCACCCACTGGCTTTATTAGGCACCGCACCTGAAGTGATGTTTCGTGTGTCAAGACTACCATCACAGCATTTGCTACCATATCCATTTAGTGACATCTGATTTGATATACGCATCAGGCAAGGTGATATCCTGCCATTCAGAGCCGTACATCATGCCGTCCGCGTGTGATCATGTCACACTGACAAATTCAACACAGCTGCCATCACATCTGACCCTTTAATTCACTCTGAACAAAAACAGCAATTCAGTATTTTAACCTACCTTTGCCCCACAAAAAGCAAAGAAATACTAAAGTCACTGTTGATGTCCCGCAGTGGACGCAGCGTAGACAGACTCCTACGCTCCAACACCCACGTTTGTTTTGTTGTTTTACAACTGCAGAGTGAAGTGAGAGATGTTCGTGGTCAGCCGGAGTACGAACAATGACCAACCAACTTCAGCAGGTGACAAGACTCGAGCAATGCCTTTAAATGTCACTAATGTGATTTCAGCTAACGCGTCCTCCAGGCCCGGGGCGAACTTTGTATCCTCCAAATAATTCACCCCCGTGAAAGCGTACACCTCACTGCCTTCCTGCGCCCAAAACTCTTCTGTGGGGACGTCCAAGGTTTAAATCGGACCAAGAATCATTCATCCACTAGGGATGGCTATGGACCACATTTTCATGGTACAGACATCACAACCTTGAGAATTTACTGATTTGATATCAGTCCAATGTAGTCTTTCCCTGACATGTATAGATTTTGATTCGTTATGGGAAAAAAAAGTTGTACTGGCACATGAAATACTGTTGTATAAATTTTTACAATTAACACAAGTATGAGAATCACGAGTTGGTTCCAAAAAGTATGTAAACATTCTCTAAATTGGAACAGAATACAGAATAATCAAACGTGCAGCCTTTGCAATTTGCCAACTCAATTTGTTGTGATTTAAATTTGAAAATTACATGTTGTTATTAATTAAAACTGCTGGGAACTACCTTTACCACACAATGCTCCACCTGTGTAACACATGTCACAGGTCATATGAGGGATCATATCAGATTTAAATTTAGTCTTTTCCTGATCCAGTATTCAGTATCATATCAGCTTATCGGCTTAATTCTATCACCAAATAGGAAAAGAGCCTTTCAACCAAACCACAAAAAGAAAACCTCAAACCAGAGTCGCGATTTCTGCATGTTGTTTACATTGTTAGCCATTTCTATCCAATCACATGGCAGTGCCATAGGAAAGGACACACGCATTATTGGGGGAAAAGCAACATGCTACTGTTTTGCTATCAAATACAGAGGCAGAGCAGATGATACATTAGCAGTCTTTTAGAAGAAGCTGTGGAATGTCGCGGCTCCACAGGAGAGAGGCCTTCACATGCATGGTTTACATTTATACTGACAAGATATAGAGCTGCAGACGCCACAAGGCTCCATTTGTTTACGCCGGCATGCTGGCTACTGCGGACGTGAACAGCAAGTGAACAGCGCCAGTGACGGTTTCAAGTCGTCAAGAGATCCTTGCGTGCTTCAAATCCACAAAGATAGAGCAATAAATCACAAAACCTGACAGAGTGAATATATCCAACCCTTATAATGCCCTCGCAGTGCTTTTCCTGAGTATAAAAACCAGCCAGAACGGACATTATTTCAGAGCGGGAGTATTCAGACATTAACTTTTCCTCATCCTACTCCAGAGAACACTTGCAATAAATGAAGTGATCTCTACACAAAGCAGAATCTGTTGTCTGTAGATTTCCATCACTCTGTCAACCAACCCACGTGATAGCGCGGTGTCTTGTCTTCCCCCTCGACATGCCGCGGTATTTCACTTTTGCAATTATCGCAATAGCCCTAATATCAACCGACATGAAGCGACGAGTCATCATTACCAAGTCTTTTGCCAAATCACCCAGCCCTATAACTTTAACAGCCTGGATCTAAAACAATGACCATACATCCACATGCAGGTACAGGCCTGAAAAGGAAACACTGTACCGACATGTGTCACCATAACTTCATTTCTTGATACACTCATTCATAAGCCTTCTACAGTGTATAAGAAACGATGTGCACAGGTAACGACCCAGGACACACTGGCACAAACAAAGTGCACAGTGAGTGAGGCGTGTTTAAGCAGATGTACGTTCCATAGTTTGGACAAATCTGACAAAGCGAAACTATCAGACAGCTTCAGTTCTTAGGTCACATGACCACAGACCCCAACAGCTGCGAGTCACAGCTAGCGTCTATAACCATAGCAGCTACTGACGTAAGCTATGGACCACTGTTCACTCCGGACATCTATCACTCATCGGTGACACTGGAGCCTCCCTGTGCAACAATATTCTCTAAATAAATCAACATCATGTGCTGGATTTCTTCACTTAAAAAAGGTCCAGTGTGTAGAATTAAGGTGTGCAGTTGTATATTACAACCAATACCTGAACGCGAACAAACATGGTGGGACAACATCGCAGACCCCACTGAAGAGGATTTGCTCAGGTGTAATAGAAACTGCTCATTCTAAGGTACAGAAAACACACCTTTCCTACCTACCTTAACGTGCAATTTTGAATAGTGTACTAAATTGAGTTACAGAGAGGCAATGATTAATATTTGATGACTTAATTAGTCACCAACTCTTATGATAATCATCGACTTGAATGTTTTTTCAAGTTTTTTCAAGTTCTGATGTTTTAGCTTCTTAAATGCAGATATTTTCTATTGTCTTTGTTTGTGGATGTGGACAAAACATTTGAGTGTGTCATAATTTTGAGGACCGCAATTTAAAATATCACCACTAGATGTCACATTCTTACACACTGGTGGTTCAACAAGGCTGGGGTTCTAAATTTTCAGGCTCAAGATGTGAAGCATTAACATGTTAGCAATTTTTGGAGTAAGTGAACATTTAGATACAATTTATTGTTTTATATTTACCCCCTTTAGTAATGACACAAAAGCTCTGTGTGTGTTGACTGTGCACATGCTCCTCATGCCTGAAGCTTGCACAGAGTAATGGATGAACCACTGGAGAACATCCAGAAAGCTGGATACACTGCTTCAGACACGGGGAGCGAAAAGGAGTGGAAGGGATACGCTCGGTCTGCCACGTTATAGAACGTAGCCCTGCCCGCGTCACAGTCCAGAAGCACACCAACACGCTTTGGACTGGGATTGACCAGGACGGTCTCGATGCTGTTGTGCCAGGCCGACAGCTTGACATTAAACCACTCGACACACCAGGACTGGGCGTTGCGGCCCAGTCGACTGTTGGGACCTTTGCGGTCGATGCTGCCGTATGTCAAACCTACACCGATGAAGTTGTTGCAGCTCAGGCGCACTTCCCAGTAGTGGCAGCCCCGAGAGAAACCCTTCGAGGTGAGCACCTGGGAGCAGACAGCGAATCGCTGAGGACAGTTGGGGTAGTTTGCTTGTTCGTCGGTCACAGACGCCTTAGTAAATTCCTCTGTCAGCGTGATGCGTTTGTGGGCCGTCTTTCGGTCAAAGGTTAAAGCTCTGCCGCCTAGAAGGGAACGGGAGAAATATCGATCACTCAGATAAACTCTCACTGTTGCCACATGAGCGAAAGACACCTGCTATATACGGTATCTATAAATGTAAACATCTGTCTGTCTTTTAATTGTATAACAGTCAAACTGTTGGAAGGTACCTTACTAAATGTGTTCAGTGCTGACAGCAGTGCTGTTTGGATGAGCAATGCAAGAATTAGGGATGCACAATTTTGGACTTAGGTGGACGACCAATACATATATATACAGTACATTTTTCCCTGCAATGATCATTTAGTCTCTTTTGTATCGAAATTAACATAATATTATGAATTCTCATGTTTCAGGAGACTTTGACACGTTCTCTGGATGTGTTCCAATAAAGTGAGAAAGAAAGACTTATCTATCTATCCTGCTCAAAAAAATAAAGGGAACGCTTAAACAACACAATGTAACTCAGTCAATCACACTTAAGAGTTACATTGGAAGTTACAATAGAGTCCACTTAGGAAGCAACACTGATTGACAATCAATTTCACATGCTGTTGTGCACATTCAACTATGTAAAGAACAAAGTATTTAATAAGAATATTTCATTCAGATTTCATTCATTCAGATCTAGGATGTGTTATTTTAGTGTTCCCTTTATTTTTTTGAGATATATATATATATACACACCCACACACATACACAAACACAACAAGCACATAATGAACGGGTACTGCACTTGTACCCATAAACTTACGTTTCAGAAGTTCACTTCTTTTCTCCGGACATGTTATGTTTGGAGGAATACTTTCTACAGTTTCTACAGTTGGGGAAGACAAAAGATATCATTTGCTCCACATAACAAAGGAATCACTAAAACTGAATAATTTTGGTTTGCGGACTAAACAAGACATTTGTGAAAATCAAATTTCAAGGCTTGGGAAAACATCAATCAACATTTTCTTGCATTTTATGGACTAAACAACAAACAATAAATAACAAACATACTAAACAGATTAGATGATTATGAAAATGATCATTAATTGCAGCCTAAATGCTGTTATTTAGTATATATTCTGTTATTCATTTGTCTACCTGGTTTCTGGCTTGGTTGCGATGCAGTAGGACGCCCTTTGGCTTTGCTTTTCCAAGCATCGTCCAACAGGTTTTCCAGTGAAGAGGTTAGATATTTCAGGGGATCAGGGGCCTGAGTTTTTGATTGTTCTAATTGGAAAAAGAAAAACAACACATTTTACTGAGGAGTCTGTTCACGTTTCAAATATGGAGTAGTTTTTGTATTTACCACCCCCGTGACAAAAGAACAACATTTTAGTGCTTTTATTTTAGTATAACTACTTAAGAAAATCACCTACGTGCTCCCATACAACTTAATAATATGCAAAAATACCATACTTCCAATTGTCCTTTCAGATTTTAGAGGTTGCTATCAAGATTTTGGATGATATCTGTACCGGAGTGTAAAGCTCTGGTAGTCAAAATCAGGCTACCAGGGTAATGCCATTTTGGCAGTCAGTGACACTGTTCACAACTATAACCAAATATAACCGGCAGCATATATACCTGGCCATCGGGGTCAGGCAGCTTGGCTGTTTATAATGCTCGATCTCTGTGGAATTAAATGTGCACAGTGAGCTCTTGAAGCTTGAAACTGGCACCATTCATTTTTCAGGAGCTTTAAATGTCAACATGGCACCGTGACATCCGGAGTAGAGCCCTGCAACGGGAATTTGGTCCCGCGGTACACAAATCCCATGGGAGCGGGTGGCTTAATACGAGTGCAGCTGATGTTGGTAATAAAATCAAGGCTGGAGAGTATGAAACTAAAGAGTAAAAATGGGACATATGTAAAAAGGTTTAAATTGGTTAGAAAGTAAGAAGGTAAGGAGCTGGATGAAAAATGGGACCTTGTTGTTGCAGGTGCAAATGGGTTGGACATAAATATTGCAGAGAGATGGTCAGTGGGGGGGGGGTGGTCAGAATTTCAGCGGCAGTGTGACTTAAAAATAATAAATAGTCCCGTGCATGGCTCTAATCCAGAGCTCTAATATCTGTCCAATGAAGTGTTCGACGCCCCGATGGCCCAGCCCAACCCAACGTACCATTCAGATGCATCGACGCCACTGCAGGGATGAGGGAATTTCAGCTTCCTCCTCTGTTAAAAACGCAGATAAGGCGACGGCGGTGGCAAGACGTTCTCCACAACAGAGTGTAAGTTGTCTCCCTTATAAAGCTATGTTTTCCTGCGTTATTGGCGACAGTCAGCATTGTGAGGAGACGATCCCCCGCAATTTTATTTTAAATTAGATATGTGTAAATGCGTGGAAGCTGCAGTCGCCACGAAAGCCATGTCATGGAGAATTTAATTATTCAAAACAACAAAACATTCAACAGTTAAGTTAAAGTTGCCCAAAAGACATGACTCATCAGAAAACAGCTCTTTCCCCATCACTCAGTTAACATTTAGGTAAAATTTTTCTGTGAGTGTTTAAAATTAAGATGAGCTTTTTAACCAGGAATAAAGAGTTCAACCAAAAGTCTTTGGAGTGGGACTCGATGCTTTCTTTGGTCACTCTGGTGCACCTCACATTTCATATGTCTACACCTTGGACTTTCATTTTCCCTTACATCTATGTGCAAAGACTGTGTTTCGCCTGATACAGATGGAGCGGGTCTTTGCCACTGATTGGCTGTAATCCAGATATACCAGTTCACTGGCCAGGATTTCCATATAACCACTTAAAACTCAAGAAATTGGTTGTTGCAAATATTAGAATGGACGTCGGTCTTTTCATTCACGTGGCCAGAGTAGAGTGGGCTTAAGCATAGAACCAAGGTAAAATGAAAAAGAAGCAAGTGGCACATTTGGAGTGCTTTTCACCTACATAAAAAATTAGGTGCACCAGTGCAACCCTACCCTTTAAATGTTGGCTTTAATGTGCCTGTGTATATGTAAGCTCTTGTCCTACCTTTCAATAAACTAACAGACATTTTCTTACTCTGAGGCTTCTTCTTTGTGCCTGCTTTGGGTTCTGGACCAGGATCTGGACTGGGTGAGCTGGGAGGTCTAGCTGGCTCTGAAACAAGAACAGGCTGGTGTTATGTTGTTTCTTTTCATTTGTGCTGTGTTATAAAATCAGTGTCAGGTGTTTTTACACATAGAAAGAATATATGAAAAAATTAATCTACCTGATTCCTGGTAGGCTCCAAAGCTGACAGGAGGACCAGCCGCACGTTTACCTGTGAACATGCCAAACATATACAGCGGTCGTTTACTCGTCATCAGCTTACCTTCCACTTCCCCAGAATATCAGGGAATTACTACACTACAGGGAACAAACACACTTTGCCATGTTAAAAAAAGGAGTCGGTAACCGATTTGATGTGGGTTGAATGAGCGGCAGTTTCTGGATTAGGCTCAAATTATTGTTTTAATCAGATTTCTTATCACCAGTTCACACATGGAACTAACCCCGACTTCACTACACTATCTTAATGCACCCTCAACTGTTCTTTCCCATGTGTCATGTTCACCTGGTTGAAGCAGTTGCAGTCTGGCCTCCACAGGCTGTTGAAACACCTCAGTCAGATGCTCCTTTAAAGCAGTAGAAAAGGCCTGGATGGCCAAAACCTTCTTGGAGTCCAGATTGATTCGGGGGGTGTAAGGGTCAAAGTTGACGGCTGACGGCAGGGTAAATGACGTCTGTGAGGAGTTATAGCACACGTGTCACTACAGGTCTGCAACAACCGTGGCATACAGCAGTGTTACCCAGTCTTTCTATACAGGGACCCGCTTTTAAAGACGGCAAACCACTGTGACCCAAAATTTCTAAATCAACTGTGACAAGAAAAAAAATGTTATATATTTATCCATTTTGCTAGCAATATCAATTTCTCTATCTGTAAATATCTAGCTACCCGTCTATCTTGGGAGCTATAGCTATCTAATCATCTAAATAGTGACTAAAACGTTCTATTGTGAATATTCTGCAAATATTTTTGGGGACCCAAAAACATCTCCTATGATCCATCTGTGGATCCAGACCCAGTCTTTGAGAATCTTTGCCATACAGTATACTATAAAAAGACTGGTGTTATTCTTGACGGACGTTGTTTTCAACCTTTATGTCCACAGGTTTTCATCTGACTAACATGTGAGACAAACTGTTGATGATTCAAAATCAAAAGAGCCTATATCAATGTTTCCCATTATTGGTGTTGGAATGAACCAAAACGTCTTGCATTAAAAAGGTTTCAGACTTGAACCACGTGTTCTACAAACACGTAGAGACGACGTAGTACAAATAAACGTACGTCAGATTTTTCCCCAGTGATACAGTGTTGACTTAATTGTAACTTTTACTTTTTTTACTCTGGAGGCATTAGAAGTGATGTTGATAGGTAGATTTTTAACGGTCCCTTGGAAATTCAGTAAAATTATTATTTCTTGAGAAACTGTATTGTTGCTAGCAAGTTATGACTATAAATATTAATGTAGTGTTTATTTTGAAGAGTTTGATTTTAACAGAGGGGGCAGGCCTGAATTTGGTGAAATTTTAAAGATGAATTTAGGATTTAGAAAATAAAGAATGAGCATTTGTTTGGTTGGAGGAAAATGTCTGCAGATTGTCAGAAGTTTATGCACAGGCTAGTTTAGTATCTGCATTTATAGCCTATATTCTGGATTAAGTAGCTTTATTTTTTTAGTATTACATCCCACCTGCAGGAAGGCCATTGTTTGGGACTGACTGAGCAGACTGTTGATGTCGTCTTTGGCTCTGCTCATGCTTTCAATGTTCTCAGTGAACTTCTTCGTGAGAACTCTGAGCTTGGTCTGACCGCTCTCCACCTCCCGATCTACTGCGGTCAGAGCAGCGTTCTCGTCTTGGGTCAACAAGTCGCGCAGGTGCTGATACTCTGCTGCCACCGCTTTCTTCTTTTTGGCTGCATCGTCCTGGTGGAACCATGGAAAGTGTAAAAAAAAGGGAAATTGTTAAAATTCTGCATAAATGACTTAATTCATGGCTCATCTCCAGTTAGGCTGAATGTTTATGTGTCAAAGAATACGTGCAGTGAATGGTTATACATGTCTCACCATTTCAACAAAAAGTCACTTGTTTTTCTGGAATAAAACTTTATGTTTGTATAAAAAAGGTGCCCAATAACAAACACTTTACAAGACTTTTTACATGTTTTAAAAAATGTTTTCACTCAAAGCCAAAGTATGTGTTGATAGTTATTTTTCAGTCAGAAAATTCACTGAATAAAATACAGTGTATAATAATTGTTTCCTGATGTTTTAAAGACACAGTCGGGATATTTAGGCCACTAAACTGGTACATTTGTGAGTTAGAATACCTTCAGTTTATCCTGCATGTTGGCCATTTGACATACAACAGCTTCATTTTTACAAATCCTCCCATCCAGCAAATCCAGCTTATTTGTCAGGTCAGACTGCAAACACAAAAACACACAGAGAAACACATTTATAACACAAACAAACACACACTTTCAGAATAATGGTCCATTGTCCATGAAGGGGTTAAGTATCAACTTTGCACTTAATCCTAATGCTTCACATTTGGCACCTGGGTTTCGCTTTAACAAGGACTAGTAGTTGATGCTTCAGCGTCCTCACTGCAGGATCTCATCAACGGACCAATATTTAGTTGTTTCCTTTATTCCTCAAACCTCTTTGAGCACTCTTTCCTGTGAAGACCAAAACTGTAACTACTGTACTGTACTGTATATCAAACAATGTAGTTTCCATGAGGATAAAATGCAGATACAATTAAAAAAAACTCAGTATCGGTATGTGGCCGATACTGGTCAAAATCACTGGATCAAATATCGGACAGATAAAAATGTAAAATCTGATATAATCCAAACAAATCCTATATTTTGCATGCTAAACTACACAGAGGCAGTAAAAATGTATATAATAATCAGCAAAAGTAGTTTAGCTGAGTCATGTTTTGGCTGTTTATTTGTTCTTTTTGGGAGAACAATATTTGTTACGCAGTTGGAGAATTTTGCATTTGAAATGACTCAGCACAACAGTGTTGTTAACAGCTTCATCGTTCAAAAATGGTCTAAAACGAGTGTATCGGGCTAATAAAAACAAATACGACCGACACTCAACTCCGCTCTGGCTACACGCACACTCAAATCTTTTGTTTCAAAGTATTTCCAAAGTAAACGTGCGAGACGGACCGACCTCTTTGAGCATCCTCTGCTCCTCAGGAGTCGTGAAGGAGCAGCCTTTGTGCACCTGCTGCAGGCAGAGGCTGCAGATGGGGCGGACGTGCTGGGTGCAGAAGAGCTCCATCAGCTTGTGATGCTCTGAACAGATGCGTTGGGACAGGTCACTGACGGGCTGGCTCAGCTGGTGGAGCCGGAACACCGGGTTCTCCAGGTGAGGACGCAGGTGCTCCTCGCAGAAAGAGGCCATGCAGGTGAGGCAGGTGTGACTTGCCTCGGCCATCATGCAGGTATCGCAGCGGATGATGGTCTCCTCCTCGGCTTTCTTCTCCTCCACACGCACACTCCCCGCCTCCTCCTCCACCTCCACATAACCCTTGAGGGACCTCTGGGTGAAGGTCTCCACCACCGTGCTGAGGACAGTGTTCTTCTTCAGCTCAGGTTTGGTGGGGAAGATGCAGCGACACTGGGGACAGGTGTAGACGTCCTCCCAGGAGGCTAGGAGACAGTCGCGGCAGAAGTTGTGTCCGCAGGGAATGGTGACGGGGCAGCTGAAGGGGCTCAGGCAGATGCTGCAGGTCAATTCCTCCTCCAGACTCAGCAGGCTCGCACCAGGTTCGTCCACTGCGGCCGCCATTTTGACAACTCAGGGAAACGAAACTTATCCTGTGAGCCGGAAAACGAAAGTAAGCAGTCACTGTCTGTTTCCTCACGTAAAGAAAATCAGCCATTTTAGTCTTAATATCGCTGTTTTTATATACAAACCGTTGTGTATTTGTTAGTAATATATTTGTTTTTGTTTTTTTTTTTTAAAAATACGTATCAACCTGTCATCAACATTCAGCGCGACGTTAACACTGACATTCGAACTGGTTCAAACACACCAACAGGGAGTGAATGAGTTAAATATGTCCGATGCGTAGGAGATAAAGAAAATACAATTTACCGTGTGTTTCCAGGAGAACAGCAAATGAGAGGCGAAGTAGCTCGAGTTGAACCGAGCGACACTTCCTGCTTTCGTCTGCGTTTGGATACCCACGGTGAGGCGGTGCCAGGGCATCAGCGGCACCGCAGGACGTCCAGGTCAGGTGTTCCAATGAAGTAGGTCCAACTGCGGTCACGCAATCCCGGAGGCGGAGCCACAGGAGGGGAGAGCCTGAAAATACACACAAACTCAAGTCTGCAATAAAAGAATCGAAACTTATCAGTATATGATAAGGGCTATGTTTAAGGCTTGGGTCAGGGATTCTCAAAGACTGGGTCGGGACCCACATATGGGTCACAGAAGATTTTTTTAGTGTCCCCCCCCCAAAAAAAAAAAAAAAGAGTATGTGATTTTAAATAGCACGAATAAGTTGTATTAAATTTTAATGGCTGTTAATTAGTCATGATATGTGTGAAGATAATTTGCCATCTTTAAAAAGTAGGTCCCCATATATAACTTTACCAGAGTGCAAAAGATGGAGCGGGACTACAAGAGAGTAGAACTTGAATTTGTCCAAACAACTAATAAAAACAAATCAGCAATAAAGCAGTCAAATATATTAGTATCACACAAAAAGGATTATGGTTAAGGTCAAGTTTAAAGGTCTAGGTCAGTGATTCTCAAAGACTTTGGGACCCAAAAAAGATTTTTGTTAGGGTCCCTAAACAAATTTGAAGATTTTTCCTAACCTTTTAGTTAAAATTTTTGTGTATGTGTTTTAAATAACAAGTTTAATTTAAACGTCTCTTAGACGGAGTTCAGTTACAAATTTAAAATTACATTAGATGTAACATATATGGCTGTAAATGAGTCGCTACCTTATGCACAAATTTGCTTTTGTCACGATTTACGGTATACTGTGATTTGGGTCACGATAGTTTTCCATCTTTAAAAAAGTGGGTCCCCATATACACATTTTTATGTTATTTTTTTTATTTTTAGCAGTCATTCCACAACTGTCATCATACATTAATGATAACAGGAAGTAGTCACCCTTTGCAGATAGAACAAATCATGATGACAGATCACATAATGACAGACCCTTCTTTTTACGGTTAAGGTAGACCTTACAGACTAACACAACAAATATGTTTTAATATTGGCACGAGAGAGGTACCAGATCCACTACAGTCAGTTCTGGTCCTGTCGTTGAAGGTGCCGGATCCTGTTCCAAACATGAAATTAATAACAAAAGGTAAACAAAGATCACTGCCACTGTTACACTGAATAATTACACACCGCAGAAAAGACAGTCACCTCTAGGTGAATGCATTTTTATTAATCTGAAAGGTTTTGAAAACATTTGTCATTGAGATACAGTCAAAGCTGAAATGCAGACACTTACTGTGGGTTTTTTTTTTCACAGTTTGTATACAGAATATAGAGTTCACAGGGTTTACATGATACAAATCTGTGAGTCTGAAACTGTTGGGGCTCAGGTGCTGTTGATGTGTTGCTTTTCGGGATGCTGTGCGTTGTTGGGGCCACTGTTGTAGGCCTCGCTGAGCTGGTGAAGGTCCCTCAGCATTCCTGCAAACTGTTCCTCCTGGGAGATACACAAAACACAGACAACCATCATCTCATTAAGACAGTTTGTAACTGAGCTGCTATACTCTCCGTGAAGAGGGTTAGGGTTATATATCTGAGTATTAACCACAATATGAACTTATTACCCAGAACACATAAAGACACCCAAAATATTATTTTACTTATATTTCAAATAAAGAATATGATAATAATATACTTTTTCTTTTACTGAGAAAGGTCATTTTCACTTCAGTCTGTGAACTGTAAAGGTTTCCACCAATGACAAATTTGAATTATATAATATTTGACAGAGAAAAAAGTGACTGACAAAAACTGTGAAGTAGGAATTTGTCTGTTTTTGATAAAAGATTGTATGTATTTATGGGGATCATACTGTATTTGTACAAATATCTTTTGTGATTTGTGGATGGCATCCAGATTTAATACTAATTTTAGTGTCCAAACAAAAGCGTTTAGACTTGTATCCATCACATTATTACCTCTGTCAAGGAGGTTATGTTTCCATTGGTACACCTCCAAGTTTGGCCTTCTCTTTTTAACTTTCTGTCTACAGTTTTTGATGGATCAGTCTGAGTTTTTTGTGATGGGAAGGTGATCACCAAAGGTCTGTTCTCATTAAATTTAGGTATGATTCTACCCACTGATGACATCACAAAAAAGTCTAACATTTTCAGAAACTTTCTACGTCTTGTAATGGGCAATACTGAAAAAAACATTTTTCTGACACTATGTATATGCAGGATTAGATATAGCAGACTTAGTTTGATCCGAATCTGATCCAGATTTAAATTTAAGTCCCATTTAACAAGATCGGATGTGTATATTTCAGTGACATCTTAAGGCAGAACTATGCCGAATTTAACAGAGAGTCATTGTGATGGTTAAGTGTCTTTTTTTGCAGGGAGACTGGGGGGCTGTCCACTCCACTGTCTGTTAGTGGAAAAGCAGCCTTGCAAGATCAGGGCCACCGGCCCAGTGTCATACACCACCATAGCCAGGTAACAGTTATTTTAGACGTTCATTGTGGTACAGTGAAAAAGAAGCAGAGAAAACTGTTTACGGAGGAAGTAAGAAAGAGGAAATGACGGTCTGACCGAGCGAGGAGCCACACACGAGTAAACACCAGACTGACTTTGTTCACATAGCGAGAATTGGAAAACATAGAAGCATGCAAAATGGATGCCAGCCAACATGGACATGGCTCCACAGCTTGTGTTTCTCGGCTCTGTTGAAACAAATGCATATGGCCAGGAGAGGGGAACAGAGGCGGGAGCATCAGTGATGAGGATACAGAGAAAAAACAATGGATGGGTGGATGGTGGTCACTTTAATAGATCAGGATGCATCAGGATGTCATGCTTATATGAGATGGAAGCAAAATTTTCTGGATCCAGTGGCTCAAAATGTAAATAATTCAGGTGGCGGTATGTAAAACACAGGTGATTAAACATTAAAGCCTTGGCAAAGACCTGCACTCACTGAGAGTTCTTGTCTTCCATTATTATTATAATTATTATTTGCGTTCAACACACTTACCAGGACGTTCATTCGCTCAGCTGCTGCAATGGCAATGCTCAACTTCCGCTCGTCTTCCTCCCTCTCCTCCTCAATCACACCCAGCCTATGACAAACAAAGACAGAAGGAGATGCATTAGCAGAAAACCTCAACGTCAGGTGACATGAAAACCTAATATTTGATCAAAAACAGCTCAGCTTGTCAACAAAACTCAGTGGTCACTCAGTAAAGTTTAGAATACTTGACATGCTCTAAGGCTCAAACTGGCTGAAGAGAGGACGGGACCTACAGGATATCTACCTTGTTTTTTTTTACTGTTCTTTCTGAGAAAAGCTGAGTTAAATGTTTGGAGGTTTACCCATTATCTCGTTTGCCACTGACACCATTTTAGAAAGCTTGTTTTTTATTCCTGCACCTGCGGCAACCTCAGGGGAGTGAAAGGTTAAAAGACCTTCTATGAGAGATTTCTACACCAGTTCTAAGATTTGTTGACTTAAACCAAAGCTGCTAAGGTTTCTTAGAAGATGGAGACAATGAAGCTCAACTGACAATCTAGGACTGTACCCAGATATTTCAGTTTTTATCGTCATCATGGATGTGATGAACGTGAATCGTGCAGCACTTTGGGGCGGAGTCTATGCCATAGCAACCTCTCAATAAATGAGAATTTTGGCAAGCTGCTCTCGTGTTACTGTTAGGTCATCATTTCAAGCAACAAAATATACGATTTTGATGTCATAGCGATGAACTGAACACAACTCCAGAATTTATATTCTGCACACACACAAATGGCAAACTCAAATCTACATTTGTTTGAACACTGATTATTTTTCATAATAATTCTGTTAAACTCCACAGTGTTACCTGAAGGTGGCGCTGGTAAGCTGTTCCTCCCGCAGAGCCAGTAAGTTCCTCAGCTCGGTCACCTCAGCCTGCAGCATTGCATTCTGGTCCTGGCTTTGGTTGATGAAGTCCTCCAGGCGCTTGGCCATGTCCAGCTCCCGCTCCGTCACCTGCTCGATCCCCAGACGAAGCTCCGACAGCTCTTGGCCGTGCTGATGAGTAAACCATACATGTCATGTAATTTGATGATATAACTGTGCAGCACATAACCAGAGGGAGCTAAATTCAAGTTCCACTGTGTAACATTTAGGAGTGTAAATTTGAAAACTGGGTAAAAAACATTGTATCTTCATCAGACAAAACCTGAAATTGTACTTTTTTTTAAATTCCAATCTTAAGTATTCAAAAACAACTAATTTAGGAAATGTTTTTCATACTTTCCTACTATATTACATGTAAAGAGCTGGTATAAACAGTAACATGCAGTATTTTAGCTGCCAAAAAGTGATTTGTGGCTCCTATACCTTATTGGAGGAGGTGTATTTTAAAAAGTTAAAGCCCACTCCATCCCACAGTTCCAGGTTATTTCAATAGGTAAAAGGGGCTGATGTGCCAGTACAGTCTCACCAGTAGATGTCACTAAGTCTTACACATTGGACCTTTAGAACAGTAGCTCTGCTTGTCGTACCCTGTCCAGTAGGTTGATCTGCTCGTCCTCAGTCTTCATCTCACTTGATTCCTTACTGAGACTGTTTTTGATCCAGGGAACTGGTTCATGTGTACGTTTGAGACTGGCACTCTGAAACAAGAAGCAAGATTTGACACATGAGAACCAGGATTTAGTGACATACGCAAATTAGCTGCAGAGCACAGAAGCCAAAATGACAACGCTCACGGTTCCTTTTCATGCACTCACAGTATTTGGTGGTGAGATCATTGGCTGGTTGGTCTCCATCTCTTGTTCGTGGTCAGTTATCGGCAGAGCTTCAGAACTTGTCTGCCGCTTTAAGGCCCGTTTGGCGTGACCAGTGGGTCGGTGCGGAGCACTGTGGGTTCTTTTGATTGGCGTTCTCTCTTTTGTAGTCCTCCGAGTCCGAATGTCCCTTTTGAATAAATGAGTAAATATATTATTTATGAGTATCATTCATTAAATACACTCTGTCTTTTTTAGTTTGATGTTATTATTCTGCCTCTGTTTGTTCTTTGTGAACAAAAACTATGTAACATTTTTGTTTGCGGGATCCTTTATCTGAAAACAGGCTCTCTGAAGCAAAACTATCAGACCCGACTAAAGGGAGCTTTTGTTTGTATACAGCAGCAGAGCAAGAGCAGAAACGTTATCCCATCAAACAGCTGAACAGAAAAATCCACTCAAACTATGATATTGTTGTTGCCTACATCTGTCTTGATATAAAACAAATCACTTCCTGTGTGCAGCGAGGGCATGTCACCAGGTGACACTAGACCAAAATGCCACTTAGACTGAAAGCTGTTAGACTGAAAGGTGTTTATATTTAAAAGTTATGCACTACAGCTTTAAGGCCATAAATGAATGATTTAATACATCACACATTTTCAAACCTGGTTAATCAAGTCATTAAGCCAGTAACTTGTTAGCCAACGATACAGAGATGTTCTCTAGTTCATGTCAGCAGAGGTTTAGCGACAAATTATAGAATTATGTGGATTCTATCCCCTCACACCACTTGAGCTCAAACCCCTTTTTTATTTTAGGGCATTTTGAATCCCCCAAGGCTTAATACTTGTCACAGTCTGCTCCCCTTTCACCTGCCTCTCAGTAATTTTCCATTCCCTCTCCACTCACCTGCCAGCCACGCCCCCCTCATCAGACCTACTCCCCTCACCTGCTTGACTCACCTGCTTCTCATCACCAATCAAGCTAGGATTTAAGCTCTCCCTGCTCACTCACTCTCTGCCAGATTGTTCTACATGCTCACGCAAGACTTTCCAGCACTCTTCTCCGGACTGATCTCCCGCTGTCGACTCTGCCTGCCTTGGACTAACCCGTTTGCTGTACTCCCGGTAACCGACCCTGCCTTCCGTCTTCGACCACGAGCTTCTGATCAGCTACTGGTGTCTTGCTCCTGGTACGTCTGCCTCAACTGCTGCCTACCTGCTTGCTGGACTGGTGTTCCCAGCCTAAGCCCCCGGACTTTCCCTGTGCCCAGAGAGACTGTTTCCTGTGTGTGCTGCATTTGGGTTCTAATTACACCCGTTACAATACTAGAATCTACATTAAAAATTGTAATCGCTAATATGACCTTAAAAAGTCCAGGTTTCTCCTTAACGACAACTGACCGGAAGTAAAAATATTGGCTTATATTTTCGCGGACGTTATACTTTCCATGCATGTAGTCAATTCTGTGGCAAACAACAGTGACATTGTTATTGTCTATTCTCTTTCACAGCTCAACATACGGCTCTCGGAGGCCTTTGGATTCCACAGGAATCTGCTGGAGGGACGACTGATGAGGGCTGTACTTGCTCAGGTCTTTAGGAGGAACATACACCGGCTTGACTTGTCCTGGTGTGCTGCAAGGTAAGATGAAACAACACCATGTTCACGATCATGTTCTACTAACAAGTGAGATCAGATGTAGGCTCCCAACATACCTGCTAACCATGATGCGTGGTGCCTCCGGACCAAGTGACTCCGTTATCTGGTTCAGAATTGATGGCAGCGGGTCCAGCTTGTCAATAGTGTCCTGAGAAAGACAAGTTGTATTTGAGACCCTATTGAGTAAAGTTACTAAATGAGTAACCGGTCTTTTTGGACACAAATGAGACCTAATGCAAGCACCTAGTTTGATGTTTAGTCTTTGGTTTGATTCACCAGATGAAGTATTGTCTGTGAAATTTGTTGTATACACTCTAATTAAGTTTATGACAAACTACACAGAAAGGTTTGCAGTGTAAAAGTAACAATAAAATTGTCAATCCACCACCAAATTCCTATTAGGACCAAATACACTCCGGAAAAGTATTAAATTCAACACATTCATTTTAAAGTACCACTAAAAGAGTCAAATTCAACACCGTTCTAGAGTACATTTGGTCTTCATTAGAATTGGTGTCAAATTGACCATTTTAGTGTTTTACTGTGTATGCTTTATACTACTTTGGAGGTGCTTGTAGGATCTTCAAATGGCTTTGGAACCCCCCCAAATTCTCACATCAGTTCACAGCTTTTCAACTGATCATGAGCTCATTTTATGTAATTTTGTGAAACCAGTGTGTTTGACCATCTTTTCTTGCATAACCAGACCCTCAGTGGTAGTTCAGACTCAGCTCAACAGAATAATAATTGAGTTTCACAAAGACTGGGGATTTTGGTGTTGCCTAAAAAGGCTACAGTTACAAGTAATTATCAAACTGGAGCCAGTGTTTTTCCACCTTACCTGATCCCTTAGATGGATGATGTCAACCAGTAGACCGTGCAGCACTGCCAGGCGCAGAGGCAGATCAACGTAGCCATCGAAAGAGGTCATGGGGATTTCGCTGTCCAGACTGGACACTGTTTGTAGAAAACCCCTCATTCCGTTCCAGTGCTGCTCCAGGAATTCATTCATAAAAAGCATGTACTCTTCCTTCTCACCAAACCTGAATCAGAACATACAATTTGATTCACATGCGATTCAAACCAGGTTCGACTTGTTAGTATACGTCACGGACTGAAAAAACTTAAACTTGTGGTTAATTGGTACTACGTCAAACTGAAATTTTCAATTCCTCAAGCTGGCAAAGCATAAACTTGGTTTCCTCTTTGGCCACAAATAATGAATTAGCTAATTTTATTCTTGCTGTCGTCTTCTTTTTCTGTATATCAGCTTCTACTTTTATTTCTCTGAGCATGCACAGAGCACAAAGGCCAGTTTGGGTCCAATTTGATGTATACATGGAATATTAATTTGACTTCCAACACATTATTTGGGTAAGTTAGTCATTTTTTTGTCAGACCAACACAATAAATAGATTTTTTTTTAAAGTCATGTGAATGTACTGAGTCACAAGATACTTCAACTTTGTGTCTGTTCAGATCTAAGGCTGCTCACAAGGTGAAGTTGGCTAAATTCTGGATGACTTTTGCAGTTAACGTGAGGGTCCGCAGGGTGTTTGTCTCTGGATATGGCTGTGTCAGACCAAAAAGAGAGGGACTTAGGATAGCAGGACATAAGAAGCGCAGGAAGAGAGAAGCCGAGATAAGACGCTGGCCAATCTCTGGTCTGCCCTGGTCTTCGCACAGCTCCATCCAACTGGAGAAGATTTTGTTTAACTCTTCAGGAAAAGGTCTAAGGGAAAGAAACATGTCAAAGATCAGCTCAGTGAGTTCCTCTCGCGTTTGTGTTATTTTCTTTTCCCACCAATGTCTTTTCATCTCTCACCCATGGATCTCAATAATCTTCTGCACCACCTCCTCGCAGGTTTTCCTCAAGTGCTTCTGATTGTTTGACAGTTCAGAGGCAGGACATTTGCGAGGATCAACTTCGCAGTTCTCCACCGAAGCGTAAAGACGTGTGATGAAATCTCCTACAGTTAAAAAAAAAAAAACAAAAAAAAAAACAGTTTACCAAAAACAAAACATCAAGCGACAACATTTACAAGAAGCATTCGAGCGACTCTACCTAGTGTGTCAATGAGGTACTTCTGTCCAACGAGCTTCATATACTCATCTATGGCTTTTGTGGCCAGTGTGTTCTCTCTGAAGATCAGTGCTTCCTTCTCTCCAAGACGTTCCACCTCTGCACTCCCCAAATCAATGAGGAACTCCTGAAGCATACGCATTCGGTCAAGAAAACTTGCTATTATTGCTTAGAATAAATTTATTTCAGACTCTGTTTGAGCCAAATACTCACCTTGGCTTTGCCAATACTCTGAAGCACATGGACCAGAGCACCTGCGAGCTCTTCCTTCTCCTTGACATTGAGAAGTGGCTCCAAACTTCTGCACATCTCTACGTAATCCACTGTCACATACTCTGCAAACTCTTTGTATTTCTCCAT
Organism: Brachirus orientalis; assembly: GCA_016785285.1. Classification (NCBI taxonomy): domain Eukaryota; kingdom Metazoa; phylum Chordata; class Actinopteri; order Pleuronectiformes; family Soleidae; genus Brachirus; species Brachirus orientalis. The sequence continues at coordinate 794,475 of JAFBJR010000175.1, forward strand.
GGGTAGCACCTTCAAATTCTGGAAACGAGCCTTAACACGGAGGGACATCTGTGCTCCCAGCAACTCTTTGCTCCCTGCTGAGCCTGAGGCCTTGTACAGAGTGACGGGATACCATCTCTCTTGATAGGTCCTGCCTCGGATATCAGCTAAAGGAATAGCCACACTGCCCAGTGGGTGCAGGCTGGTCTCGTCCTTGGAGTGACGTTTTTTCTTGGGGTCCTCCTCGCGGAAGAGATGCAAGGTGATTTGGGAGACGCATGGCAAGTTGTCCAGCTCAAAAAATTCACCCCAGAACAGTTGACACCCTCCAGTCACACCTCCACTGGCCCCGAGACCTCCTGAGGACCCAGTGGAACTGCTCTCTGCCAGACTGGAGCGGTTTGATGGCTTGCCGACAGCTCGGCTGCTCGTGCGTGCAAACAGGGTGCCATCCAGGTGTACCTCGCAGTAATAATGCCGTTTGGGTGGAAGATCTTTAGCTTCGTTTATCCACAGGCTCAGGGAGTTCTCTGTGCGCTCAATGTTATCCTGGGAACATTTAAATCTTTGTTTGAATTTACTTTTTTTGGTAAAACATTTCTTAAAGTAAATGGCTAACAGGGTCTTACCTTATTGGGTTGAGCAGCCCGTCTTAGGTCTTCAATCCATCGGTCACGTTCAGCAGCCGAGGAGCAGCCAAAGCAGTGGGTGCTCTCAGAATTTATCACCTACAGTATATGTACATTTAAACTGTCAGTTTCTTTCTTTCTTTTTTGGACAAAATGGAGGACATCATTATAAATCAAAGAGTACCTCAAAGCAGTACTTTTCCCCCAAAATGGAGCTGTGGACTGGCCGGACGACAGTGGTGTTGTCTGCACTCAGATCCAGACTCTCCAATGGATTGACTGGGATGGACACAGACTCCCGGGAACCATAGTGCCTTAAAAATAGTAAAAAGAAAGTCAAGAGTAATGTATAAAAATCATATGAATGAATAAGCAAACCGCTATATAATGTCTTTGCTTGCCTCTCAAGCTCTTTTAGTGAGGGATTGTTTTAAATGGCATAGTCAGTACTGTGTAGGTGTCAGTGCCTCATAAAGCAAACAACAAAAAAACAAAAACTATCAGCTACAATCATGTTACCACAGAGATGCTATAGCTTGCCTATGATTCATTGTTCCCCTATTCACCTCAAATCTGAAAATTTGAAGTATGGATCTTTTGCTTTTCAACCACAACATACTGTACCTGCTTCCTTTGACCAGGCCGATCGAATTTGGTTGGGTATTGCTATTCTTCTTGGCCTTGTTCTCCAGAATTCGTCGTTTAATGAGTGCCTAATAGTGGAGAGGGCAAGCATGATGTTTGATGGCAATTATGTAGTGTATAACATAAACAGGAAATGGCAAAAGGATTGTTATCTCTTGGGTCAAATACTCACCCTCACACCACCATCTTGGCTCTTTGGGCGAGGACCACCTGACTGGCCTACATGGTCAGGACTACATTCTAAGCACAAAAAAAAACCCAATGACATGTAAAATAATCTGAAAAATTCACTTTGGTGCCTGTGTTTTGTACTGTATCATGCAAACTAACTTAAATGTAGTTCCTTTTTGTTTATGGGTTTCAGCCAATATTTTATCTTTTATTAAAATCTCTGAGTCATCTGTTTCCAGACTGACTTCAAACCACATTTTCCCCGAAAACTCTTATCTGTTGTTAGCAGTGAACACACACAGTGCTTCAAATCTTTAAAGATCACACTCTCAATACATTAGCCAATCTTGAAATATTAGCAATAATTTAAGGTTAATAACAAACTAAATTAACAGAACAGTTGGGAGACTTTTTAAAAAATGCGATAAAACTAAAATCTGGAATTTGTTGAATTTGGGAAAACAGTACAAAGAAAATTGTTCCTGTGTTTTCATTGACAAGCCTATGTCTATTTTTGCAGACATTAAAAAAAAAACTCACTCAAAATAAGTTTGGACAAGCAGCACTATTCTGGCTGGGTCCACAATTAGCAGGTTAGCTGGAAACAGGTGAGGGTATAAGGATATTTGATGTTAAAGGAGCATCCACAAAAAGCTTAGTGTTTGCAAGGATGAGTCATGTCTCACCGTTTTTAGCCAAACTTCATGAGAGAATTGTTAGTCAGAGTAAGACTGCAGTTTGCAAAGTATTTAAGTATTTCACCATCGACCGCACAGAATCATGAAATAATTCAGGGTGTCAAGGAAAATCTTGGTGCGTAAAGACCAAGCACTTTTGGCATTGTTGGTCATTTCAAAATGTAAAGGCCAAAAAGCAGAAACTACAGCTAAATGTGTCTGAACATCAAGAATTTAGGTGGTATTGTAACAAATCATTATGATGGAAATCATGAAAATAGCTCAAGAGTACTTTAGAGAATCAATGTCATTCAACACAGTCTGCTGCTCTATTAATACTCTGCAACCTTAAACACTATTTTGCAAAGTTTGTTTTACAGAAATGCAACACAGTAATCTGAGATAAACTGAAACAAATAATGGAAACATGTTCTGTGGGTTCTTACCATCCATGCAGTGCAATACCCAAAGTGTCCCAATTTTTCTGAAAGTGGGTTTATGTTTGTTTGTAGTCCTTCATTTACATGGTGAAACACAGTAGAAATAATGTGAAGGCATATTTGAAGAGAAAGATCTGAGTGTAAAAAGAGTCCTGCTCTTTTTTTTTAGCTTACCCAGGGCCCCACCACAAATAAACCAGCGTCTAAATCCCATCATTTAGTCTGCAGGTGTTGTCAGTCCAAACAGCATTGCCTTCTTCCTCTTCTGTCTGTCAAAGTGCAGTGTGTGACATTTTCTTCTGAGCAAAACAGCAGAGATACAACCCACTGTATCTCCTCTTTCTTTCTCTCTCTGTCTTTCTCTCTCATAGGTCACACAAGGGGTGATACCATCTTCATAAAAAAAAAACTTAAAGGAAGCAATTTGACAGTCACACGCACGCATCAACTTCCAGCTATTTCCTGTGTGACTCTCTGCAGACTTAGAGCCATAGTGAAATCAGACGCTGTTGCATTTCTTTAATGTTCTCTTTTATTCTGCATTTTATTCATATGTACTGAAAGTAAATCTCTTTGGTTACTGACATTATAACTCGAGTGAGAAGCTGAGGGTCTTGTTCCCCATAGACCATCTATGCAAACCAGGTTTTTTATCCAACCAGTGGAGTCGATGGATGGCTGATGGTTAACAGCTGCTTCTGTCCTCCAAACCACAAGACTGTTATGTGTGTGTGTACTCGTATATGTATCTCTGAGAGGACCAAAAACAACAATTTAAAACCACAGGAATCATTTCACATTTTGTGAAATGTCCTCACGTTCTATCACATTTTAAAATGGCTGTTTATGGTTTATTAGTTTTAGGGTCAAGGTTAGAATTAGGTTTGGGTTAATGTTAGGTTAAGGGATTTAGTTTGGGATTAAGGTTAGGGTAAGAGACTTTCAATAAGTGTCCTCACTAAAGACATAATTAAAAAATGTGTGTGTGTGTGTGTGTGTGTGTGTGTGTGATTTAACCTGCATCAATGTCTACAAGGTTCTGCATGCTGACGTTGGACAGGCAACTGCTGAAACGGTTTCGGGTCCACATCGTTGGCTGAGAAACACACACACACACAGACAATTGTGACAAACTCTTACTACCTGAATTAAATTAATTCTTATGAAAATGATAATATAACATCAAATGTACTTGTATGAATGGGGAACCACTAGAAAATCAAACACATTTATTTCCAGTCAGGTGAACAGATGACCACACATGTCTATGAGCAGGATTAACAGACTAGATATAGAGAATTCATCTCCATGGTAACTTGTTTTATCTAATCTTGCTAAATCCAGGCTAACTTCAGCCAGGATAACCCTGGGTTTGTGCAGTAACCTCCTGTAATACACCTGATGAACCACATGGGGAGTCACTAAGTGAGATTATGTGTGTGTACCTGGTATTGCTTATGTTGTGGGGACCTAAATGTGTTTACACACTCACATTATGGGGATAAAATCAAGTCCCCATAACGTAAATGACTCCATTTTAAGGTGTGTGTGTGTTTTAAATGTAATGTTTTAAAGTGAGGCTGAGGTTAGGGTTAGGTTAAGGTTAGGGTCAGGGTCAGGGTCAGGGTTAGGACACTAGTTGTCATGTCTGGTTTGAGTTGCTCCTATGTCACTTCCTGTTTTATTTTCTTACCCCTTCCTGTGTTCTCCCTGGAGTTTTGTCTCTGCCTTTGTTTTAGGAGTCTGGCTGACAGGTGAGGCGGGACTTCAATCAGCTCAGCTGTTCCTCATCGCCAATCAGTTGCAGCCTTACTTAAGCCTGGGTTTCCTGTTTCTCCTCGTCAGTGCGTCTTCTCCTTTTGTCCGGTAACCACGTGTCGCTACTCAGCTGCTAACTCGCTTCGTTGCTCTGTGTTTGCTCCTTTTGTTTCTTGGGCCTTTTTTCCTAATGGTCATTTTTTGTTTCCGTTTTTTCCCCCCAGTTTCCTTCAACTCCTGAGCTTCGCCTCACCAGCCGGCCAGACTCAGCGCTTTTTGTTTATTCATGGACTGGTTAACTCGTGTTTTTGTGTTCATTAAAGACTTTTTGTTACTCCTTTTATTCAGTCTCCGCTCTCGGTCCTTTTTAGTTTTTTTACGGTTCTCGTAACCGTGACACTAGTAATTATGGTTAAGGTTAGGGTAAGTCTCCAGGAAATGAATGTAAGTCAATGCAATGTCCTCTGAAGTCATGGAAACCAGTGTGTGTGTGTTAATACCTCCTCCTCTGGTGATATGAGAATCTGTCCTTCCTCGAGGACACACTTGCTAATGTCCCACAGAGGAACCTCCTGTGGCGGAGCCCAGTGCAGTCGAGGAAGCTCAGTGGGTCCAGCTGATGCCAGTGGGTCAACCTCCTCCATGTCTGCGACACAAACATGAACACAAACATGAACACAAATTCGACCCTACACGCCACACGACACCATCTGATCACCTTCAGTGGAACAATGGACAACCCTGAACCACCTGAGAACAGATGTAGGACGCTTTGTGTTCTCGTGGGCAGTTTCCACTCTTAGTGCAGGAAACCACTACGAACCGTGGAACACATGATAATGGACCTGGACGATAAAACGTTCATCAGTACAATTTCTTATCAATAATCAGCAATAATCCCTGCTGCTGCTTGTATAATTTACATCGTAGTTCTATAAACATAACTGATTCTAAACTTGATACAACTGTTTTATATTTGCTCCTGGTCCCTCTCTCTTTTCTGTCTCTCCCCCCTTTCTGTCCCCCATTTTTCCTTTCACCCCAACCTGTCTAGGCAGATGAGTGCACATCTTTGAGTCTGGTTCTTTCAGAGATTTCTTCCTGTTTTTTTCTCTCTACTGCCCCCTAGTGTTTGCTCATTGAGTGAACTGTTGGGTTTCTTTTTTCTCTGTCATACTGTAAAGGTTTTGGCCTGGAATTGAATTGAATTGAATTGAATTGAATTGAATTGAATTGAAACACTGGACTTGCTCTCCTCAACTCAATGAATCATGACGTTAACTCCTTTGACGTGACCTTATTTTTGGTTTATACAAAATACAGCCTTAAAAATGAATCATATGCATGGTTCAAATTTCAGGGGAAGCAAAAGGGAAGCTTGGCTCGCCTGAACACGACACAAGCTCCCCTGAAAGCCTATTTTGAGAGACACTGAGGGGGAGCTCAGACTGAAACGTCGTCCATTTTTGTGTGTCACAGGTTACAGACCTAGAATAAATTAGTTTTTTCGCTCATTACATACCAATTTCCAAACCCTTGTCAGTGTCCTCACTAATAAACCTAATGCTGTTCATGCAGTTGGCACCCACGCGTGGTGCCGTTCACCCATTTGGTGCGGCCACTGCATTTGAATGGAAAATAACCATCTCCCCTCTGTGTATAAAGTGTAAAAACAAAGTAAGGACCTACTGTCATTGGATTTGGCAGTGTCCTTTAATATCCAGATATTGGAAAAGTATTGCTCGGGTGCTTAGTTTAATTTTCCACAAAACTGTAAAGATAGAACCAGTCTTATTCCTGCTGAATATTCATGGGGCAGCTTTCTTTATCTTATTCTATAAACAGTTGACCTTAGTGGGCAAACCTCTGTTTCAGTGGATTAAGGGAACACCTCCTCCATTCATTTCCCCGTGGTAGAAGGTAAAATATTTGTTACGTGATACAGTATCTGGCAGCACCTCCCCTGTTACCTTCCTGGTAACTGGATTTTGTTGACCAAACTTTGTCTTCACTAACAGGTCATAGATGTGTAAATTATAATAAAGAGTAAGAAAAACGTGAATCTAGTCTGTATTTTTGAACGCTCCATGGATGAGGGGTCACTTGAAAATTGAGCTCTTAGAGAACCAAGCATATTTCTCATCATATATGGATTTTACAGGAGGGTAATTGGAGGCACATGCCGGCCCTTGTTTGTTTCGTTTATTTATTTTTTGGCTGGTAATTATGGCTTTTTATCTCCCACAGCACGTGGTTACTCCCATCTGTGGAGCTGCTGCTGCTGCTGCTGCTGCTGCTGCTGATGCTATCGCTCTCCTTTCATGTCCTACCAGGACGAGCTGCAGACATCCTGTGCTCTCTCTAGAGTTTTCATGACGTCGATGGACTCAACACGTACTCGCATGGTGTGTCCAGTGTTACACTTTGTGTTTCTCTAAAGCATAACGATGTAAAGTCAGAACAAGAAGAAATTAAATGAAAACTACCTCATCATTCAAGGTTTTCCACAGAAGGGAGGCAAAAATAAATAATCTTCTTAAGATTATGCTTAAAGGGAAACAAAACCAACTCTTCTGAAACTAACTTCACCCCAAAGCCCGTTCTAACGCCAAGAAAATCCTCAATCTCTTTTTGAACAGATTTCTGTGACTGCTGTTGATTTTTCTTCTGGTTGATGATAATATTCTGGCTCATTTGTTTTTAAAAACAGTTTTAAATCTGGATTATAAATAAAATAATCTGTCCGGTTACAGTATGTGGCCGTTTACCTGGGAGTAAAGCTGAGCTGCTGTTCCGACTCTGCAGCTTTGGCCTCTTGAGCTTCTGGGAAACATTCCTGAGGTACTTCTTCAGCAGCTTCCCTCCACTTGCTCTCTGGGAAGTGTCTGCATTGGAGACGCCCGAGGCCTCCGCAGCAGCTGAGGGTGACGCCGCGTTAGCCGAGCCGCCCGCACTGGAGGACGGAGACAAGGCCGCGAACAGTATGCCCGGAGGTTCGGACAGGGCCCGTCTGAACGGGTTCTTCTTGGTTCCACTGACGTTTTTATCAGGCTTTACTCCTTCTCCACTTTTCCCAGCAGATGAGTTCTTATCTCCAGTGTCCTCACTCAGGCTCTTGCGCCAGTTCTGCATCTTGTTCCATTTGTTGGTGGAGGCCTTCTGGATCTTATCCATGGTCGATGTGGAAGAAGCGGCTCCTCCTTCTCCTTCATCCAGGGTTCCTTTGGAGCCCGTGTGCCAACTGTATGTTTTGAGGGGGTCGGAGGTGTCCGATTTTTGTCCTGGTGGCGTCTCAGCAGGAGATTCTCTTTCTGTCTCGGGTGATCCGTGCTCCTTGGTGGCTTGCTGAGCTGCAGACTCTGAATCTTTCTCCTCTGTGCCCATTTCAAATGTGTAGGGTGTGCGACTCACAATTCTTGTCTCTTCTCTTCAGGACGCATCAAAAAGAAGTTCAGAAACCTCCACAGGAGATGTGGTGTGCTTCTGATTTGGAGTTTGTTGCCTGCGATGAGGATCACGAACTTGCCCCTCTTGCTTCTCTCGCTTCCTGTCTTGCAAAAACGTTATCCTGTGACAGCATGTGTTGATGCTCTGCCTCTGTTTGTGGTTTTGTTTGCTGCAGTGCCCCACTCTTTTCACCTACTGGCTGTTTGCTTCCTCATGAAATGACACAGAGAAGTTCACCTACTGACAGAAATCTCACTCTTGTTGACTTCTCTGTGTTTTCACCTAATACTTCCTTTGCTTTTTTTCACTTCTTGCTCTGCTTCTGCATCTAAGGTTTTGTTCTCATCATATCCACAGGGTCAGGAATACTTGAAGAAATCAGCCTTTTATTTAACCCAAAGTTCAGTTCAGAGACTGGATTTCACAAACACAGTAACTGTTCGAAGGATGACGTTCACTTGAGGACACAGAAGGTTGTGGTTCAGATCAATAAAGCTGTGTGAGTGGCGGAGTCCATCAGTTGTCACACAGCTTACCTGTTTGGAGGACAGACTATTGACTGTTAAAATCAGTTTCCTGTCAAAGCAGTTTCCTGCCGAGTTAGGTTTGTCAAACTCTGAAAACCACTTCCTGTTCTTCTGCTTGTACACAGCTGCAGCGCGCTGACATGATGTCCCCATTCATGTCAGTCGTGGAACAATAAGCAATTAATGGACAGTGAATTACTGATTAAATTACATTTAATGTTAATTTAAGCGTATGGCTGCTGACATGTGACTGCTGTTCAGTCATATGTTCATCATTTAGCTCTATGTGGTTAGAGAGGCTACAGAGTTGCCTTCTTTTCGATTTATCAGTCAGTTATTCCTTCATTTTCTACCACTTTGTCCTCCACACGAGGCTAATCCAAGCTGATATGGCGTTAAAAGGACAGAAAAACACCCTGGACAGGTCACTGGATCATCACAGGACAAATATACCGAGATGAACATGGAGGAAATTCATGCACACACTGGAGCAACATGCAAACTCAACACAGAGAGACCAACGGTTGATCCAAGAGCCGAATCGGTCTTTCTGTGAGGCCCTAATGCCAGCCACTGCACCATCGTGTGTTTCCAAACAATCAATCAATCAGTCAGACTTAATTTATGTATTATTTTTTTATACATGGTCAATTTTATAGCATTAAAGTTATATTAAAAGAGTGAGGATTTCATAACAATTCCAATTAGGACCAAATACATACAATTTTGGTGTTCATTTAATGCAAAAAATGTGTATTTAACTCTTTTAGTGTTAGGTGATTATTAAATGAGTTAAACTTAGCACTATTTCATAGTGGATTTGGTCCTAATCTGAACTGGACCTAAATTGACTCTTACTTTTAAACTCAATAAAACTCAAAGCGCTTCACAGGATAAAAAACAAGGTAACACACACCCCACCGCCTCCCTTCAAACATCCCAACAGCACATAAGACAAACACATATCAGACACAACACAGAAAAGAGGAAGTGAGGAAACGCTGTCATAGGTCTCAGCAATCAGCCACAAGAGACACACCTAAAATGATCATGAAAAACCAAAAGGCAAAAAGAATTTAAAAAAAAACAAAACAAAATAATAATAACTAATAAAATGGAATGAACAAAAAAAATAAATAATAAGGCTGCAGATAAGACAGATGAAAAAATGGACTAGACTGAAGAAAGAGATACATGAAAATAAAGTTAAAAAGTGCTGTGCTTGTTCTACCGACGCCCTCTACCGACTGTGTTTTCATATTTCCAGTGGCGCTGAAGTGAAGTGGATAAATAATAATAATAATAAAAAAATTACTGAAACAATGATTTATTGATATTGAAAAACTAAAATATCTTGATACTCAAGAATTTTATGGGGAAAAAAGTAAATTCTGATGCTTTTTTCCCACAAATAAATGCAATATTTTTGATGAATTAGTAAATGATGAAAAAGGGATTTTTATCTTTATTTTATTTTATTTTATTATTTTACATGTTATCTTTTGATTGACAAGTAGATAGATAGATAGATAGATAGATAGATAGATAGATAGATAGATAGATAGATAGATAGATAGATAGATAGATAGATAGATTGCACACAATTAGTTGTAAGTGCAGCCATTGCCCAATAGAGGGCACTGCACATCAATTTTATAATTGAAGGCAGCATAGTCATTTATTTTCCATTCATTTATTCATTTATTTCTGTAATTAATGTTTTAATAAATTCACTTTCTCATTTATTATAATTCCACTTATAGTCCTCCATACAGTAGGTCTGCAAATAAAGCTGCCTTGTCTAAAGCAAATGCAATAATTTCAATAAAATGTGGATAAAACTTTGCAAAAAGTCAAAGTGAGTGAAAATGAAATAATGAAATGGTAACAGTAAAAAGTGTGTTTAAGGAGGGAGCTACAGTATAAGTGAACACAAACAGCAGTTTTCTGTGGCGTCTGTGTCTTTGTTCTGTTTTCTCTCAGTGAACATTATGTTTGTACACGACTGAGCCGCTGAACCACACACAAACGCGATGACCTTTCATTGTGACCGTGACTGAACCTCCGCAAAAAAGCAGCCGTATTCACTGTTGCATCCTCTTTTCATGGTGAAGTAATAAGTGGTAAATGACTTGGTTGTGACAGAGAACAATGTGACGCATTTTTTGGGAACTAATTCCCCATCAAATCCTCACGTTACCACACAATGACGTGTTTTACTTGGTAGAAACTTCACATACACGACGATCCTGCCCTGCATACTGTCGTCCATCCACCGCTAAACCTCTTACCTAAATGGGATGTGAGTGTATTTAACTCTGAGAACGACACAGAAGGTTAAAGGTGCCTTTTGGATTCTACAATGTCCCAAGGTAGAATTATCTTGACAAAACTTAACTTGATGTTATTTATTTGGCAAATAACAAACTGATTTCACCTTTTTTATACCCAAATCTGAGCCGGATCCTCTGAGATGTCCGAAATTAATCAAGCATAACATTTAGCCACTAAAACCTTTCTATGTACTTGTATAGATGGTTTGAGCAGATATCATCTAAAAACCAGGCAAACCCTAAATATGATGTAAAGCTTCAATAAACAAAGGCAGTGTCATGTGACCAGTTTTTGAAATACAACACATGTGAGAAATCCTTAAAGCACAAATGTCTTTTTAACAAGCAATTTGTTTAAAAGTATTAAAAGACCGTTGTCGTTGTCGGTAAATACTCAAGGTTGTGATATCAGTATTGTAGCGGATACAAAAAGTGGTATGGGCCATCCCTAGTTTAATTGTTAAATTGTAAAATTTTGAAATAATGCTTTAATCGTTGCTTTATAAGCATTGATAATATATATATATATATATATATATATATATATACTGTACCTCCAGCTATGACTTTTTGTTTGTTTTGTACTGTACTGTCTTCCTCCCAACTCTCCGCCAAACCTCTGCGTTCACAGCATCAATTTATAGAGAATTATCAATAAGATAAATAGCTGTATTGCTAACTAATGCTGCATTCCATTTACATTAGAAACTACATTAGAAGTCGGAACTGGGAGTGATGTTCACCGCGATCCAGTTGAGAAGCCCTCGCAGCCACCGCCCTGCCAGCAGGTGGCGCTAAGCACTTGACTCAGTTTCTGTGAAGACAATGATTTCTGGCCAGCCGCTTAATGGACGGCGAAGTTACAGACCACTTCCTGTTTCCAATGGTTCCCGTGGCCACGCCCTCTTGATAGCTTTTCATCTTTGACGCGTCAAGTACATTCTTTTTATGTAGGTACGATTGACGTGCTCAGTCAACTTTGGTCATTTATGAAATGTGCAAATCCCCAAGATGGACACCCCATTTCAAAATGGCCAACCTTTTGTTGAGTTGCCATGGTCCCAGTGGACTTTGTTGTTCGTCTTGGGCTATACCATGTTTCCACCAAGGAATTCCAAAAAATTCCTTGTAGTGCTCGGGCCCTAAACACAAAACACACACAAAAAAATAAACAACAAAACCAGTAAATACTGAATGGGTACTACACTCATCAAAACACCGTGGGAATCATATAGTGGTTCTCCTGTTTCAACTGTACTCAACACAAAAACCCTGCATACAGAGACTGAACTTGAACTATCCCTTTAACCCTGGAAACCTATGACTATTGTTTATAGTGATCACTACTGAGGGACAAACACTGTGACCTTTGCAGTGCAGTGACTCATTTGTGCCCGCAGTGTAATTCATGGCAAGTAAAACCAGAGAGCCACAAACTGAGATGACTCTACTTTTGTTTTGGTTTTGGGTGTAGGTGTAGTGATCCACTCTGTTCACAGATGAATGACTCTGCTCTGCTGCTGTTTGTGTGCTTGTTTGTTTGTTTTCCTTCATTTCAGCAGATGTGGTCATGCTTTGGTTTTTCTTCAACAGCAGCAGCAGCAGCAGCAGCAGCATATGGCGAGCAGATTTAACATTTAATCGATAGACAGGGTATTCATTAGTCAAAACTACACTTACAGATGTCTGCAACTCAATTTTTACTCATTAAAATGACGTGACTTTTGCAATTTGTGTCTGTGGTGTTTTTCAGTAGAGAATCGTGACTGTTTTTAATCTCAGGGCCCAAAGATCACCAGCATCCAGTTCTGACCTTTGACCTTGACCCTTACGCACAGAAATGACTCCTGATTCTCTGAATCTTTTGATGATATTAGACACTGTAGATGGTGGGAAATTCAAAGTCTTTTACACTGAGGAACATTTTTCTGCAATTGTTCCACCATTTTTAGATACAGTTTGTCACAGATTGGTGAATCTCTGCCCATCTTTACAGAAATGCTCCTTTTATACCCAGTCATGTTACTGACCTGCTGTAAAACTAGTAAAACCTAGTAAAACCTGAATTACAGATATCTGAAAGTGTTGTTAGTAAGAATGACGTCACAGTGAAATTACGACTAGTCAAAATGACGTCACATGTGGTCAAATTTGTCGGTTTAATGTTAACTACACTGCCTTCAGAAGTGGAAAAAAACACAGCTTGGGAAAGTGGGAGGAGCGATGACGACATTACACGTCAAGACTGAGAGAAGAGGAGGAGGAGGAGGTGAAGAGCAGCAGAGGGATGCAGACCTCCACAGTATGTGCCGCTCCGTTCTGCCGTGAATTGGCCGTGAATCGTTCGGGATCTTTCAGTTTGTCGTCCCAGTCTCGAGCTGTACTCGTCGGTTAGCCTGTTAGCTGCTAAGCCCGGCTACATGGCCAGCTAGCTCGGCACAGCTAACTGTTGTTAGCCGCAGCTCAGCACCGGGACCCCGGCGAAGTGAAGTGCGAGGAATGGCAAGAGTTCTCTCGGATATTCCACTCAGAAGACACAGCGTCTGAAAGGACGGAGCGAGTCCACGTTTCTTTAGTGATTTAAGACACCGGTAATTACAAACTACAAAATCTGTTTCATCATGTGTGTGTTGTGTAATGTTAAATTTAGGCGAGTTTAGCGTTAGCTCGCAGGCTAGCCTCTGCTAGCCTCTGCTTTGTAAACCCAATGTGAAGAAGTTCGCATTTTTTTACGTGATTTGTGTTGAAATGTCAATGCCTTTTTATTGCATTTAAAAAACAAAAAAAAACAAAAAAAAAAAACAAAAGCCAATATAGGATAAGAGATAAGACAACGCTTTATTCGTTCCACATGGAGAAATTTGCAGTGTTGCAGCAGCAAAAAATCAAATAGAAATAAGGTAAGGAAATATTGAATAAATAGTATTAAATATGTACATGAAAACAAAACAAATATGAAAACAAGATAAACAACAGGGATGCACAATATCGGCATAATATCAGTATCAGCAGGTATTGGCATTAAAATGTATTATTGGATGTCAGGAAACACAACATGACTAATGACAGCTACATTATGACAGCTAGCTCTACAGCTATTATTATTATTTAGTTTTTTTTACATTTTATTTATTTTGCTGCATAAAAAAAATCATATCTACATCTGCTGTGACAAGAGAAGGCAAATATATTATGTTCATTTAACTACAGAAGAGACTAAATGGCCAGTTAGTGGTTAGGGTAACCCTAAAGTAATGTAGGGGTGCATGTGTGTGTCATGTGATCAGGCTTTGCCAGGAGTGCTTCAGCATACAATTATAAAAACATTCCTGTATCCAGACAGCGTTTCAGATCAGCACCAAAATCCAATCACCTGTTCCTTCTCCCATTACACACCTTTCCTGAAAGGTTCATCAAAATCCGTCCGTAACTTTTTGAGTTATTTTGCTAACAGACAGACAGACAGACAGACCGACACTGGCAAAAACATTTACCTCCTTGGCGGAGGTAAATGTCTCGCTTTCCCTACAACTTCTCTCCCATTGAAAATGAACAGAGAGCACAGTTCAAAGGTAGCTGAGGTAGATCGCTCATAGATTAAAGGCAGTGGTACGATTACTCAGCATTCCCAACTGCACACGTTCTCACAAACGCTGCTGTCAGAGGCAGATTTCCTCAGAAGTATGTTTCAGGCCTCTGAATCATAATCCAGTTGTAAGGTACCTCGAGATCCCCACCCTTAAGAGTATGAATGCAACGATAATAAAGTTTCATGCAGAAATACCGCGGTAGCAAATCCACATTATGACATGTACTGTATGACATGTACACTCTAGAGAAGTCGCAAAAATGGGCTTGCCGTTGATAGCCATTAATAGCAGTACCGCTGTGGCAGTGTCTGCATGTATGTATAATTTCACGTTTTCTCAAATGCTTCCATGCTTTGTATTTTAAGAAACCACTGCAGCATTTTACTATTTTTATTAAATCTTGGTTTCGCTCCCCCCCCATGTCCATGTTACATCACCATCGCCACAGAACACAATGAGGAATGACTGAAAAGGGCTGAAAAGATAACTAAAGATTAGTAATGTGTTGATTATTTTCAACAATTAATCAAGTTCTTGTTTGGTCCAAAAATGATCACCATCGACTGGTTTCCAAACCTAGAAATGATGATTTTCTTAGTAGTTTTTCGTCCACAAACCAAAATGATTCAGTTTTAATGATTTCTTTGTTAAAATGATTATTTTTATTATTAAAATATTCACTCAAACTGATCAGGTCAATTTTCAGAATGGGTAAAGGTTTGCGACTTGATTAACAATCATCAGTGGATCAATGCAGCCCTAAACTACGTGTTTTTTTTTTTTTTTGGCTTTGAAAGACCTGCCAATTAATACAGTCACTGGTCCATTACTGTATCGAGACAATTCTGTTACATTCCTACTGTAGAGGGAAAAATGAGATCAATTGCACGAACTAAACGGTGTGTTTGTGAGTGTCGTCTGAAGCCTCCAACTGAAACCTGAAGTAATGAATTGTCCTGCTTTTCAACGCTCCTCTGAAGTTGCTGACAGATCTTGACGCATGGCGGTAATTACATGTGGCAGTAGCAACCCATAGATATGTGCTGTGTAGGAAGGAATACTGTGGTGGCCTGTTTGTGTTCTGTCTGCCCCTAGACTGGTTATTATTAGGCTGCCTGCCCTGATCCCTCTCAAAGTAGTGCTGTGTTGATACTTGAGCTAACACCCCTCCTTGCAGCCATGTTCCCATTACAGGACAGCAGCAGTTGGAGACATGTGTTAGCATGCTGAAAGAACATCAAGTTCAAGCGTTTTGTTTGAGTCTTGGAAACAATATTTACGAACAAGTAGAACGTTTTGTTTGTTGATATGGTTTTAGTCATGCTACAGCATGTCGAATGTGCTGTTTGCAGCTCAAAGCGTGAGCAGCATCAGTCATCACGTGGCATGATTGTAAATAGCTGAGACTTGAGCTTCTGCTGCAGAAGAAATAGTTTGACTTAATCGAGTTGCGTACCCAACCATATAGTTTGCAGTAGGGCTGAAAGATTTGGGAAAATTCCTAATATTCAGATTTTTCCTGAGAGATATGCTTGATTTGCAAACATTTTTGCAAACATGAGCTGCAGTTCTGTAATTGCTGTGTAGTAGATTTAAAAATGTTATGGAACATTGCCGCCAAATGTTAGCATCTCATATTAGAGAGTCAACTATATGGAGATTTCTGTGGTTAATTCCGTATTTTGGATGTCAGTGCAGTCGATATCTGATAATTGATAACGTTTTCTCCTCCATCTGATAAGCTATAACTGTTTAATGATAACAAATAATGCAAAAATTGTGAACAACAGTGATGGTTGGTTTTATTTTCAATAAAATGCTAATTGGATTATTTTAAACGGCGGTTTTGATTTGAAAACGTTAAATTGTTCAGCCTTAATTTGCAGTGAGAAGACATGATAATCTATATTTGACAAATATACTGAGCCGAGATTCTCGTTTGTGGGTCAGAGAAGTTCTTTTTTTTTTTTTTTTCTTACAGCCTGTTACTGCACACAAGCTTTTCTAGTTCACAGGGCTGCTTTCCAACACACAGGCACACAAACAGGCAGCTGGCATCACACGAATACTGAGTCAGCCAAAAACACACCTTTTATTTAATTACACAGTGGAATCCCTGTTGTAAACCTGGTGCTGTCGTAATGGTGTACTTTTCGTAGAGAGCAGCCTTATATCTCAGCTTTTCTTTTTGATCATACAGTAGTTTAATCTCTCCTTTGTTTTTATTCTCCAGGTTGTCGGCGTTACTGTAGTTCCCATCATGGTGCAGAAGTACCAGTCACCCGTGCGGGTGTACAAGCATCCCTTTGAGCTAGTGATGGCGGTAAGTGTCTGAGCCGGGACTCTGTATCCATGAATGCGTGACATACAGTACATCAGATAAAATATTTTATTACCAAGCAGGTGACATTTCTTCATGTGATGAAGGGCCCAAAACAGAACCTGGTTGGTAATTAAGAGATTTTTCTGGGAGTGCATTCACTGGTGTGCGTTTTGTCATTTTCTGCCCAGCACCCAGTGTTTATTAAAACACTCAATTTTTTTGAATAGATTTGGAAAGGCCCATGTCTTTTAAAGTGTCATTGGAGGAGTTTAAGCAACTAACCATTTGAAACCCATGTTTATTTACCCTGCATGGCTGTGCAGCTGGTCCATCTCGCTCTTTTTGTGTGTGTGTTTATTATATATGCAGAGTTATGTAATGCTAGTGGGCGGGTGCCTCAGAGGTCACTCTTATTGAATTACACACCTTGCACGTTATTTGCTCACATATTCAAAACACTGTCCGTGCAGAGCTCACTGCTTGCACTGCTGTGGACTGTTTTTATGTTTCTCAACAAACACTCTTATTATGGTAGAAAGAAAAGACCCGATGTTAAATAAAGAAACAGAGTTGATGCAGATGTTTTTTTGAGTTGCTTGCAGTGTGAACAGTAGCCTATCGAGCTCTGCTGTGTCGGCAGGAGAAACCTCTGAAAAGCTTCTGATGAATGAATAAAATATCTAACACTTACAATACCCCTGGATGCTTTTCACGAGTATGATAACAGCTAAAGCAGACATTATTCCAGACCTGCAGCATTAGGACATCTTCAGCTTACTGATAAACTTGAGCCCCCAATTTTGCCATATAGAATAAAGGTTTTATAAATGTCAACGTGTCTCAAAATAAATCAAGGAGTCACATTTCAGTCCAGTGTGCTTTCACACTGGTAACATATACTTAAGTATCAGTAAGAGGTGTAAAAACTTGATGAATGTAAGTTATTTTTCCCCCACGATTCCTCTTAACTCCAGAGCAGGAAGCTCCGAATCTGGTTGCCAAGGTCAGCGTCAGGATTTAGTACCTGATACTGTACAAATACAGTCCATTGCCTGTAGATTCTCATCATTCTGTCTTCACTTTGAGTGTGTTTTATAGCAGTGATCCACTTCTGCGTCCTCAGCATCTTTGGTGATCCGGTAGCATGTGCTCTCGTCAGCTTGTCAGCTTACTGTCTCGGCGTCCTGGGGCACAGCAGCTATCCACCATCTTGATTTTTTTTTTTTTGGAATGAAAACAGGTTGGGAAGAAGCAAGTTGAATTATTGCCTGGTGTGTATGTTGCTGGCGTTTTTGTTTTTGAGCGATGCGTGATGTCAGCTACCAGAGCTCTAACTATGAGCTATAGTAAGGTTAGAGCCCTATGACACACACCACAATCTCATGTGGGTGACTGGTATATCAGCCCGTCATGTGTTTTTTACCCCAGTCAGTTTCATCGCAGCACGTTAAATCAGTTTTCCACACCAACAAAAGGACGACACACTTAATTAATAGTACTTGAGGTTAAACATGTCTTCATTGTTCACCGAGACACAAACTTTCAGGTGGTAGTCCATTTGTAATGTAAATAAATCAGCAAGTGCCTGCCCCACTACACGTTATTATTCACTGTCAGAGATGAGTGCACATGTAGAGTGCAGAAAGCGTAGATTTGCGTGTACATTTCCTTGCACTTTGCTGTTTACATGACCACTTTCTTCATCCATATTCCTCCTTTTTGCTTGTTTTACTCTGGGATGTTTTGACCATAGCAGCTGTCTGTCAGTAATAACGTCCTGTTGTTGCACACTGGCAGTGGTATTGTAATAACTAGACCAGCCAGAGATGCTTTATTGCTGAGCTGGTACTTTCTGCTGTGCTTTCCTGCATCAGATGACACTGCAAGACCTGGAAGTCATGTGTTTTAAGCACACCAGATTACAGACAGGTGCTGTTTTCTTTAAATGGAAATTAGCTTTCTTTACCGGCTTGAAGGAGGATGTAGGCAGAATAAATCTCCTTAGTGTAGACTGGATTGAGCACTGGGCAAACGGATGGCTATAAATAGAGCACTCTTGCCCGCACCTTGGGTCTACACATGCAGCTCAAGGGGGGAATCTAAATGTAAAAATGCATGGAGCGTTGACAAGTGACCTACTAAGGGCACCAGTGTTCACAGTGCAGACTTTGACGTTGTTTGGATAAGAAATGACTGAGATATTAGTAGAAATGCAACTGATTATATATACTGTGTGTGTGTGTGTGTGTGTATATATATATATATTCCTGTAAGAAAGAAACACTGATATACACTCACATGCCTTTAATCAATGGTTTTACAAATTTTTACATCACAAAATTCACTATTTTAGCTCATGCAATAGTAGCAAACCAGACTTGCATCATTTGTAAGCTCATGGTCTTCCTTTGACTGTGGAATGGCTTATTTTTGGAAAATTATTGGCATAGTAGACCTGGCTAGCAACAATATGGTGGATGTTAGGAGAGTGTATTGGTTAAGATACAAGTCATATGTCAGGATCTGTAGCCAAGTGTGTAAAATAAACCTCCGTCAGTTTGAAGCTTTGTTCCCTTCCCTTTTCTGAGACTTTTCTCTGCAGTGTGTATTTTTGCAGACACTGCAGAGCAGACTTAATGGTGCGCCGCAACACTTGTTGAAAATCCAGTGAAACCTCTAGCTTCTCACTTCCATCTATTGCAGCTTTGTGGTACATTGCAGCATAGCAGTGTAACAACATCCCCTGCATATGTGGGTGAAACCATCACAAAGCGTTGCTGCAGCGTACTATTGATTTGTTGTGTTAACAGGAATCAGCCTCTGTAGTTCAGCTCAGCCAAAACCTGCAAGTGTAAAAGGTGTGCATCATGTCCAGGCAGCGTTGGTGTCAAGCCACTGTTATTTTTGTAGTTGATTAATCTGTTGCCTATTTTCTCGATGAACCGAGTAAGAAAATGTTGAAACATGTCGATCTGTGCTTACCCAACCTCAAAATGCTGAGTGCTCTCAAATGTCAACAAACTGAAATTATTTAGTTTTCATTATTTCTTTGTTATATGGAGAAAAGAAACAAGAAAATACTCACATTTTAGATGCCTCAAAATTTTAGAGCTTGTTTTCATAATCAAAAGACACTCAAACCGATTAATGGATTGTTAAAATAGTTGATTAATTTAGCAATCAATAGTTGCAGTCCTGGAATAGTTATTTAAAATGCATCCACTGTTACAACACCTCTCTCCAGTTTCTCTGTTAAAGGCATTTGAAATATCTGCCGGGACTGGCTTCTTCCCTCTGTTTGATGGGGATTATATTTGACATTTTGCTTTGAGGAATTTGGTGTTCCCTCGCTACCAGACTCTGTTTGGTTCCTCTCAGTTCTTTTAAAACCCATTTACTCATTTACCCATTATAATTTTTTTTTTTAACTCCTGTGAGTAAAAACCAAAGCTCTACATTCCTCTGTAAAGCCTTTAAAGACATTCCTGTAGTCTAGATGAAATACGGCCTCTCCTCACTTGGTCACCAGGAGCCACTGGTGCCGTCAAACCTCCGGCCTGTACTGCTGTGGCTTGCATGTACTTCTGCGCAGGGCAGGTCTTGATGTTCGACCCCCTTCAGCTGTTTTTGTTCTGCAGTGGTAATTGTGCTCAGCTTTGAACATTGTCTTTCTTCTCCACTTTGACAGCTTTTTGGCATTTGACACTCTTCGTGTGATTCGGCGGTTCAAGTGCAATGTGCAGGCTTTATTCAAACAATTGCGTCATACCTGCTCATACCAACACAACACTCTGGTTAATGGTAATCATCTGCAATTACTTGCTTAATTGCTTTCTCTTGGCAACAGGGACACAATTTCTTGCAGGCTCGATTTCAACACTGCTCTCTTTTTTCCTCCTACTGCTTCACTCTAAGGTAAAACTGAAAACACCCCCAAGGACACATTTAGCATACATGGAAACAAACTACTGTTCCCACAGATCGTACATAAAAACACCACGTACCGTAAAAACGCGCAACAGACAAGACAGGTACGTATGCAAATATAAAACTAGACCATGCAGTTACAATTTCAGATGGTCTGATGCCTGTCTAGGCGGTTTATTTTGAATTCTGTACAGAACAGAACTTGCATGGAAGTCCTCTATCTAAATTCTTGCTACTCCTGCCACCTTGTAGTAACAGATGCACCACAAATTAGGTAGTGATTGGAGTAGAAAGATTTGTTTTTATGAATGCAATCACTGGTAAAAACTTGTTTTCTATCTTTTTAATATATTACGAAGAGTCACAGTAAATAATGGACTTTTTGTAATCAAGTGAATTATCAAATACTCATGCCCATTCCTACTGTATATCAACAATTAGGCTGTTTTAAATCACTAATGTATATTGGCTTTGACCTTGAAAGCATTCTTGTCACTCCGCAAAGTTGGCCTGTTTGTTTATTTATATATTTTTTTGTGGAGTTAGTGTGCTGTTTCCTCACTTAAGTGAGGAAGTAGAGCTTTAACACCAGCTCTGGCCGCAGCGGTCCCTTGACAGAACTGTATCATATCAATAACAGGAAGTGCAGTTGATGCTGTTGCTGCTGTTTGCGCAGCCACTCAGTCTCGGAGCCCCTGGTCTGCCCGCGGGAAGTCCATTGAGGAATGTTTGAAGCAAAACACAATACCGCGCTCGCTGTTGTTTCAGGCCTGAAGGGACAGTTGCATCTGGCACATGTCCAGTTACCCACCAGAGTTATAAAACCCGGGGCTCTGAGCCGGCCTAACCCTGGAAATAGAAATAACTGCTAACTTGAAGTATTCTGTTATTGATGATGACCTTATTAGCATGATTGCTACCATGCGAGGGTTTTAAGTCAGTCAAATCCCAACCTGCACCATGGAAACGTATGTAGCTAATCCCCAAGGACAAAGCGCTTTGGTCCTGCCCCTGTCCCTGTAGAGATTCTAAAGAGGAAGGAACAGAATGTGCCATGCTAGTTCATGCTACTGTCAGGGCATTTTTTTTCCTCTTTGTGGCCAAATGGTTTTTGTCTGTGGCAGCAACACAAAGAAATACATGTAATGCACATAATAAATGTTGGCAAGGCAACTAAACAGTAAACTAGATTATCTTGAAAAACTTATCAGGATGTGTCTCAGTTAAACCCTGTAATAATAATCTCTGTGGGATCTACAGTGAAGAAATCACTTAAATAGTCAAATAATCGTGCCCTTTTTTGCCTTATTTGACAAATTCATATTTATTCTTGTGTGGCACCAATGACCTGAAATGACTGCCTATTATAACTCGTATAATCTATCAATTACAATTCTTCAGTGTTTCCCAAACCTCGAAATTATGTTTTATTTTGTCCGTAAAAAAAAATATACAAAATGTAGCAGTTTGAATGATTTCTTTGTTATATGGAGCGAAGAAATCTTAAAATGATCAAGATAGTTTTAGTAATTGACTAATGATCTGTTAATGGTTGCAGCCTTAACATTACCAGTGCTGCATTTATGATAATGTGTCCTCTTTGTTGACCTACTTTTTAGATTATTCAGATTGTTCTGATCCTGTCAACGTGCCACAAAGGAGTGGCTTTTTCATGCTGCATCATATTGAACTACTGTACAGTGTAACACACAATTAATCTACGCTTCCATCATGCAAAACAGAATGTTTTATTTAAAGTATGTGTGCTGGAGATAGCATATCAATGTTCATCTTACCTGTAAGATAATGGTACAAAGAGGCAGCTGTTCTAAAAGATAACATTTGTCACGCGACAGAGAGTAAAGAGCTGAAGAAGAGAGAATTGCTGAGGATTAAATTGTGTGGATGTGGTTTGAGTGATTGGATCAGAGGATGCATTCAGGATGCATTTAGCGCTGTCAACATGTCATTTGATCACTTTAGGGTGGATGTTAATAGTCTGAACAGGGTCTAAGATCCTGAATGCTGTTAATTGTGTCATGTTTTTGCTGCAGGAACTACTTTGGTCTTTATGTGGGTCAGAGCTTGCACATTTTTCTCAGCATTTGTGTGTTTTTGCCTGTTTACTGCAGAGCTAGTGTTTCTAAACTTGGCTCATCCTTATATCTCCCTCCTTAATGTGTGCCAGGGCGACATCCTGTCCCACCATGTCCTGACCCACTTATGACCAGGTCTTGTTAAAGCTTTTGTAGCCCCGTTCTCTTGTCCTGAAGCCTCACGGCTTTAGTCTGCTTTTCTAAATTGTCTGAGTCCTGGGATTGATGGGATTAAAATTAACCTTTTGATTAGAGGTTGGCGTTATTATTGGCCAGTTACTGCAAATTACACATTTGTGTTCTCAGAGACTTAATAACATTTGCTTGGTCAGTAAAAAAAAAAATTTCATCTGAAAGTTAAAATTTTTTGATTACCTCTTTGATGTAGTTAATTCAAACATTAATTTGCAATTTTTCAATTCCGAAAATTGAAAATACTATTTATGGTTGCAGTGCAGACATAGTCGTAAGTCACTAAAGTTGAGAAATTTTTGAAAAAGGTTAAAAAGCAAATTGGGTAAACATATGGGACAAAAAAACTACATTCATTATCACCCTAAAAATTGGCATCAGACAGAGGTTTTGATTACTATATTTGGCTGGTTATTTTCCATTAATAGGCCATTTATTACAAATGACACAGTTTGTTCTCATTAACTTGCTAAATTTTGCTCAGTCATTAAAACTTATTTTTTTTCCATCCAAAGGATAATTTTTGTGAGATTCATTTTTTATTTTTTGTTTAGAGTTGACCTCTACTTTTGATTTATCAGGTAGTGGCTGGTAAAGTAATAATAATAATAATGATATATAATTACACTGTAATTTGGAATGACAGCACCAGAGTTTTATTAGTGAATCACTGCCCAGCCCTGCATACAAGTCATCTTTTAAAGGCATTAGATTCATCTCGTTCGTTTGTTTTGATGTGGGAATGTGGTCGATCCAAAGTGACTCCTGACATTTTGTATGAAACCTAATTCCTCTTTATTCATACCAGTTATTCAGCCAGAGCTCCTCAGCTGTAATTTACGCTGATATTGATTACTCCAGCAGGTCCATCTAGCTGCTGATGCGTTTCTCAGCATTGCAGCCGTCTGTTCTCATTCAGGGAATCTCCGTCCACTCCTCTGAATGAACCTGTCGGAACTGCGTCTGCGGGGTCTAATTCACTCGCTCCGCTCGATGCTGTCTGCTGTAAAATATAATGAAGAGTTAATGCCGTCCTCTGGGAGCGGAGTTTATCGTCGGGAGTGCTGTTTAAAATCCAGGACTGTGCCATGTGACTGCAGCAGCCGGTGAGAAACGCTGGAGCTGATTTCATTCACTCATCGCCAGGATGCTCATTCACCCTCTTTGGCTGCTGCAAGGTCGAGATGCTGCTCCCCCCCCCCCCCCCCCCCCGCTCGACTTGGCTCTGTTCGGCTAGAAGCAGATGAATCTGTCACACGGTCGCCCTTTAGTGTATTTTAGCCTTCAGTGTGACAGCAGTGAGTCAGATCTTTGTGGCAGCTTCATGACGCATGAATGTGCACAGTATGTTGTGACAGCCCTCTGCTGTGCTGTGTGTTTTATGTTTGGCAATTTGTGTTTTTCAGCCAATGAATACTTATGTGTGGGCGGGTTCTAAATCTTCCTTTTTTGTTTTATCTCATGTAGAGGTAACCCGCCCCATCAGTCGAGACAATATTAGGTTTTTTTTTTAAATAATTAAAACAAGTTCTCTGAGTTTTCATCTTCTGAAATGTGAATATTTTCTGTTTTCTTTGCTCCGTATGACAAAGAAATCAATAAAACGAAATAATTTTGGTTTGTGCACAAAATAAGACATTTGAGAATATCATCTCAAGGTTTAGGAAAGACGCGTTTGTCAACATTTTCTCATTTTGTGGACCAAAATAAAATAAGAGTTGCAGCCCTAGGCTGATTACTATTTATTAATTGGCCAACATACTATGTATGTACTTTTTCTCAGAAACGTAAAAATGTTGCTTTTTTAGTGTACTAATGACTAATGACCTATAACATGTATTTAATAGTTATACACTATTTTTTATTGAAAATTCTGTATTTAAAAAAGGAAATTGGCTAAAATATGGGTCATAGAAATTGGCATCGGTTGGCCTTGAATCTTATTTCTGTATTTTTCGAGGGGTAGTTGACCTGGTTTTGAGCACATTTAATGGCTTAAACAGATTAATCTGCAGTCCTATTTCTGATGGAGCACGGTGAATTCACCATTCTTTTCTCTTGTGATTCACTCATCCCCACGTACAGCCCTCGTCAGATGCAGCAGTCCATTAATCTGCACAGATGAGCGATCCGAAATGAGCAGTCGCTCTGCCACTCTTTCCTTCCAGCTGTCAGCTGTAAGACATCATGTGATCGGGAAGCTTCAATCAGTGTGTTTACTGTAACCATTCACTAAAAGGCTCATGGCAGCTGATGAAGTCACTGAAGCTTGTAGTAGTATTTGCGGCAGAACGGGCTGCAGAGAACATGCTTTGCCACCTTGTCTCTTTAGTGTCAACCAGGATGTCAGTAATGCTGCAGTTTCCTGTTCCCTGTTGCTCAGTGGGGAACGTCGGGTATACTTACTCATCATTATCTCAGCACTTTTGTGTTTTTTATTTTTTTATTTTTTTTTTTGTTTTTAACAAGAAGTTGAAGCTTATTTTGTCAGTCATTTCTCAATAAGCTTTACTTCAGGAGAAATTCAGCATATGTCATCCAGCATTTCCTGTTCCTACTGCGACAGTTCCCCAGTGAACACACGACTTATTCATTTGCGCATGTATAATGTAGCTCTCCAGTTAATTACATTACACAGACTCCCAAATATTTAGGGCTTGACATTTGTATAAGGTCCCTTTGCAGATTGTTCCTTTCCTCTCACCAAGTTGGTCGTTCCAGGCAGTTCTCCCATTACAATGCACACTGTAACAGTGAGATCAGTGGCAGGAGTTAAGTGGGTGGTGTGGAATGCGGAGAGGCCAAAATGCTCTATTGTTGTATCTTTTCAATCAGGAGATTGTTCTCTTTCCTAGCCCACATTCAGTTCACACCTTAGCTCCGATATGGAGGACAAACTTGAATTTTTTTGGCCACTAACACATCCCGCAAGATCAGCATCACCAACCCGGGGTCGTCAGAATTTGGAGGTCTTGCGAGAAACACACGCACACACACACACACACACACACACACACACACACACACCCATAGCCAGGTACCGGCTTTAAGATCAAGGCAGCAATAGTGTTACTTTAGACATTCGTCATGGCAAAGCCGGCGAAAAAGAGGCAGAGGAAGCCATTGTCGGAGGAAGTGAGGAAGAGGAAACGACAAAAGTAAAAATTGGACCAAATTTGTTCTAATGGCGAGAATTGGAAAAAGTGTTTTGTAAAAACTCACAACACTCATGGATGTTTATGGTGGTGTCATAAAAATAAATTATCCGAAACTTTAGAGGGGGCTTCGTAGAGGAAAAAGGTGAAAAAAGCAACCAGATTAGCAAAGTTCCTACTTTAGTTCCTACTTTAAGTAGGGCTTCAATGATCTTAGCCTTTTGAGTATGACATCTGCTCCACTTAAGCACAGGAAATAAATATTTCTCTACAAACAGAGTAGTACTCTGAGTGTTTGTGCACAAGAAGCTGTGTCAACAGCATCCATGTACCATAAAAGTGTAAAGCTGCTGAACTGGTTCACCCCGCTGTGGAGAATTTGGGACACTGGAGTTCTTTATCCATTACGGGATCTTTCCCAAGGAATAGTTTCTCACTTTTTTAGTTCACATGAGTGGTTTCCTTAGTCACATGCTTAGTCTGTGTACTGTAACCAGTGAGAGTGAAAACATTATTGTTTCCAACCTTTTAAAAAGAGCAAAGGAACATCTAATTTATGTCTTTTTTTTTTTTTAAATCAAGCTGTAAATGTAGCAGGGATTCAAAGGGAAAACTAACATGATAAACCAGTGCAGCCTGTCTGAGTGGAAACTTGTTAATTCTCATGCTTAATGTAATATTGTCCTTTACTTTGGCTGTGACATGATCCCTGCGTTTGAGTAGACAAGAAGAAAAAAAACCCCACCATTTTTGACTGACCTACTTTTGAGTTTATAACTCTGCTCTCAAAAATGAAAACCATGTGGAATTTTCCTCCCCATGTGCTGGACACTAGAACCTGTCCACATCAAATTATGTCAACAGATGCCAGAGAGTTTTTCTGCCTCAGGTTCGTTATTTTCCGAAGAGGGTTGCGTGTCCGTGGAAAACCTGCCTAAATAATTAATGTGACGCCTTCTGTTATTTTATGTCTTACTGGTGTTCAGTGACAGCTAGCGGTGAATCATCCATTTGAGGCTCTATTTGTATCAAATGATGATTGTGACGTTGTTTGTCTCTTAGATAGAATCTTAACACCCTCTTTGCAAACAAGAAGTAATGTCAAATGTCAGTCAGGCCAAGTAATTATTGACGTCTACATGGTCACATATGTGACATGGCATTAAAGCTGCAACAACTAATCTATTTTGTTGTTGTTGTTGTTGTTGTTTTTTTAAATAATTCTAACACGTTTTCTGATTTTACAGTATCTTAAGTGTAAATATTTCCTGGTGTCTTTGCTCAGTATAACAAATAAACAATTAAAAATGAGCAATTTGGTTTTCGGACAAAATAAGACATTTGAGATTATCATCATCATGAGGTTTCGTAAAACACAAATCAACATTTTTCAACATTTTACGATGGATTTAATGAAGAAAATATTTGTCAGCTAAATCTTTTGATTTTATTTGCAACAAAAATGTATAAGATCATCATGATTTGGATATATATATTTTTGTGAAGTTAAAATGTAAAGATAATCAGTCATACCCATTATGAATCATATCACTGTTAATATTTATAAAGTAATGGTAATGTAGGTTTTTGACCATATCCTGCAGCCCTATTAATGTGACCACTAGTCGTGTGTTTTTTCACTTCATCTCTAAACTGTTGACATCAGATGTCTTAATCTCTAAAGTACTCCTGACAAAAATGGCCCCGTTTTCCTCTGCAGCCGAAAAGCCAGCCGATGAAAATAGCAAAGGTTGACCTCTGGGCAGCTGTTATCTCTATTACACAACCACTTTCATAAGCTCCAGATATGTGATCCTGCCAGTGAGGAAGTTGGAAGTGTGTTGTGGTCAGTGTTGCTCCCAGAAGACTGACCAAGGCCAAGGATTTTCACGTTACTGCGAGCAGAGTGACTTCCCTCTCACTTTCAGGATTGAGTAGTTCAGCAAATCTTAATATCTAATATGTAACACACCCAATAATTATGTATACAAAATGTATCGCCCTCTGTTGTATGGAAACAATGGGAAAATGATCCCATGTAATAAGAAGTAAGAAGAGAATTTGTGGTATTTTGCTCTTGGCTGTTTAGCTGAAGTTCGTGTGAAGGCTTTTTCCTGAACATCTAACATCAAGTCACTTCATGTCTTACACAGTTGCTCCTCCCTCTGCTTCTTGTGAACAGCTGTATCAGTTCAGCTGCATTAGAGCTGTTGCTATGTTACAACAGCTTTGCCGTGAGCTTTTTTTTTTCCCTTTCATTCCATACAATCCAGTGCAACTACTGAATGTAAATACTTGGTACACTGTTGGGCTCACACGCCATCTGTAACCACAGTCATGTCAACACTTCAGTGTGCACTGACATACTGTTTCATGTGCAGTCAATGCAGTGTTCTTATTCTCTATATGACTTGGCAGCGGTAAATGGCAGTTCTTTTACATTGTATGGCTGGATTTACACTTTTTAGAATCGCTTATACTGTGTTTGCACACATATCAGTGAGTCATAGTGAATTTTTATTCACTTTATTACAGTAGCAAACGCACACAAACTGGGCAAAAGAGCTGTGGCAGCACTTTATTTGGGTTGGATACCTTGCTCAGGGGCACTCCAGGCCTTTACCTGTCCTGGGATTCAAACCGTGACCCTCCACTGACTAACCCAATTCCCTTCGACTTTTCCATGAGCTGTGTTGTGTTGTGGCTATTAGCAATGTTAGGCAGCCCAACTGTCACTGGCCTATTTATGCACATTAACGGTATCATGCGACATAATTAGCCCTTTAAAACTGAACCAGGTCAACATTTGATTAGGAATGGACATTACTAATCAAAAATGCTATTGGAATACTCTATGGTATTATTTGTGGAATATTTGAATGTTCTAAACTCCAGCCCATGAGCCACTGAAACTACTGTAATGCAGGGTCCACCGCATGTTGCGCTAACAGAAGTGGCTAATGCGATGCATTCAAGAAACCTTGTGCATTTAACATCTGCAAACCCACATGCAGTTATTAGAGTAAAAGTATTTGTTTTTATGAGTGCAATCATTGATGTTATTTTTAAACATGTTATTGACTTTTAATGATCAAATGAATAATCAAGTAATCATATTCTCTTGCCCATCCCTACTTTTGATAAACCTAGCGTGACCTTCTACCTGTTCTCTGGTGTCTTTTTGGGAAGAAATGTTGCTTTAACTGTCAACCTGTCCAGGGTGTACCCCACCTTTTGCCTTATGTCAGCTGGGAGTGACGCCAGCCCGCCTCGGACAAGCGGTATAAAATGAAAGAACAAATGTTATCAGAGATCCACACAGTGGAGGCGAGGTTGTGTGACGCTGTGTGTATGTATATATTTACTGTATGTAGCCTGTGAGGAGTTGGAATATTTGCTATTTGACGGGTAAACATGCAGTCAATGAGTCATGTTTAAATACTCATGAAGGCAGTGCAAATGTACATAGGGAAAGCTGGGTGGAAAAGGCAGTGGTATGACAACACAGTGTGCGTGTCATCCTACAAGAATCGCCCCCCAGCTTGTCAATGTTTACGTCTTTGATGGAAGGTTCAGGTTGAACTGTTATCATCCTTCTGGTTATGAAAAGAGACCACACCACAGTGAGTTGTAGGAAGTGCAGTCGGACAGAATGTGTGTCAAACTCCTGTTCTAAGTTTGATGTCAGCAAATTAAATTGATGTGCTCTACTTTGACATTGATTCATTAACCTGAAAAAAAAAATCATCCCTCAACGGGGCAGGAAGACTGTGTCAAGGCCTGAAACTATTCAGTTGGCTGTTCGTTTTGTTTCATTATGCCATAATTGCACTTCAAGCTTAATCAAATATATTGATTAGTTGTTAAGAACATCTTTACAGTCTCAAATGTTGTTTTTTTTGTCCACAAACCAAATTTATTCCTTTTTGTTAACAATTTGTTTGGCATATTGAGAAAACAAACCTGAAAACATTCAACTTTAAGAAGATGATAAAGTATTAAATATATCTAGGGATGTAACTTTTTTGTTATCTATTAATCTTTTGATAATTTTCCTGATTAACTGAGAAGTTATTATGGCCATAAAATATCAATTATGAAAAATCATTGCTGATTGTTGTTCCCCAAACCTAAAAATTATGTTCTCAAATGCCTTGTTTTATCCAAAAACCAAAGTTATTCAGTTGTAATAATTCTTTTGTTATATTGAGCAAAGAAACCAGAAAATATTCACACTTAACAAGCTAAGAAATCTGAGAACTTGATTTAATTTTTTAAAAAATACTTAAATTGATTAACCTATTATTTCTCTATTGTACACTGCTAAAACAAACACCATACCTGTGAGATACCATCATTATATTAACTACTATATGCTAATACCAGGTTGAATTGTTTCTAACATTCACAAATTTTTAAATTTTCCTAGAGCATCGAACAATGGAAAAGGTACCAAAACAGGGCATAATCTGGACAATCTTTACAAATACATTTATTTATATTTACTTTATGTACTTTATGAACAAAAATAAATGTGCAAAGAGTGACGACAATGACCTCTCATCTTAAACCAGCTTTTACTATGAAGTTTAATTTACATGATTGTGATGATTCTGCAGAATTCTTGCAGTTAGAACAAATAATTGCCAACGTCAATGACCAGGCAAATGAAAGTGGCTTTAATTTTTCTGCCAGAAAAGGGCTTAAAAAAGTTTTAAATTCTTGGAAAAAAAACTTGGTACGTGCCAGCCATTCCCTTTTCCTGTTTTTGTTTTGACCCAACTTGCAGCTATATTTGTTTTAGGTGCCAGAAATTCAAAAAGGATAATGTCTGGGCTGCCTGCCAGTAGAACACATGACACGCACATACTTTCATCGCAATCACCTTTAGTCTTCCTGGAGTTTATTATGTCTCCCTTTGGAGTTTGTGGATTTCCTCAATTTCAATTCCTAAGAAGAACACATCCTTTTTTTCCATACTTGCGCCCCAATCCACACTTCCTGTTGTCCAAAGGGAAAATGTGGGAATCGGGCATTGTTTTCATTTTCTCTTGCGTGCTTTGGACATAGCTTGGCCCTCTAGGTGTGTCGAAACATACTGACATCACCACTCTGAGCAGAAGAGCATGTTCTCCCAGTTTTTCCAGAGTCGGTCATATTGCTTATTTTTGTTCCAGAAAATAGTTGAAGCAGAGATTAAATAAATATTTATCTAAGTGGAGCTCAGCATAGCACCCAAAACAACCATGGTTGCAATCAATGCAACCCAAAAATGGGCTTAATGAAATGTTGGTTTCATATAAACACGATTGTTTGATGTTGTGTTGTCATTAGATAGGTGCTTATTGAGAATGACCAGCTTGCGTTGTTTAAATATTACCTTAGCTTACTGCACACCTGGCAAGTCATACTGGATCTATTGTCTGTTGTTGAATCGACCTTCCCAGTTAACAGTGCCATTTCCTTCTTTAATAGTACGTAAGATGAGAAAAATAATAAAAAATTAAGAAAAAAATAAAAAATACTATTCAGAGACATGCTAAAAGGCCTAAATATGAGTGATGTGTTTATCCATGTTTCTCTCAGCTTTTTATTTTGAGTAATGCCTGCAGAAAACATTGCGTGACAGGGGACTAATGGAGTATCAGTGGACATGAATGCAAACATGATCCTGTTTCAGGCAAGTTGACTTCCTGACTAATGAATTAATCTGTATTAAAAAGTATTTTGTAATTGACCCATTTTTTCAGTTATTGTTTTCATTCAAATCTTGAAGAGCAAACCCACTAGATACTAAAAAGTTTTTTCCTGTAATGTGTCTAGTTTGTTCAGTGCTAACAATAAAACAC
Source organism: Brachirus orientalis (assembly GCA_016785285.1). Lineage (NCBI taxonomy): Eukaryota > Metazoa > Chordata > Actinopteri > Pleuronectiformes > Soleidae > Brachirus > Brachirus orientalis. The sequence continues at coordinate 826,213 of JAFBJR010000175.1, forward strand.
AGTGACATCCTTAATTCACAGTGTATTAGTTATTTATTATATTTATTTTTCCAACTTTGCTTACAATGAGTAGTTTATATACTTTATGCACAAAATATCAAACACAAAATTTGATATTTTGTGGGGTGTAAAGTTTTGCTTGAGCTGTAATGACCTGCTCAAAATGCTGCAGCCTCATAGACCATTTGAAGGAATCCAATCCAATTATTTACACAGCACATTTAAAACAACATAGTTGACCAACGTGCCGTGCAGTAACAAAGCAAATGTTTAAAAACATAAAATACAAACGAAGCACACACAGACCTGAGATTCTCACAAATAATATAAAACACTGTGTCGGGCTGTTTGCCTTGACTATGAAACATTATTACATTTTAGTCAAACGCTGTCAGAGCCTCCTCCTGTTGTTCGTGACTTACTGTGCAAGGAGTGTTTATTCTATCCTACTCTACTGAGTGTTATGGATACCCGTAATGTTAGCAGTACTGCAATTTCTTTAACTAACAGTTATTAACATTGTTAATAAAGTAATGAAAAGTGAAGTATTGGGGGAACAGCTCATTATAATTTCTTTAAGGGTAAGAGTAGGAACTAGTCAGATAATCAGAATAGACCAAATTTAGGTCTGTGTTTGTTGTGGTAAAGTAAACTTCACTTTATTTTTAGGGCACTATTCTCAGGAATAACCTACAGTAGTGTCGAAGACTGTCCCATTTCCTGTTTTTAAAACTAAAACTGTCAGGCTATTTACGGCACACAAGGGGCAGTGGAAAAGTGGAGCTGTGTATGAAATGTTTTTCATGCCGTAGAACACTGCTTTAGATGGGTTTTGTGTTCATCTAGTGTTTTATTGTGATTGTAAAGAAAACCCTGTGTTTTCCTGCACTATATAAGCCCATTGTTAGAGTGAACAGTAGTGGGCATGACATGGCATTTGTGGTTGAGCTTTTTTTTTTTGTTGTTGTTGTATGTATTGTATGGTTGTTATTTAATGAGTGAAACTGATGTTTACAGTCGTTGCTTGTTGTGCTGACAGCAGCGGAAAAAAAAATCTGCACCCACTGTTCCAGAGCATCAGGGCTGAAAACAGAGCTCACAATTCAGTCAGTGGACAGTAGGCAGCTGAGTGGTTCAGCTACGCTGGCATTGGTATGCCAGGAGCTGCTGTGAGCCCTGCTCACTGCCTACTCTGACACAATACAGTGGATGCTGCTGCTCTGCATACTAACTAACCAGTCTGTAACTTGTCTGCTACTTGTTTCTTTGTGTCGCACTGATGTTCAAGGCAGGAAAACACCCGTATAAAGACTGAAATATAAGTAGCTTTGAGTAAGAAGATCAAACTTGTGATTGCGTGTTTTGGATTGTTAAGACCCATTTCTCCAGTCCAGTTCTTATAGATTTCAAGGACATATGCCTTGTCCTATGCTCCACAGAGCACAGTGCTTTTATCAGCGAGGTTCATCCGAAGCTAACTCACACACTATGTCCCCATTCTCACTTACAATCTCAGTCAGCACTCTTATTTTCAGACATAGTACATACTTACAGTGGATTAGAGGTTAACGGATGGGTTTTTTTTTGTGGCTGATTCCAGCACAGGTTTATTTAAAATCTGGTAGCCAGGACAAAAATCTGGACAATATATGATGTCATTTATTTGACATCGTATATCTTTACATCTTTTCTTTCACTGCATTCCTCTTATGCCTGTGCTTCCCTGGCATTTCATGAATGCATTCCTTCATTTCCTGAAAACGTATATTAGTGGATTTTCATAAGCTATTAAAACGTGAGGTAGACTGATTAATTGGTTGGGCCAATATTTGCCTTTTTTAAAAAACAGCATTTAATAATTATCAACTGTCCAATTTTACAAATTATGCGTTTTGCTCACAGAAACGTGATAAAGGTTACCAGGTCACAAAAACTTTATTTTTTCATTCAATTATGTTATTTGAAGAACTGTTTCATGTGTATATATGTGATTATTAATATGTACTTTATATGTTATGTCTTTTGAAAATACTGCATATAATTGCCAGTACAAAATCAATATTGGAAAGTCATTTTTCAGAGTTACTAGTTATCAAACTGTTATGTTTTATCAAATGTAGGGAAAAGGAAAATCAGATAAACATATAGGCCAAAAACTCCAGCCATTGGTTGCCCTAATTTCAAGATATTGGCATAAGCATCGGCCACAGAAAAACCCACATCTCTAGCCAAAATTTAGAAAACATTCTGTTGGGTTTTGCATCAAGGATCCGTGACGTAAGCGTCTCAGACTGGCTCAGTGTTTTGACTAACTTTATCATGGACATCACTGAGTGTTTAGACTTACCCAGTTACACAACCCTGCCTGTCCGATCCAAGATGAGAGTATTGTGGCGATAAAGAGAAAGAGGAGGAAATAGTTACTGTTCTCTGTACCAGCCACGGCCCAGTTGCATAACTGCTGACCGGCCTCTGAACAAGAGCTTTGCTTATGTTTTGCATTTACAGTTGTATGTGAAGACGCAGTGTGGAGAACCATTGTTGTCCTTGGGGGGCCAACTGTCATTTATTAGCCGACAACGTGGTTGTGTAGTAATGTATTGAGGCCTTTGTTGTAAAGAGATTAAAAAATGCTTCTCTGCTCGGGCTTGACTCAAACGAAAAGTTTGGAGTGGTGCAGTGTTGAAGGATCTTTTGTTTGCTTTACACTTTTCTGTGAGACTCTCAAATTCTCCTGATTCTTAAAGCTGAAACGGCAGAACAAGATCCATTGTGGTTGTGTGGTGTTTTCTATTATTTATTTATTTTTTTTTTAACTGAGGCTATCCTGAAGACTTTCAGTCATATTTAAACAGTATTGTGTTCTAAATATTTTATTTCCAATTTGTAGAAATCTTGGAGTCCTAGGTAGCAGTTGGAAGAAACCTCATACTCTACACAAAGGTTTTGTTTTTAATGGTTATCAGTGGTTATCTTGTGACTGTAGCCATAAGCAATCACCAACCACTCATCTTTTCAGCCAAACATTTTTGCCATTTTCTACTAAAAGCGCCTTTGCAGGTGAATTTTCTTCAGCTAGTGTGACATCCTGACCCGAGGGTTGAAAAAACCTCCAGTGTTAACTGATAATTATCTCTCTGTTTCAGGCCTATGAGCGCAGATTCCCCACCTGCCACCTCATCCCGATGTTTGTGGCAAGTGATGTGATGGAGGAGGAGACCAGCGAAGATGGATGCATCAACAAGATTCAGAGGCGCTGTGCCCTGGATGTGGACGCTCCACGCCTGCTCAAAAGGGTACGTTTTACGTTTTTAATCAAGAGTACTAAGTGTTGCCGTTATAATGGTTCTGTCTCGCAGCTTGAGGGGGTTTATTTTTTATAACTTTAAATTTGCTGCCTCATTTAAGTTTCTCGTAACGCGTGTCTGTGCGTGTGTGGTTTTTGCAGATTGCTGGTGTGGACTACGTCTACTTCATCCAGAAAAACACCCTCAACAGAAAAGAGAGGACGCTGCACATCGAGTCCCACAATGAGACCTTCTCCAACAGGGTCATCATCCATGAGACCTGCTGCTATTCGGTCAGTAATCGTGCCAACACTGCTTTGGTATTATCCAAAGGTATTAACGGATTAGTTGTTTGGTCCATTAAATGTCAGATGGTAATGCACCTGTAAGGTGTTTGCCAACTGCCAATAACCCCCAACCCCCAAGACAAGAAGGAGTGGACTATTAAACATGCTTTATTTTCATCTTTATTGACCCGGCTGATGTAGGGTTTTCATGTTTTTTATTTAAAATCATTTTTCAGCCGTTAATCTTCACCTTGCCATTAAGGCAGTTTTGGCATTTCATCATGCATCTGATCTATATGTAAGAATAAGTGATAAATATATTTTAAGAACACGCAGACGAGGTGCAGTGATCCGGAAGGATTAAGTTATGGGGAAAGAGTAAATATGAGAATGATGGACATCCTCAGTCTGTGTTTAAGAACTTTGAACAGTGATTTTTAAATTCAGAATGTGATTAGGAACCTCAAACTGTGAGTTCTGAGTGTACAGCCTGTCAGAATTTATTGACACTCCTTTTAACATTGTGCGCGGCTGGAAAGGCGGACTGACAGACAGGCTTTCATTGAATTAATAGAGGGATTTAACATAGACTCTATATACTATATATGTAAAGTGATGTTTCCACTGCTGGAACCACATTTTCATGTCATCATGCAGATTTACCAGATTTTAGCGTGGCCCTTTATTGCTGTAACAATAGTGTGCAGGAACGCTTCAATTCCCGTTCCCTTGGAATCCAAACATGGGTTTACAAGGTCGTCACTCCCAGTTCCTAGTTCTGAGGTTAATGGAATGCAGCATTTTTTCCTTGAGGTTTTCTGAAAGTGACACCTTGAGATTTCACTTCACAGCCTTTTCTCACACGCTTGAAATCATGTGTGGGTCCTCATGTTTACATGCCCTTAGTTTGACTGAAAACAGAAATGGAAAGGACTGGACATAATGATCCATACACTTCCACTGACCATTTGTTTACACTGTGAAAATTGCTCCCTGTGTTAGTCATCATCTGGTTCATAGTAACATTATACAGTATATAAAATACAGTGTGTGTGTGTGTGTGTGTGTGTGTGTGTTTGTGCCACTGCAGGTTCACCCAGAGAATGAGGACTGGACGTGTTTTGAGCAGACTGCAAGCCTGGACATCAAGTCTTTCTTTGGGTTTGAGAGCACAGTGGAAAAGATCGCTATGAAGCAGTATGCCAGCAGTATCAACAAGGTATGTGTGGGTTTATTGCATCTGGTAATAAGTATTTATTATTTCCTTTTGACAAAAGTGTATGCACAAATACAAACTCACATCAGTATATGTTCTAAAATTTGGTTTGTGGAGCACGTCGCTCAGTTCGTCACATATATAAAGAAACAAGTATATATGTTATTGTGGACAGGGATCCACATATGGAGTATCATGAGTATTGTTGATATGCGTTTGATATTACTCTGTTAAATACCAATTAGTAAAGTTTCTGCTCCCTCCTGCTTCACTGAGCATGACTCATATACCTAGAGGTAAACTGATCATTTGGGCCTGATATTTGCCAGTTTTTAATAATTCAGCAATTTTAAAAAACCAGCACCAGCCTTAGAAAATCGCTACACATTTTTCCTTCACTTCCTCACAGGGAAAAGAAATTATCGAGTACTACTTGAGGGAGCTACAGGACGAGGGGATCACTCGTGTACCTCGCTGGACGCCCTCCTCCCATTCGCTGCCTCTCCCCAGACCAACCAGCCTCTCCACCAGTCCACCTGAAGTCCCCAAGCTAGTGGTCACACCTGCCGTTTTTATCCCTTTGCCCGCCAACGCCAAGGATAGCACACTGCCAGATGCCAAGCAGGACGGCAACACGCCTCAGGCAGACATCCTCAATGAGATTCTGGCTGGTACACCCGAAGGTTTGTTAGCAAATGATATATAGCAACAAGAAATTTCTTGGTAAAGGTGTTACCTCTTTGCCCTCATAATTTAATTTGGTCGGTTGTGTTTTTCTGTTGCAGACAAGCTGGATGCAGACTATATCAAACGTTACCTAGGCGACCTCACACCTCTGCAGGAGAGCTGTCTGATCAGACTTCGCAAATGGCTGCAGGAGACGCACAAGGGAAAGGTAATTTTAATTTTAATTTAATTTTATCACTGGCACCAGTAGAGTCGTGCACAAAAAGTTGAATTGAATTGTTGCAGAGTTTGTCTGAGATTTAAAGGCGAAAGATTTAGTGACATCTAATGGTGGGACTGCAGATTGCAGCAAATGGTTACCCAAGCCCTCCAAGCGCTACAGTAGCCTTTACAAATCAGAAAGAATGTAATTTTTCTTTATTAGCACAGTTAGCGGCAGTTAAAAACATGAAAGGCACAGGTTTGTCCTTACAGGCTGTTGTTAAAACATGGTGGCTCCTATAAAGCAAGGCCCTTTCCTAGACTTAAAAGCTTTAGTGTCAGGATACGCCAACCAAACAATTTTATTTTTAAAGCATTTTTAGTCTCACATACAAATGGGTAATCTGTTCTATTTCTGCCTATAAAACCCTTCCGAAGCTACTAGCTACATTTTAAATGCTAACATGGCTAACTGAGCAGCCATTTGCTGTGATACAAATGCTCTATTGGAATTCCGAATTCTGACAATGTCATCTGCAGCAAAAAAATTAAAAAAAATCAGTTACTTATTCATTGCTGAATTAAAGCTGCACACGCTCCTCTTTCTTCCCAGATCCCTAAGGACGAACACATCCTCCGGTTCTTGCGGGCCAGGGACTTCAACATCGACAAAGCCCGTGAGATCCTGTGTCAGTCCCTGACCTGGAGGAAGCAGCACCAGGTGGATTATCTGCTGGAGACCTGGACCTCACCACAGGTCCTCCAGGACTACTACACTGGGGGTTGGCACCATCATGACAAAGGTAGGCTTGCATATGCAGCTGCACATACACATGAGCACACGCTGGCGGAAGACCTTACTTCTCCAGTTCTTTACATGATCAGTGTTGTGGGTAAACATCGCCAGGCGTCTTTAAAGCAGGCAGAAACACTCAGGGAGCAAAAATTGGTTTTTGCAAAAGATGGGTTTTTTATTCAGGTACCCAACTAAGGCCTTGTAGGCAAAATTATATATATATAAAAAAATCAAAATAAGAGGAAAAAAAAAAAGAGAGAAAATTACGCAAAGCAAAAAGGTATTGTAACCCAAAATAAATTCTTCAAAGACTAATAGCAGTCAAATCACAATCTTAACTCGCAGAGCTCAGAGACACACGTCCACACCACAGCAGCTCCCCTCCCCAACTGAAACGCTGACATAAGAAAGGCCCGAACAGTAGACTGCAGGTGGACCATACCAACCATCGGGAACTTACAGGGGTGTTACAGGTATTAATCGCCGAACAGCTTTTAACAGCATCTTGCAGACATGGCATTTCATTCAAAGAGTTGAAATTACATTTGCTGATGCTTAGCAAAGCCAAGAACAAGATTGCAGCATAAATGCACTTTTAAAACATTGATCCCGTCTACTTCCTGTAAACCGGAAGGTGATCTGCCATTTAAACAAGCGCAAAGCGCCATGTACTCTTTTAGACGGCACCGCTGAAGCAATGGACACGGTAAGACAAATGTTTGAACTTAAATGAACAACGTTGTCAAAGCTAAATAAATGCAACAGAAGAACATAGCCAATGTCTCACGTGGTTATTTTAGCGAATAATTTCATGAAATGCTTTTGGCGAAATGCTTTTAAACAGTATGGGTTGTTGTGATGACTGACGCTAGCGTGATTAAACTCACCATAGTGTTCGATGTTTAATGTGCACTGCACTACAGGAGTAACTACAGCCATGAAGGATGAATGAAATGGTTTTGCACAGCATAACGGTGAACAGAATACACAGACACATTTAACAAATACTTGTCTCCAGCAAAATTAGAGCTACGGCAGTCTCACTTACTAGCAGCACCTGGCTGCAGTAACGGTGTGTAGCTGATCCGTCACAATCAGGTTACAGACTTGCACACATACCGCTGTCATTCCTGGCAGCCCGCATCCTTCAGCCCAAGTCGTGAAGTAACATGTGGGTAAAGTGTCGACACTGCTTAGTTACCCAAACATCTTACACAATCACACATACTTAGAATCTTTATTTGGGTGCATGTTATGGATTCTTTGTTCACATTAGAGAGTGTTGACAGTATAAATCAAATTTTAAGTGGCTCTTGTTTTTTCGAGTGGATGATTAATCTTGTTTCTTTTTGCACAGAATAAAGCTTAACAAGCATAAACGCATTTATACTCTACAGTGGAGCAGTCACTTGTGTTGTGTAACAGAAGAACAGGCATTTAAACGTTACAGTCCTCTTCGCTTACCGTTCAGGCTTTTAGAATGTAAACAGTGAAAATATTTCTCTTGTTTCTGTAGATGGCCGTCCTTTGTACATCCTGAGGCTGGGCCACATGGACACTAAAGGACTGGTCCGCGCTCTCGGAGAGGAATCTCTGCTCAGACATGTATGTTACTCTCACATTTTTATTTTGCCTTTATCAGCGAGGGTTTATGGGTTGGCAGTTGGATTACATATTCGGGATTTTTGTGCAGTGTCATGCATCACAGGGCATGTTTAAATAGGCCATGTTCAATTTTTAAGTTTCTCTGGTTTCTGGTTATGTGAGAGCTAAATTCTAATATATTGAGAAAAGACCGCTGAGTTTATATTTTGTGTCGTTTTAGGTGCTTTCTATCAACGAGGAGGGTCTGAGGCGCTGTGAGGAGAACACCAAGGTGTTTGGTCGACCTATCAGGTAAGCCCTCACCACAGTGCAGTGAAGAGCTAAATGCAATGAAAAATTAATAGGCTGTCATTGTAATCCTCTATTTTGTTAACTAAATTGATTTTTGTAATCTTTTAATGTCAGTTGGACAAAATAAGCATTTTAAAAACACCTAGGAACTCTTAATCTATTTTCTGACATCCATTGACAAAATGGATTGTAAACTAAGACTGTGCTTAAAAGAACTGGAGTACAAATGATTCAGAGTGTGCCAGATGTGAAAAAAGATGACTATTAATCATTTGTGGTCAGAAATCGAATATACTACTAGTAGGGATGTTAGTATAAGTGTCTAAGTGACTTCAAACTAAACATTTGGTGACTACATTTATTTTTATCTACTTTATGCAAGGGCTTTGCATTTTTTCTACAGCAGCCTGAACCATCAAATTAACCAGAATGTGCACAAATGAAGTAGAAGGATATATTTTCAGTTATGTGAAGGCCACCGTACTTGCACGATGCTCTTGGGAAAGGGAGGAGTGAGCTAAGTCCTCTGTTTGTTGCAATCTGCAGTCTCACCTTTTTAAAGTCACTATTTTTGTCACACTGGGCCTTGTATTTGAATAAAACATAGAGTAAATACCCAATGCATTGTGCTACCAAGCTGTTTGGTAGTTGTATCTTGGATACAGGTTCACGCTCAAACATAAATGTGCCCCATGAGTGAGTCCAGAGAGGCTTTATCTCTTTTCCAAAATGGAAAGAATGCACGAGGCTCAGCTTTGAGAGCACAGATTCAGTTGGTGATGGAGAGAGAGAGAGAGAAAGAACAGAGATGCTGGAGATGGTGTCTGTCATCTGTCAGCCAACTCTAGCAGGAGGAGGTGGCTGGGATAAGAGCCACGCAGGAAGGCATGTGATCTGTGTGAATGACTGTCACATCAGTCCAGGGAGAGGAAGGAAGTATGGAAGTATTGGGGGGGGGATCCTGAATTAGCAAGCTTTGCCTTCACCACTTAAGCTTCACTTCAGAGTGACATGTGCTAAGTGGTCAGAAAGAGAGGCCGTCGAATGTGTGTTTGTGGCGTGAGTTTATCCACTCCCTAATCCTCCCACATGATTTCTCTCTGTAGCTGTTGGACGTGTCTGGTTGATCTGGAGGGACTGAACATGCGTCACCTGTGGCGGCCGGGAGTCAAGGCGCTGCTGAGGATCATTGAAGTCGTGGAGGCCAACTATCCAGAGACTCTGGGCCGGCTGCTTATCCTGCGAGCCCCCAGAGTTTTCCCTGTCCTCTGGACACTGGTGAGAACCAGGAGGGACACACCTAATTGCTACACCCACACACACACACTACATTGCGTGCCTGGGTTTACCCGTAAATGATGGTGCTAGCAAGCGAAAGCTATCTGCCTAGCTTTTTGGCATCGTCTTTGGACATTGTTTGCATGCAGAAGCTGAAAAAAATCACAGACATTGTTTTAATTGTTAAACATTGAAAGCGATTAATTAACTGATTACCTAAATAGTTGATGATTACTTTAGTAATTTTGTAATCACTGCAGCCCTACTTGGCAGTAATAGAAAGGCACACGCCCCTGTGGGGAGGTTCAAGCAACCACACAGCAGGAGATAAAGGTGAATAAAAGAAAGTACAAATAAAACATTAAGAAAATTCTAAACACAATCAATCTAAGGAGAAATATTGCACAGTCAGTGGCCTCAGTACTTCTCCTGCTAGTGACCGTTATTATTGCACAAGTTATAGATGTAAATTGTACAATCTAATGACTGAGGATGCTCTTTATTGTCCCGCACGGCCTGCACCTTCAATAATCAGTCAGTCTGATAACGACCTCTGCCACTGGTCTTAGGTGAGTCCCTTCATTGATGAAAACACCCGCAAGAAGTTCCTCATCTATGCAGGCAACGACTACCAGGGTCCTGGAGGTCTGGTCGACTACATCGACAAGGAGATCATCCCAGACTTCCTGGGAGGAGAGTGTATGGTGAGTGTCTGACAATTCAAATGTATCATCAGGTTATTTTTTTTAACGTCATTGATTAACAAATGTAGACTTTTCTGGGACATGACACTCCCAAAACACTGACATCTATGTGTGTGTGCACCTGGGTTATTCTCCACAGTGTGAGGTACCAGAAGGCGGCCTGGTTCCCAAGTCGATGTACCGCACAGCGGAGGAGCTGGAGAACGAGGACGTCCGTCTGTGGACGGAGACGATTTACCAGAGTGCCAGCATCTTCAAAGGAGCACCACACGAGGTGAGGCTGAACACAGTCGGGGGAAAAAGCAATCGATGATGTGAATGTAGGTCAGAATTTCTCTGTTGACAGTTCTGCCATCTAGTGGCTGTTACATGCATCTTTAAATTCAGATGTCAACCAAATGTGGCATGACAGTGAAACATAATCTGCCATTCCTGTCATCATATATAATTTATATCAAAGGGAGAGCTGCATTGTTATACACAATCCACCTTCTGGAAACCGTTTTATATATTAATGGCCATGATCCTCGTCACAAACAGATGTTCACTGACGTCTGTTCTGTTTAGCCACATTTAACCCACGTTCAAATATGAAGGAATATGAAAAGAACAGAACAGCAAGAAAGTGGTTTCTTTTTTCTTATAGTCTGTAATGTAGAGCGCAAGCCTTACTGCCACAGTAAAAATGACCAATGTTAAGTAAATGATGTAGAACAGCTCTAGTTCTACATCATAACTCTCACAGTACTTCCCTTTCACATTTTTAAGTTCTTAATCACATTTTACAGTACTGTGCATAAGTCTTAGGTCACCATTAGATTTGTTGTTTTAGCAATGCTATAATGACCATACTGTACAATTATTTCACAATCACTTTATTGGAACACATCCTGAAAATATGGAGAAACACATATGCAGTTTGAAAATAACATCTTTTTCAGAAAAAAAACAAACAAACAACAAAAATGCTTCTATAATATCAAATATTTAGTGTGAGCTACATTTCCACTTGAACAATAACACAACCATGGCTCTTTAAAACCTGGAATGGAACCCTAATGTTATTGGTCAAACCTGTGTTTCTCCTACTATTTCATGCCAACAAATAGCTGCTGTGAAAAAGGTCTATTATACCTGGTTTACTCAAGACATGTTGGAGCATTACATACACATGTTGCACAAGTTCAACTCATTGACAGGTTGATCATATAGTAGAAGACTGATTTTTAGTCACGTCCTTTCAATCTAAACGCCAACGATCACAAAAGTGACCTAAAAACAACAAAGCTGGTGGTGGCCTAAGACTTATGCACAGTACTGTATATCTGCACTTCAAAGTGCTTTCTTCTTCCAATCAGTTCCGGTTGTACACAAGACGCAATGCTACCCTCCGCAGTTACCAATTTTTAAGTCCAAAATTACAGTTTGACTTTTTTTAAACAAACATTGAATCACATGAATTATAAAGCTTTGTCTGTCCGTCTCTGGTTGCCCACACTGGCACAGACCCTCAGGGTGTTTTCCTATAATTTTCAGATAGGCAGCTAATCCACAGTGTCCCAGTCTCAGTCTCAGTCTAGTTAGTCTTTCTTTCCTGAACCATCACTAAACCACAGTTACCTCCTCTTCTCTGTCATTGTTTTAGCTGTTGATTGAAATCATCGACGCCTCCTCCGTCATCACCTGGGACTTTGACGTGTGCAAAGGCGACATCGTTTTCAACATCTACCACTCCAAGCGCGCCCCACAGCCGCCACGTAAAGATCCTTTAGGTGCGCACGGCATCACCTCGCCAGTCGGCAACAACGTCCAGCTTATCGACAAGTCGTGGACGCTGGGGCAAGATTACAGCATGGTGGAGTCACCTCTCACTTGTAAGGAGGGAGAGAGTGTGCAGGTGAGTGCGAAGGATCGGGAAGAACTAATATTGTACTGGGATTTATTTGCTGATCCTTCGTTGTCATTGTTTGCGTCCCGTCCTCAGGGCTCCCACATAACGCGATGGCCAGGTTTCTACATCCTCCAGTGGAAGTTCCACAACATGCCGGCCTGTTCGGCCACCAACCTGCCCCGGGTGGACGACGTGCTGGCCACCCTGCAGGTGTCCTCGCACAAGTGTAAAGTCATGTTCTACACCGAGGTGTTGGGCTCCGAGGACTTCAGGTTGGTAAAGGTTGATTTTTTTCAAATCATAATCGTAATTTGAAAGACTGCATTTTATTTACTCTATATTAGATTATTCTGCATCAGTTAAAAATGTAATGCCAAACAATTCTTAGACTAGATATTCACCCTAAATCGCTCAGACCGACTTCATGGATGATAAAATTGAGCATTTGTGTGCGTACAGAGCTCTGGACTTCACGTTAACTCCGTTTACTCGCGGTGTGTTGTCGGCAGGAAAATGCTTCGGACAAATGAACGACATCATTGTGAGTTTCAAGCTGTAAGAGTTCACTGCGCACCTTAAATCCACAGAGATCGAGCAATATATCGCAGAACCTGATAGACTGAATACATCTGATCCTTACACTGCCCCCTGGTGCTTTTCACAAGTACAGAAACAGCTGGATCTGACATTATTCCAGACCTGCTGTAACCTTCTGATAAACTCGCAATAAAAGCAATATTTAAGCCATGGAGTCTAGGTAAAGCTTCACATGCATGCACTTTAACATACATTACAAGTGTAAAGACCTGATCATAGTTGTTAAATTATGTTCCCTTCACTGTCGACCGGGAAGCTGCAAATCCGGATGCCAACTTCAGCGCCAGGATGAGCATGAGCATTCGATTATTGGCTTGATTACAAAAAGTCGATCTGTTCCTGTGACAATTTGTAATATATCAAAAAGATACAAAGCAAATCCATCTATAATTACAAGGTGGCAGCGGCAGCAAGAATTTAGTCTGCCGTCCTCAGGATCTTTGGTGAACGGGTGAAATGTTCCCCCATTAGCCTGTCCATGACTGCTTCATCATCCTGCTGCACAACATCTACCCACCAGTTCCCTGACAGATTACCTGATATTGAAGCTGCCAGTTATATGTTGTTTGTCCATGGATGTGAACGGCACAGTTTCCTGCCAAGATGGTGTCACGGTGTTTGCGTGACGTCAGCTACCGGAGCTCTATACATGTAGTGAGTGTATGTGACCATATATTTTGCTTTTTATTAAGTCATTTGCCATGATGTGATAGTTTAAATTTCAAACGTCTTATTTTCAGTTTTCCCTTCTCTACATCCAACTACATAGTGACACGTATGATTAAATCTGTCATGTTGCCAAAATGACCTCATGAAAAGCCTAAAGAGCATCATGATTTTTATTTAAAGCTGCAGTTTTTTTTAAGAACATGAGGACACTCCCCTCCCTTTGAAACTCTGTTAATCCAACTTTTTCTGTCCAATCCGCTCCCTTTTTTTCCCCCCTGCTCCTCTTCCTCCTCCTCCTGCTGTCTTCTTCCTCTGAAGAACCGCTTGCTGCGATGTGCAGAGTTTGTAAGTGGCTCAGTGATTGCCCCCCCCTTTTTTTCCCCCGTTAGCACTAGCTCATCATCGCTGCTTTTGTCTGCTAACCTGAACGCCCTCTGGCAGTCGCGCTTCTGAACGACGCAGCAAAGAGATGCGGTATCGCATCTGTTTTTGCTCACAATTTTAAAGTCTATGTGCTGCTAACAGGACGTCGCTAAGTGTCCTCGCTCCGAGGCGTCAGTCTAACTCGCTGCCTGCATGACTAACAATATGACGAAACTTGGATTGGGTTAAGTTTGTCACACTTTTCGGCTTACCCCCCCCCCCCCCCCCCCCCACACACACACATTGACACATATTTCCCCCACACACACACACACATTGACACATATTTCCTTTATTCCCTTTTATTGTTATTGTTTTTCAAAATTCATTCGTATCTACCATCCAATCTGAATCTCCATTGCTTTTCACTTTTAACCTGCTTTCCATTTCACTTTCCCTTTCACTTTCCAGACTTAAGGTCACTGTCCAACTCATTCTAGATGTATTTACTAGTAAAATAATGTATTTTAATGTCTGAAACACTAACTTAAACTAGGTAAATATGAAATTTGGCCTCCTATTTCTGTGTTCATTAAAGGTTGGTATCATTTATTCTTGGTTTGTTACAGTGTTCCTTCTGATACTGATTTTGCTAGTGTTGCAGGGTAATACAATATACAGTAGTGTTTTTGTAGGGATGGGCATATTATGACTATTCACTTGAGTTACTGTGACTATTTTTAATGTAACTACAAAGATAAAAGAAACAATATTTTATCGTCAAATTTTATCCTAAAATTTGTGGTGTGTCTATCATCACAAGGTGGAAGTGGCAGCAAAAATATAGTTAATGGACTTAATTGTGCGCTTGCAGAAGTGATGGAATTTAAGGTGTTCCTTGAATGCATCTCAAAGCTTCTCCTCTAAGCTTAATCTACACTGTAGATCCCCCCCCCAGAAGTAATGAAATTTACCAGGGTCTTTGAATGCATCTTGGTAGCTCCTCCTGTTAACCTAACACACTGTGAATTCTGCTTTACTTTCACGTGCTGGAGTTTAGAATATTCAAATATTTGACGAATAATTCCATGGACGATGCTAACTGCACGTTTTGCGAGAAATGCCCATCTGAAGTTTAAAAGTCTAGTTGATTGTTACTGATTATTCCAAAAACGTAGCTGCTAGTTGCTGCTCTACATCAGGGGTTCCCAAAGATGGGTCGTGGGAGACTTTCTGGGGTCCCGAAAAACAAATTTGCTCAATTTTCACAATCGGAATCATATTTAGAGTCAGCTAAAGTTTACATAGTACGAGGAATTCGTTCTGGTCAGTGGTGCAGTGGAGACAAATAAATATTACATGGAAAATAAAATAGAAAAGTTGGTGAAAACCATTATTTACAACAGAGAGTGAGTGTAATTTAAAACAAATGTCAGTTTACAAAAACAGGAAACAGGAAAGTTGTGACAGACGATTGCAGCCAATCACCTTCTCAAACTTGGAGTTAAGATTCACATGGATATGTTTTTAAAACATGCATGATCCTGGAAATGATTTGTTTGCCAATTGAAAATGATATCAGGCCTTCCAAAATATGGCTGTAAATTAAAAATTGCTACATGATGCACAATTGTTGGTGTGATTTGGGTCACGGTCGTTTGACGTCTTTTAAAAAATGGGTCCCCGTAACAGAACGTTTGGAAAATACTGCTCTACATGATACTTAACAAGGTTTTACAATTACTGTGGTTGCTCTTAATCACTTATACTCTTTGCTTTAAAGATTATAAGTGTTTAACCACGTCATGGTGCTTTGTTTTAAATGTACCGACTAGACAATGTGGATGAAACTCTTGATACTGCTCTTATATTTTAATACAAGATAAATGATTATCAAATCCTATTTCTCTTCTACACTTGTTTTGGCCTGATGTAGAACCCAGAGTCATGTAGATTAATTTTCCTCTCGTACGTCTGACTTGGCTGCATGGCTCGCCCTGGTGTTGAATATAGCTGATCAGCTGAAGCGAGTGTTTCCTCACACGACGTCTGGTTTTTCTTTCTCTCCTCTCAGGGGTTCGATGACCAGCCTGGAGTCGAGCCACAGCGGTTTCTCTCAGCTCAGCGCTGCCACCACCTCGTCCAGCCAATCACAGTCCAGCTCCATGATCTCCAGGTAGAAAATGGAGGCAGCGGACGTCACTCCCCCCCGATACTTTCCCCTCCTCCCTGCACTGACCTTACCATCACCCACTGAAGCCAACCCCCCACCACCTCCCCATTCTCTTTGGACTCTGTCCTATTGCACAGCCAGCCTCTATGGACCTGAAGCATGCTTGCACAAACAGAAGACAAAGAATTAAAAAACCTGAAGCAAAAAAGGAAAAAACTCTACAATTCAAAGGGCTGATTTTTGCACAAAGGTCACATATTTCTCCTGCCTGACGTCTCAGCTCGGCACTCGTTACTGAACTTTAGAAAACATCTTGTGCAGGGTGGGAAAATGAAAAGGTCAAGAATTGTGTTTGCACCAGAAGCTTGAAAGGAGCAATATTCTGAATCTGGGAATGACGTGACCAGATGACGACACTGGAGGGCGCTGTTACAGATATATATATATATATATACACACATATATGCATTTACATGGATGTTCACTCACACAGTACTGAGACGTGGCTTTCCTCAGTCCTGCGCGTCAGCTGATGAGGCTGGATGAGCTGTTACATACGTGAAACACAACCAACACGTTAAAGGGATACTTGAGTTTTTTTGTGAGTGTGTGTGGCTGCATGAGATACTGTCGGCACTGTCCTTACGGAGCACGGAACCAGATACTCGCTTTCACTGATTACATGGCCCCTAGCAGGGACGGATGGAAATGAAAATTAGCCTCTTAACACAGCTTCTTATATCATATATGTTTGGGTATATGTAATCTTAATATATTTACAGCGTTTTCTCACTGTCAGACAGCGTTTTCTGGCTGCAAACTGTAGTTTGCTACCTGCTCACCCTCCTGCACCAAAGTCCTTTGAGAAAATCACAGATTTTATATCACAGCACACGGGACTTGTTGATCCACTTGTTCCCTCCGATAAGTTAAAATATGCTATGTTGTGGCTTTGTGTCACTTTGGTAAATCAGAGGAATGTATTTTAGACACCAAACTTGTCAAATTAGGCAGCAGTACACAAAGCTTCAGTTTCACTTTATGAACTAAAAGCGCTGATTTTCTCAATTGACTTTGGTGTGGCAGATGGCAAGTTTCTGCATTTCAGTTTCCAGCTGTAAAAAAAAAAAGTTATGTAACGGTTAGAAAAAGCAGCAAATATGTTCCTTAAATGATGTAGACTTTAACAGGCGTAGCTTTAATTAGGTGAGCCTTTTGTTAAGAGTTTAAAATACATTCATTTTTCCTTGTCCTTGCCGCCTCATTTTATCAGTGAGGGCACGTTTCCAAGGAAGTGGTAAAAGAAAGCAAAAAACTCTGAAATATCCCTTAACATTTGATGTTACCAGAGGGCTCTGTTCGGTGTGGTCAAATGTGCGGTCAACTCTTAACTAGACCTGGGTCGAATGTCACCTGCATTATAATGATTCTTCTTCTTCTCGTGTGTGTGTGTGTGTGTGGAGCTCACACAGTCATGACAGCACAGGTTCAGTCAGCAGAACTTCTAGAACTTTTCTATTTTTCTTTAACTGTGTGAGCTTTTAAACCTTTATCACTCGTTGAGAAGCGTTTGACGATTTGACCTGGGTCTGACTCTTCAGCAGAGCAAAAAAAAAAAGAAACCCGTGAGAAGCAATAACATGAACTTATTGGACTATTGGACTAACATGGACTTTTTACTGTGTGAAATATTTCTATTTATCAGTGATGTATGTGGGAGGATCATGGGTGCTGGTGGACATTTATTTGTTGTGTATAGACAGACGGATGAGCAAACTGAGCCAGTTTAGATCTAAACTCTGTGGCATCAGCATTTTCACTGACCGTCTCTGTTACTCTTATGTCAGAAGAAGCAACAACAACAAAAAATAATGTACAGTTTTTCTCCTGGGCTCCATTTATAATCCTTGTACTTTAAAAAAAAAAAGGGGCCTCTTGCACAGCAGCCAATAATCTGATCAGATTATTGTGCCCATCTCTCTCTCTGCATAGGAGTTTCAAAGGACTCATCTGGATCAAATCTGTTTATGCAGAAATCATTTTTTACTGTCAGTCTGAGCTCGACCTTAGTCCGACTCTAAGGAAGCTGAATGGAACTCGGCCATCATCCATTGGGTCACCTCCACCCGGGTCACCTCTCAAAATGTCTGCCGCGCAAACACAAACGCATTCAGTGAACTTTAACGTTGCACAGGAGCGACCGCATCATTGTCCAGTCGGCGACTTCTGCGTCATTCATGAACTCGGATCACAACATCCCGTCATCGAGGAGACGCTCTGTGGATGAACGTGCTACTGACCAATGAAATGCCTGATTTTGAAAGGGTTGTCGTGTTACTGCCATCACCGAGTTCTTCTTTTTCACAGATTTTCCGTGTGCGTTAGGCCCGAACGATACTCTGTGATTTATGTTGTAGTGTTGGTTGGGGTGAAACTGTTGGTGTTTTGTTTTATTTTAGAGGGTGAAGCTGTGTGGTGTGTGACTGCATGCTCACGTGGTGATTGGGTTTACAGGTTTAATATTATTTATATAACTATATATATATATATATATACATATACATATATGTGTATATGTATATATATATATATATATATATGTATATATATATATAGTTAACATTAAAAGAAATAATAGCCATTAGTCGAAGAGCCATGTGTCCATAAATACCATTTTAGCCTTTTTTTGTACCTGCTTCTGTCACAGTCACTACTGTAAAGGAGCGACTGTGAATTAACAAACATTTCAAAATGCAACACATCCATGCAACTGTTTTTGTTTTTTTTTTTAATTATTATTATTAATAATATCTGAGCTAATAATGAGCTCTGATGACTTCACACAGGTCAGACTGCCACTAGAGGGCAGAACCGATCGCTGCTGTTGTTGGAACTGAGTGCAGCTCACAGCAAAAAGAGACAAAACTAGTAATGATGGTGCGTTCCATTTACGTTGGAAAGTCGGAACTGGGAGTATGTTGGAAAGGAAACAGACACACACACACGTGATTTCAGGCTCAGGCCATTGTTAGCATTACCTGTTGCTCTACGCAGTCTTTGGCATACTGTCTGATTTACTGTGAAACAAATATGACAATTACGACATAATTCGAGGTGTTGATGAAATCCAACTGAAGGGGTTGGTTCGTTTTGAGGAAACTCTCCCCTCAACTCGAAAAGTCGGACGTCCAACTACAACTGGAACGTACCATGATACTTGTGAGATGGGGGTCTTCTCCTGCAACCCCCCCCCCCCCCCCCCCCCCCCCCCCCCCCCCCCCCGGGTCTGCCTGTGGGTGGTTTGTTGTCTCTGTCTGTTACATGAAACTCCTTGTTTTTAACTGTAAATGATCAAAGGTCAACAGGTGACAGTTTTATGTCGTTCACTGCAATAACACGGAACACTTTAGTGAGGAAAAATAACTTCTTCGTCCTCCTCCTCTTCCTCACACTGAGGGCTTTTGGCTTTGGCTGTGAATGATATAAGATGAGGAACAGTGGCACAAACAAAATGTCTGTAAACACAGGCCAGTGTGGGTGTATGCGTGTGTTTCTCCACTCATTCAAAACCACACAACTAACCTTCCCTCACCTGCTCGTTTCTTCAGGAAACGTACTTTTTCGTTCAACATACGTTGGTGAAGCTGCGTCTCTGTTGTTGAGCCAATGGAGCCTCCACTTAGCATCAAAAATCAAAAGTTTGTCCATTATGGGCTACTGCAAAAATGGTGGTACAAATTAGGCCGCTTCTCTAGAGCTGACCCGCCTCCTAATATAAACATAAGAGGCTCTTTTTGAGCTACAAAAAGATTTTATTTTAATTATTTTATCTCAACTTTCTTCCAAATAAACATATTTTAATCCAAGTTTTACACACTGGTCCTGAGTGAATAACAACTAGCATCAGTTGAGACTCAGCTGCTCGTCCTCTTATTTTCTGTTTTCTCTGTTACACTCTCAGACGGTGTGTGTTTATCTCACGTGTGATTGGAGCCATGAGCAGAAACACCTTCATCAGGATCTCATTGACAAATGAGGGCTATTTAACTGTCTGTCTGTCTGTCTGTCTGTCTGACTGTTCAAACACGTTTGTCTGTCAGTCTCTGCTTCTCTTTCTCTGACATGGCTGCATATCTCCTCTTTATCTTCATGTCTTCAGGTATCGTGTAAAAAGTACATGTTTGGATTCATGGGAACATGGCCACCTTTACATGTTTTGAGAACATTAAACTTGAATTATGAGGGAAAAACCATACACACGTGTCGCGCTTATTTGTTTGTTTGTTTGTCCTGTGGATTAGGTTAATTGGACACTCTAAAATTGCCCGTAGGTGTGAATGTGAGAGTGAATGGCTGTCTGTCTCTGTGTGGCCCTGTGATGGACTGGCGACCTGTCCAGGGTGTACCCTGCCTCTCGCCCTATGTCAGCTGGAGTTAGGCACCAGCGCCCCCTGCGACCCCTAGTGGATTAAGCGGTAGAAAATGAGTGAGTGAGTGTTTGTCCTGTGACCATGGTGACTGGATCCCAACAAAATAAATGAGGGACAAGGAGAATTTTTGTGTGGGACAAACCTGAGAAATAAACGCATGACAGTCTGTATGTATCAAATATACAAGTGGTGATTTATAGAAGCTCACTCGTCTTCTACCACTTTATCCTCCATGGTGCCTAATCTTAGCTCACATAGCGCAAAAGTCAATCCATTGCAGGGCCACAAAGAGACAAACAACCATTCACTCTCACATTCACGCCAATGGTCAAACTATAGGACCAGTTGAAGGTGTTTTATTTTTTAAAAGAAGGAAACTTCTTCACACATTTTTATGTCGTGCTTTTTCTGTAGCACATTTTCAAACCCATTTACACGCAAGTTTCTGGTGAAAGCATGTAGATGAGTGAAGTGAGGGATCGAACCCATGTCGTTCCACTTGATTCTACCTCTGATCCACCACTACCACTTAATAATGGTCTGAAATGTACTGTTTTCACTCATTTATTCAATTCGATTTTTATTTATAAAGCACATTTAAAAACAACCAATGCTGACCAAAGTGCTGTACAGAATAAGTAAAAAAAAAATCTATTCAAAAATATAAAAGCATGTAACAAAACAGTACAATGTTCAAACTGGGAGTGCTGTACCGGTTGTTAATTCAGCGCCCAGTGATTTTTGAGCAACTGTACGGTGTCGTACTCTCCATCATGCGCAGTCGTTGGGCCATTTTCTGTTGTAGCTCAGGGGTCTCAAACTCAAATGACCTGGTGAGTGTCTGGTCTGGTCAAAAGGGGTCAGTGAAGAGAAAGAAAGTCCAAATCTTTGTGGAAAAAACCAAAACAAAACACAATATATATAGCAATACTGATATTTGTGGTGATATTTTGTAGAATTTCAAAATAAAACTGATCATCTTGATATGGAATGATGAATTGTTTACAATAAAATGGATCCATGATGCAGAAATGAATCTGTGAATAGGAAAACCGACAAAAAAACAATAATAACTAGAAGCATTCGGAGAGCGCAGACCTCTATCAAGCAATGATAAAGAGTAATTAAAAAAATTCCTGGATCCAGACGGCGATCTGGATCTCCACCAAAATCTAATCATCTGTTCCTTGTCCCATTACACACATTTTCCGAACATTTCATCCAAATTCGTCCATAACTTTGAGTTATTTTGTTAACAGATGGACAGACAAAGCAACACTGGCGAAAACATAACCTCGGTGGAGGTAAATTATGACTTTATATTCAGTGGAGGACCGCATGAAATTGATTGGCGGGCCGTAAGTGTTCCACTGGCCACAAGTTTGAAACCTCTGTTGTAGCTGCATCGTCTTTTCTTCAAATTTTTAGTTTTTCCTTCAAATCCTTTCAAAACTTTCACTGTAGAGCCACTTAAGTCGATGGTAAATGGTCTCTACTCTTGATGAGCGCTCGATAAGCACTGTAATAATCAAGCTTCTGTTTAGTGGACTTTACTAAAGTGTTGCATTGAATGATATGCTTTAATATTGAATCATGACTCTGGTGGGACTCGAACCCACAATCTTTGAATCTCTTCTTGAGAGCTTTAGCTTAGAAGTCCAATGCGCTATCCATTACGCCACAGAGCCACCGTGTTTTCCTTACACATGCTTCTCGTCCCCACCCGTCTTTGTGCTGCTGCTGTATACACACAAACGCTCCCTCAGTCAGGTCTCAAACCTTTGCCTGACATCAAGCAAATAATGTCACCTTGTTTTTGTTTACAAAGACCAAACAGAGGCTGAATATTAACAACAACAACAAAAACATCAAAAGTTACATACTACAGCTTTAAAGCGATTGAACATAATCGGTTTGTGGACCATTAGATAGATAGATACTTTATTAAACCCAAAGGAAATTCAAGCATCCAGTAGCAGTAACATACATTAAACATACATTAAAGTTAACCTATATCACAGTAACCATACGCTGAGATTGGCCTGAGATAGATGTAAATTTAAATGTGTACAGAGAAATCAAAGAAATTAAATATATGTAGTAAAATTAACCATTTGCATAGAATTTAAATAAGTACAGAGAAATAATGGAATTAAACATTTGCATAGATATTAAATATATACTGTAACTGTGTTAAGTTAACCCCGTGGTAAACGTCTATACAAAAACTATACACACGCACATATATATATATATGTATATATATATATAAAATATAAATTGACCGTGGAAGTGTAAAAATACATTGAGCACAATAGAATGACCATTTTATTTCCAGTGTCATCAAAGACTTTCTTAAGGCATATCATATCAAACTCACAGCACTTGAAAAACATTGTTAGAAAACGCAGCTTGAACTTGCTTAATTAAACCGTAATGTGTCGAGGTCCAGGTGAAATTCTGTCTCCAGAACCGGACTCGTCTCAGGGTCCAGGTCACACTTTGGACTTCCAAATGTCTGTGCACTGATGTCCACATCCCTTATTTAAATATTTATGTTCTGCACTTAAGTGGATTTCAATGAATAAATAGTATATAATTAATAAAAAATATATACAACTTTTTGATGCAAGTATAAATAGCATATGTAGTTGTGCCTTTGAGCCACTAGATGTCAGTGTGTACCCGCTGAACACCAGCACCACGCTGCCTCTCATCGCAGGCTCCGCCCCCCCGGTGACGTCAGTACACGGAAGTTAAACAGCGTGTTTTGGTGACGCTGACGCGGTTTGTTTTTCTCGCATAGGTAAGACGCGGGTTAGATGTTTTCTCCGCCGGCAGAAGGTCAGGTCCAGCAGTGGGAGAGGTGAGATGTTCCTCTGAATCTTCTCCACCTCAGTGTCCGACACACGTGACGTTATTTGCTGATGTGAAGCAAGAAACAAACACCTCCACCTTCATCACTGTGTGTGTGTGTGTGCACCTGGTCTTCCTTATGTTGTGGGGACCTAAATCTGTCTCCACACTCACATTATGGGGACTTGTCTTCCTTATGGGGACAAAAATCAAGTCCCCATAACGTAAATGACTCAATTTTAAGGTGAAGACATGTTTTAAAGTTAGGCTGAGGTTAGGGTTAGGTTAAGGTTAGGGTCAGGGTTAGGGTTAGGACACTAGTAATTATGGTTAAGGTTAGAGTAAGTCTGCAGGAAATGAATGGAAGTCAATGGAATGTCCTCTGAAGTCATGGAAACCAGTGTGTGTGTGTGTGTGGAGATGTTCAAGTCTAAATGATGGAAGATTGTGATGAGGATGTTCAGTTCCAGCCTTATTCAGGTTCAACTAAACCTCATCCATCCTGTTGGGTTTAACTAAACCGTATCCAGCCTTAGTCAGGTTCAACTAAACCTCATCCAGCCTTAACTGGGTAACATCCTTAGTCGGGTTTAAGTAAATCTCATCCAACCTTAGTTGGCTTTAACTAAACCTCATCCAGCCTTAACTAAAACTCATCCATCCTGTTGGGCTTAACTAAACCTCATCCATCCTGTTGGGTTTAACTAAACCGTATCCAGCCTTAGTCAGGTTCAACTAAACCTCATCCAGCCTTAACTGGGTAACATCCTTAGTCGGGTTTAAGTAAATCTCATCCAACCTTAGTTGGCTTTAACTAAACCTCATCCATCCTGTTGGGCTTAACTAAACCTCATCCATCCTGTTGGGTTTAAGTAAACGTTATTCAACTTTAGTTGGGTTCAACTAAACTTCATCCAGCCTTAACTGGGTAACACCCTTAGTCGGGTTTAAGTAAATCTCATCCAACCTTAGCATCCAGCCTTAACTGGGTAACACCCTTAGTCGGGTTTAAGTAAATCTCATCCAACCTTAGTCACGTTTAATTAGACCTTATCCAACCTTAGTCGGGCTTAACTAAACCTCATCCATCCTGTTGGGTTTAAGTAAACCTCATTCAACCTTAGTTGGATTCAACTAAACCTCATCCAGCCATAACTGGGTAACACCCTTAGTTGGGTTTAAGTAAACCTCTCCAACCTTAGTCAGTTTTACTAAACCTTATCCAAACTTAGTTGGGTTTAACTAAACCTCATCCAACCTTAGTCTGATTTAGCTAAACCTCATCCAAACTTAGTCTGGTTTAACTAAACCTCATATCAAATCAAATGATTTTTTTTCACCATCTTCTTTATCAAAAATCATAAATCGTGTCCATCCTTAACTTGTTTTGTTTTTGTTTGTTTGTTTTAACCTTTTAAAGCTTTAATTAAATTAAAGGTCATCCACCCTGTGTTGGATTTAATTAAACCTTGTCTGTTCTTAATCACACTGAGCTAAACTTCATCCATTCTTAAGTTAATTCTTAGGTTTATACCTATTAAGCAGTTTTGTCTTTTGAACTTGTAAACCTTTTTCATACAAATGGAATGACGGTCTAGAGCCAGACACTGTGTGATTGTCAAATACAAAGTTTTAGTTCATGTTTATTCGTAAATTTAATGTCGTTGAAAGTAGCGTTGAAAGACATTACATGGAATGTAAAAAAAAATATGTTGTGGGACATGACTGTAGTGTCCTGAGGTCTCTTTTGATTTACCACTAAAAAAAAATATCAAAATGTTGTGTACTTTTCTGGGTTTGCAGTTAAAGTCCCTTTTATTTCCAGTGTGTTTTCACTTGCTTGTGTGTTTTCACTTGCTTGTGCACTGTGGCTGCACAGTCACTCACGCTCAGTCGTGTTCCTCTGCCTGCAGCGAACAGGCCCGTCTGAGGCAACAGGTGGTGGACGAGGACACCGAGGACTGGCAGACCAGTCCAGGCTTCTCGGGCCTGGACAGAGTCGGTGGAGTGGACCTGTCCTTCGTCAAAGGGGACGACGTCAATGCCTGTGCCCAGCTGGTCGTGCTCAGTTACCCTGAGCTGGAGGTGAGATCCCCTCCGTCTGCACTCGGTCCGGATGTGGCGCTCTGGTGACCCTTAGTGGTGACAACGGGAACTGCAGCAGTGTCAGTGACTCGGCCCCCAAACATTCACCTACTCAAACAAACAGAAAAGTTATAAATTATTCTAACATATTATAATGAAATTGTGTGTTATCCGTGTTAATGTTGTGCTGATTAATGTAAAAATAATTCCAATCCTGCAGCGGGTCAGAGGACGAGGAGGCGGAGTCTCACGTTCACCTAACTTTAAATTAGGGCTGCAACTAACAGTTATTTTCATAACTGATTAATCTGTTGATTGTTTTCTCAGTTAATACAGTATTTGTTCGGAAATGATGACGATCTCGAATGTCTTGTTTTGTCCACAAACCAGAATTATTCCGTTTTAATGATTTCTTTATTATACGAAGCACAGAAACCAGGAAATAGTCACATTTATGAAGCTGAAAATGCAGAAAACGTTTAATTTAGTAATTGATTCGTAATCGCTTGATGCTTGTCTTGATACCACGCACCAGGGAACGTGTGAAGAAAAACATCCAAATTTTGGAATAAGTAGTAGAAGTAGAACCAAAGGTTCACACCGAGCATTGTTATAGAGAAAGATTACATCATGCAAATGAATGTGGATGGACATATAAATATAACCTTTTATTTCTTTTGTTTAAATTAAAACCCAGGTTTTATATGAGGACAGTCAGATGGTGGCGCTCACAGCTCCGTACATCGCTGGTTTCCTGGCCTTCAGAGAAACTCCCTTCCTCCTGGAGGCGCTAGAGCGTCTGCAGAAGAACCAGCCTGGACTTCTGCCTCAGGTCAGACTTCACACACACACACACACATTTTTGTTTGTGTGTTTGTGCTTCTATCAGAGTGAGGACCCTCATAGACATAATACATTCCCTAGCGCCTTATGCAAATATCAACCATCACAACTAAGTGCCTGACTCTAACCTAAGGTCAAAATGTCCCTACAAAGATAGGTATGTAGGTTCTCTCAAAAATATTAATACAAGTACACACACACACACACACACACATTCTCATGGACTCAAATTTTTAGGACAGTTCATGCAAAGCATCATCACTAACCTTAACCATAACTAGTTGATACCTAACCTTAACCATAACCTAACCACAATTAAACTGAATCAGTTCCTCAGACATGAGGTTCTGCCTCATTAGGACCAGGTCTTGGTCTCCATGAGGACCACTGGTCCTGAGAAGGTCAGTGTTTAGAAAAGGTCCTCAAAAGGCCATAAAATACAAGCACACACACACACACACATGTTTGCACTTCTATCAGAGTGAGGACCCTCATAGACATAATGCATTCTCTAGCCCCTTACTCTAACCTGAACCATCACAACTAGATGCCTAACCCTAACCCAATTCTAACCCTAAGCCTAAAACCAGGTCTTAACCCTGAAGAAGCCCTTTAAAGAAGTGAGGACCAGCCAAAATGTCCTCACTTTGTAGGAATTATACTAATTTCGGTCCTCACTCTGCAGCAAGTACAAGAACACACACACACACACACACATTAATGGATATTAATGGATTCATTAAAAAAAACTAAGAAAAAAAGTACAAATGGGCCAAAATCGGACACTTACGCAGACAATTATGGTAAAAAATGTTAACGTTCTTGGCCAAAAAAAAGTTAATAACTTACAAAATTTGGGGAAAACAATTCTCATTTTTATCTTACCCCTTACTCTAACCTGAACCATCACAACTAGATGCCTAACCCTAACCCAATTCTAAGCCTAAAACCAGGTCTTAACCCTGAAAAAGCCCTTTAAAGAAGTGAGGACCAGCCAAAATGTCCTCACTTTGTAGGAATTATACTAATTTCGGTCCTCACTCTGCAGCAAGTACAAGAACACACACACACACACACACATTAATGGATATTAATGGATTCATTAAAAAAAACTAAGAAAAAAAGTACAAATGGGCCAAAATCGGACACTTACGCAGACAATTATGGTAAAAAATGTTAACGTTCTTGGCCAAAAAAAAGTTAATAACTTACAAAATTTGGGGAAAACAATTCTCATTTTTATCTTAATGTCAAGTAAAATGGCTCACTTTCCTGCCTGTCAGCACCCGATCTGTACCGGAAACCCAATTTCTTCAAAGCTTATGCAAAAATGTGGCTCCTTCTTGTTACCGCTATTGTTTTTCAACATTTATTGTTGCCACCAAAAACAAAAGAAAAAAAACCCCACACCCTGACCTCGAATGTCTGTTTATTTTAAAACAGGGTTCCCACAGGTCCTTGAAATTCTTGAAATTTTGTGAATTGGAAAAAAAAAATGAATTCAAGGCCTTTGAACGTTTTTGAAAATTGCCCTAAATAGACATGGGTCAATCAAAGTGCTTGAATTTTGTTCATGTAAGAAGTTCAGTTGATATTTAGGTGAATGTCTCCCTTGTTTGTTACGGCGCCACCTACTGTTTCATGCCCTGCATTGCTTGAAGTAGGTCAAACGTTGAGTGGTAATTACTAGCAGCGTTGTGGACACTGTCCACTGTCCGCCTCCGCGGTTGATGGGACATTCCCTGCAGAACAACGAGTGATGCCTGGCAAAGGAAACTTCCAAGATCTCTGTCTCAACAAAGACAAAGACTGACGTGACCGAGATTCCAAGGACAATCGCTTGTCCAGATGCAGAGCGTGCTGCAAATCAATAACAATGAAGAAGCGGCTCTCACAAGTTGCCCTCCCATCAGCTCTGTCAGCACATTTGGTCCTTGAAATTGAGGGAATTTGTCCTGGAAAGTCCTCGAATTTGATGCAAACCAAGGTGTGGGAACGTTTGTTATCCGAATGACTACTAAAATGATGTATGACATGATTTTTTAGGAAGAGCACCATACTACAAACTCGGTCAGATACGGTCATCGTAGACTTTTTAAAGGTTGAAGCTGTTAACAAAACATCTGCTGCATTTCAAGTTGCTCCAAAGACATAATTCTCCGACTTTGTTACAAATATTCTTCTGAATAAACAGCCCAAAACATGGCTCAGCTAAAATGCTGTTAGTAGGGGTCCGACACCGACATCTTAGCGGATCGTCCCTAATTAATTTTATTTAAGATTTCTGGTTCTTACAGGAAGTAGCCACATTTTGCAGGCACGCTCTGGAAGTGAATTTCTGTCAAAATGTCTTAAAAAAAAAAGGCTAAAAAGTGCTAACACTGAAAACAGAAATCACAGAATTTGAGAAACATTTCGATGTTTTCCTTTTTAAAACGGCTACATAAACACAAAGATAAATCAATTATCACGTCGGAAATTGTACATATGCTGTGTTTTGTCTGCAGGTGGTGTTTGTGGACGGAAACGGTCTCTTCCACTACAGAGGTCAGTCTAACTCGTCTCCACTGACCAGTTCATGTGTTTTTAGGTCTGTGCCCTTATTTTATTCATGGAACGATCCATTTAAGGTCCAGTGGGTACAAATTAGTGGCATCTAGTGGTGTGTCAGGGAACTACAGAGGCCCTCACGTACCAGAAAAGATGTCGCTCGTCACGGTTTGTGTCGCAGCTTGAAACACGAGCTCTGACTGGCGCGTCCTGTCAGGTTGCCGTAGCAACCATGGCTGTCCCATTTTCTAAAAATCAAGTTTTGCTGAATATTACATGACAAACTGTCTCAGCATCCTTCATTTTCACAGCAAAACAACATGTCACCACTATGTTGTTCTTCTGATTGGGGTAAGAAGGCATTAAAAATGGATTTAAAACCAAGCTGCGCTCAGATCGCCCTCTGCTGGACCATGTAGTAATCACGTCAGACAGTCTGATGCACTTTTAGGCTGTGTATCTTGAACTGGAATGAGTTTGCATGGTTCCAGTTTGAACTTACCAGTACAGATATCTGAATTGTGGATGCTTCTCAGTAGCAACATGGCAACGCAAGGTGGCCGCCTCTGTGAAGCAAGGCCCTTGTTATAAATTATATATTTATTCAAATATGTATGCAATTACACACTGGGCCTTTTTATTGGCACACTAAAGACAAATTAGACCTTTTCTTTACGGCCTCAAACACCTTTTACACTCGAGTTTTTCCTGCTCTGAAAAATCAAAATGTCTGCGGTGAGAAAGCTCTGCTGGCTTCACATCCTCAGTTTGATTAATGATCTAAGTTCACGTTGTGTTAATAACCTCAGTGGCCTTAACTAGTGGTTCTCATACTCTGGTGAATGTGTTTGTTTGCTCTGTATCATGAAGTGAGATGAACAAAAATCAATATCAACCACATGAGTTACTTTGTTTAAAGCCTGAGGGAAGAATCACACACTTCACCTCCAACGTGTTGTTCTTAAAAAAAAAGGAGAAAACAGTCAATTAAAAAAGTCCAAGCTCTGAACTCAAAGGATAAAACTGGGAAGAGTCTGGATTTTCCCTGTTGTGAACAGAGAGAAAACTACACATTGATTTTTTTTTTTATTAACCTAAATACACATCATTGTGTCTCTCTCCTGTATTTCCCTTAGAAAAGATTAACAACAACATTAATTAACTAATTATCAATTTTTGACCTTAATTTTCTCAATTATTAAATGAGGTTTTTCATCCATGGAATGCAAAAACGAGTGGGAAAAAAGAACAAACCTCAAAATGACAATATTTGATGACATTAAACGTATTTAAAGACTTGGACTAAGGACTTTACAAAACACACAAGGCAGATTCAAGTTGCTGAAACAGAAACATTAATAAAACAACACAAACAAATCCATAACAAATCATTAAAAAGAGGGTGAAGGTTTCAAAACAAGCATGTATAATGGAGTAAAAAGAAATACAAAACTAAGCAATTAAAAAGGTGAAAGAAGTAATTAAATAAATTACAAAACTGTATTTAGTTGAAACTGCAGTAGGGCTCCAACGATTAATTGATTAATTGATTACTAAATTCCAATCTCACTAAAATTTGACAATCAAATTTTAGTAATTAAGTAATTAACAGGTGCATGTCTAGACGGTTGGACTAGGGCTGAAAATGTCAGACGTCCACAAGGGGGCGATAGACCTTCCACTCTGGAGCTTTAAAATCAAAGCAAAGCAAATGTTGTGACGTAAATAAGAATGTCATCATGTCAGTGTTGATTCACTGTCTCTCCATGTTTGCAGAGTTTGGCCTGGCGTGTCACCTGGGAGTGTTGTCAGGGTTACCATGTGTGGGCGTGGCCAAGAACCTGCTGCAGGTGCAGGGTGTTTACAAGAATGAGGAGCACCAGTCGCAGGTAAGATGTCACCTAAATGACGTCTCCCTAGCCTAAAAGCAGTGTTGCCAACGTAGCGACTTTGTCGCTATGTTTAGCGGGTATTCAGGCC
Source organism: Brachirus orientalis (assembly GCA_016785285.1). Lineage (NCBI taxonomy): Eukaryota > Metazoa > Chordata > Actinopteri > Pleuronectiformes > Soleidae > Brachirus > Brachirus orientalis. The sequence continues at coordinate 857,002 of JAFBJR010000175.1, forward strand.
CCTTTAGCGACTGTCTTTCAAAAATGTGACTAGCGACAAATCTAGCGACTTTTTCTGGTTTTAGTGGACGCGCGTATCGTTATCAAGGTCTTTGGTGCGAGATGCAAGGAAACAAATAAACTATGAGGTCGGTGAAAAGTATTTTTGAAGCTTGATTTATACACAGCAAACCTCCCCCTTCACACATCTTGTAAACATTTTTTGGGCTGCAGCAATCGAATATTTTAGTAATCAAGTAATCTATCGATCATTCTGACGAGTATTTGGATAAATTGCATTGTGTACTGTGTTTGTTTATCGGTTTAGTTTGTAGTGGTCCCATACTTTTGACACTTTTTGTTGTTTCTTACGCTGTGTGTCTTCCCCTTGCTCTTGCTGCCGTCACCCTTCCACGTTTCAGGTACGTTAGCGGCAAAGCTAAATTCATCTTAAGTGATCACCAGGGCTCTCAATTTTGGAACTTGTGGAGTGACATCAGGGGGTGTTGATGAGAGGGGGGGTGTGGGGTTAGTCAGTGTTTGAAGGCAAATGGACCAAAGAGACATTTGGCCCCCAATTGTCCCCTTAAACAGCATTGGTAATTAGCTGTCCAGAATGAAATTACAGTTTTTAAATCTAATAAGATGACACAAACAGTAAAAGAAAACAAAAAAGGCAAACGTTGAGTTCATACTTATTCTGTACACTTCAAACTTACACTTTAATAAGCTTTTATAATAAATTAAGTGATTACGGGACTGTAATCTCTTTCACTTCAATCTCGTCTGAAACCTGCGCACGCATCCACAGCGTTCGTGCGCTTTCGTGGAACGAGTACTTGCAACGGAAACCTAGTTTCAGACTTTGCCCGGTAACAAGAAATGCCATTTTCTGATTGACTTTTCGGTTGCTAATTCAAGACAGCTGCATGAATGGACAACGTAGAGCATCTTGTCTTTGCATCATCCATTCATAGATTACTAATTGATGTGCGATGAGTTTTATCATTTAACGGCGTGAGAAATGTCATGTGTGGCGTGTGAACTTATTGAAATGCGCGTGAGACTTGAGAGCTCAGATAATTTGCCTCGAGTAATTTTAGTAATCGAATTACTCGATTTATTCAAGGAATCGTTTCAGCCCTAAACATTTTATGGTTTTTTGTTCATTTAAAAGAAAAGACGGAAGAAAGAGTGTGTATTGTAGAGCAATACATCTAAAGGGTGTTTTTTTTATTCATCTTTTGTTCCTTCAACAATGTTATTTCTCTCTCCTACAGCGCCCATTACAATTACAAACACATTGTCAATTATGCAAATTAGATGATGACATCAATTTAGCGACTTCTGGCATTTTTAGGACAGCTAATAGCTACTTTCATTACTGAGGGCTAATAGCTACATTCGTTACTGAGGGCTAATAGCTGTTTTCGTTACTGAGGGCTAATAACTACACTCAATACTGAGGGCTAATAGCTGCTTTAATTACTGAGGGCTAAGAGCTACTTTCGTTACTGAGGGCTAATAGCTACTTTCGTTACTGAGGGCTAATAGCTGTTTTCATTACTGAGGGCTAATAGCTGCTTTCGTTACTGAGGGCTAACAGCTACTTTCGTTACTGATGGCTAATAGCTACTTTCGTTACTGAGGGCTTATAGCTACTTTCGTTTCTGGTGGCTAATAGCTTCTTTCGTTACTGAGGGCTTATAGCTACTTTCGTTTCTGGTGGCTAATAGCTACTTTCGTTACTGAGGGCTTATAGCTACTTTCGTTACTGATGGCTAATAGCTTCTTTCGTTACTGAGGGCAACACTGGATAAAAAGTGCCAGCCTCACTGTGTTGTTTGTTTCCTGTCAGATGTCGTCGCGCCGCTTCATTTCCAACGTTTCCTTCCGACACGTACACGCCAGCCTTGACAAGAGTCAATCGATGTACTGTTTGAAAGTTTTCAAAGTGTAATCACTTTTTCCTGTTGTTGTTTATTCCTCGCTGCATTTTCAATAACGGCAAAGAAAAGTCAGCGAGGGACAAAGCAAAGGACAGAATCCACAATTGCTTTTTCCACTTTGTGTCTGTTTGTGCATGTGAACACACACACTGCGTGTTGGTGTGTATATTGTTTTGACAGTGTGACTTTTATTACAAGCCCGCGCCGCCTCGTGTAGCTAAAGCTAAAGTGAGTTTTTGAATGCAAATCAAGCTGGAACAAATACCCGTTGGTTAAAGTGGACCTGTGGGACACGGAAATCTGGATGTCATTAATATGCAAATGTTCACTTTGTTCCCTCGGTTACCTGTTGAGGACGGAACAAAAACAAGGTAAAGTGAAGTCTGCCTAAATGAACAGGCATCTGGCAGCTGCCTTTCAATGGCTGAATTAAAGAATAGTTTCATTTAGAAGGGAAAGTTATTAAACTGGGTAATTTTTTCCATCTGTGCCTTTTCTACAGCCACAAAAACTACCATATTCTCCACTTTTTGCTTTTCTTTTCAAAATCAATTTAGATTTTCTGACAGTATTTGTACATTTACGGTACATGTTGTAGGACAGGTCAATAATTTGGTAACAATATGTATTACAAGGTAACTTTAATGGCAATGTATAATATTATCACCTTTTTATGTTGATAAAAATGTTATACAACAATGCATATTTCATAATAAGGGAGTGAGATATTTCATAATAATGAAATTAATTATTAATTAATAAAATGATTAATTGGATGGCGCTCCAAATGTGTTACCTCAGACTTGTATAAAGTATAAAACTTTTTTAAAATCATGCTTAATCAAAGCAGTATAACAAGATAAATTATTATAATATATCTGTATTGATTTAAATATGACTTGTGCCAACACTATAATTGTTTTTATATATAGTGTATGTTGTAGATCTGGGCAATAATTCAGTAACAGTGTGTATTACAAGGTAATTTTCTTCAATAACAACAAGACATAAAAGTTATTATATATAATATTGTATTATAACACGGTTATAAAACATGTGGTTTAAATGTTTTACCTCAGACCTGTGAAATGTTTAAAGCCTCCATAAAACCACACTCATCAGCACATTTATTCAAAAATTCAAAATTGTGATATGTTTTTATTGGGGCTGTTAGTTGTTTGATCTATCAGTTATTTTATTTTTTTAACTTAAATAAATAATCTGAATCAAAATATTCACATTTAAGAAGCTGAAAAACTTTTTAATTCTTTTAAAAACACTTAAACCAATTGGCCTATTAGCAAAATAGTTTACAATTCATTTAGTACTTGTTTCAGCCCTACAGTATATGCAGTACATGTAGTACAGGAAACATTTCAGTAACAATATGTACTACAAGATAATTTTCTCCAATAGCAATATTTTAAAATTATTATACATACAGTATAATATACAGTATGTTATGTATACGATATACAACAATATGTTGTATAACAAACATGCTCTTTAAAACCAAAGCATTATAATAAAATTAATTATTATATATAATATTGTCACGTTAGAGCAGCAACTAACAATTATTTTCAATATCTGTCAATTATGTTTTGCCATAAAATGTCAGAAAATGTTGAAAAATGTTATTAAGTGTTTCCCAAACCTCAAATGATGATGTTATAAAAAAATGTCTTGTTTTGTCCACAAACCAAAATGAGTCAGTTTTAATGATTTCGTTGTTATGTGAAGCAAATATACCAGAAAATATTCACATTTTAAATTAAATTAAACTGATTAGTCAGTTTATTTTGTAATTGATTAACAGTTGCAGCCCTAACGGTCACTCGGGTGATCCTCCTCTGACCTGACGTGACCTCACACAGGCGCAGTGAAGCTCTGATGTGACTGCGTTTCTAAATGAGCTCCAACACTTTGCAGCAGGAAAATGCAAATTCTGTGTCAACGATGTCGATCTGTAGCCGAGTGCCGACGTTCAATTTCCTGTGTTGACAAGTGCTTTTTAAGCCGGAGTGGAAGCTTTTCAGCAATCGTCTGATCCACTGCTAACTCAATTAGCCGCCAACGCTCAGTTTATAAACCCCCGCTGTTTGTGTGTCGTAGCATCATGTGCTAATTCACTTCTCTGTAGGAGCAAATCCATCTCCCTCACTTAGGGCCCGTAAACACAAAAGTTTTGTACAGTTTCTGCATTTTAGCCACAAGGAAGTGATGTTTTGGGAGCTCTAAAATGCTGTTTTTTAGAAAACATTCACATTGGAAGTTAGCAGTTGGAACTGGGAGTGACGACCCCCAAATTGACCATGTGATAAAAAATAACATGGACGCAGGCATATCTCTGGCTAGCCAGTGTTGAACAGTACTATGTATACGACTGATTTACTGTGAAACAATACAACATACATCACATCCGGCTTTTCGATTTGGAGATCGGACTCGAGGAAATTCTGACTTACAACTACAACTGGAACGCACCGAAAAAAAATCTCAAAACACCTTCCGTATGTTTTCGTGTAAACAACCAAAATGCAACTTTGGGGAAATGATGATGTCATATAGTTAAGTGGGAATTATGTCACCTACTAGTTGACGGCATTTAAGTTGAGAATCAGTTAAAAAATATGGGTATTTAGGGCTAGCCATTGTTAGCAATACCAGCCACTAATGCTGTACGCAGAATTTTGCACACAAAAACAGCGTAGCAACATATTCATGGAATAAAAATCCAATAGTACTATGCCTACGACTGATTTACTGTGAAACAAATGTGACAGAAGTGAAGTTAACAGTAGAACTAGTGGTGTTTGTGGCAGTGGCAGCCATCTTGGAGTCCCCCGTTGAACTTTTTGAGTTGGGAATCTGACTCAAGAAAATTCCGACTTCCTACAAGTGGAACGCACAAAAAAAAATCTTAAAATGCCACCCTTATGTTTTCATTCATTTATACAAGCACTACACAAATGATTATAGCTCCACCTCTGTCTTTCGCTTTCATTAGCTGTCGCCATCTTTGTCGTCGTGGCAGTTATTTGGTCAATTTGCTTTTCTTTCTTTAGCCACTTTGGTTTTTCGTTCTGTTTTTGCTTCTGTGAATGTATACATTGTAATGTACAATATAATATTTTATCAAATAAACCTTTGTTTAAAGTAAAAAAAGTTTTTAGAAAGTGTGGACTCTCAGCTTTAATTTAAGGGATTAAATGAAAAAAAAATTACATAAATTTTATACATTAATCCTCATTTCCAGGGCCTACACACTTAACTGTATATACTACAGTATTTAGTCATTTTGTCTGAATAAAGACATTTCTTGAAACAATGCTGTGTTTACAGAAAACTTTTAAGGAACAAATGAGAAACTGATTGTATAGGTAAAGTTGTCTCCATGTCGATAAGCCTTAAGTGTTTGTATCTGTCGTGTTGGGAGGAATCTCATCGCTGTGACACAGGACATGTCGCCACCGTCTCCTGATCCAGTCTCAAACAAAGTCCTCATGTTCATTATAGTGTACGTATCGGATATCGTCCGCATTACACGCCTGTGCCGCGTCTTTGGACTCCAGCAATTAGCTTTGGATCAGTGGCTCAGAATGAAATTCTAGAACTCCTCTCCCGTCCATACTAATGTAATTGTCGCTCTCCAGGACTCGGGACTCATATTTCCACGGGCGTCGCTCATTATTGCCAGGTTCCGAGTCAACTCCATCTCTGCCGTTTGATCACTTCTGGGGGAAATTAGCTTTTGAAGTAATCTGTGAAACACGAGCCATTTCAGGCTCTCGACCAGCCTTCGGATAATTACCAGAAATAAGATTAGCCGCTGTTTCACTAACACGTCGTCCACGTGCCACAAGGAGCGAGACGCCGCCAGACTCGATTATAACAAGTGTTTTCGTCGGGAAACATTTCCCGCACAACGAGGGCTTTCGAAGACCCAAATGCACCGTCCAGCGAATGTCTCAGATGGTTTCAGACATGAGTTTGTCTCTGTCACACAAATGAAATGTCCACTGCTTGAGGTGTACTTTGTATTTGTAACACTCACCATGGAGACCAAAACCTGGTCCAAATGAGACAAAGCCTACGCTAATGCATTTCAGCAAGTTATAAACATGTCTGTGTTGGGGTTAGAGTTAAGTTGAGGACAGAGACATACGGTTTCAGCAGGTAAAGAAAGATAATTTGTTCATTTTTGTCCTTGACTGGTGACCTCTGCAGTGTCCCTCTGATCTTATACCTCCAGTGTCCTCCTCCTCCTCATCCTCCTCCTTATATTCTGGCTTTAACCCACACCAGTGTGTTATTGATTCCCTGCTCTGTCTCTCTGCTCTGGCTTCAGTCCCACACTTTCCTCACACGAGCCAAAACACTGCTGGCCCGGTCTCAGCTGGGACTGGACTGATCCTGTGCGTCTCCTCTCTGTCTCCCCTGCTGGCTGCTCGCTGTAATCAGTCACAGTAGAGCCATCCATCACGGAGACCGAGCTCCGCCCTTCACGCCTCTGGCCCAGAAGCCACTGTTGACAGCGGCCCACGTCACCGACTCTGACTTTGCACTGTCTCATCAGTCTGTCTCACCAGTCACAGCAAAACTTCAGCTTCTATCGAAGCTTTGGGACCACGGTGGATTAGTGGTAGAGCCAGTAGATTCGTCCGCCAATCTGCTGGTCTAGATGCCATTGTGTCTCTGGTCATGGTCTTTAAAAACCGGACTTCTAGTGATAAATAAAGCCGTTTTAATGTCCCTCATTTGTTCATATACAGGGTTCTTGATTAAATAGGAATCAAATCTTCAATTTTAACAAAAGAAAGAGTTTAAAGTAAAAATTAAAATTCTTAAAAACTATAATAATATAAAATAATATTTTAGAAAATAGTGTTTAGTTGATTAGTTTAACAAATAAGTTAAACTAATAAAGACAAGCTGAAAGATAAATTTCAAAAAGGAACAATAAAACATGAACACATCACATGTATGTATCAATTAGAAGTAAAGGAGTAACAATGCTAATAAAAGCCTTCAATTAAGGTAAAATGCACAGAATGCAATAAAAACAGGTTCCAAAGTGTGTGTAGTTGGTATTCCTTATGTTGTGGGGACCTAAATCTGTTAATACTGTCACATTATGGGGACTTGTCTTCCTTATGGGGACAAAAATCAAGTTCCCATAAGGTAAATTACTACATTTTAATGTGAAGACATGTTTTAAAGTTAAGCTGAGGTTAGGGTTAGGTTAAGGTTAGGGTTAGGACACTAGTAATTATGGTTAAGGTTAGAGTAAGTCTCCAGGAAATGAATAGAAGTCAATGCAATGTCCTCTGAAGTCCTGGAAACCAGTGTGTGTGTGTGTGTGTACATGGTTTTCTATCCCTGTGTGGACCAAAACACGTACAAACCTACTGTATCTTTGTGGAGACATTTTCCCCATTTTTGTCCCCACGAGGTTAAAGGGCTTTTTCAGGGTTAAGACCTGGTTTTAGGGTTAGGGTTTGGCATTTAGTTGTGATGGTTAAGGTTTGGGTAAGGGACTAGGGGATGTATTATGTCTACGGTTGTCCACACAAGGACTGTAAGACCAGCATGCGTGTGTGTGTGTGTGTGTGTGTGGCTGAATGACCCAGTACCACAACATTTATTATACTTTAGTTGTAAAAGTTACTTTAAGTTGTAAAATCGTTCAGAATAGACCAAACTGGCAGAAGGTTAAAGAGGAAAAACCAGGCTTTGATAGGAAATGAAAGTGAGGACACACTGAGGTCACAGAGACAGAAAAGTGTACGAATCTTCTCTGGCAGGTTAATAGTTTTTTTTGTTGTTGCTGTTTTTTTCCACTTTGCTGCTGTTTGCTCTGACACGCTGTACATCGTTCTCTGACTTTGATTTTTGTTCCTTTGCCTCCGCAGATTGCCGCTCTGCAGAGAGGGGGAGACAGCTTCCCACTCACAGCCGCCTCGGGCAAAGTTCTGGGAAAGGTGCGCTAAAGGACAAATGCACACAAACAGAAACAAAGTGGTTTTCGCAGAGGTGTTGTTTTCCTGCCGCTGACTTCAAACAACACACACCAGCGTTATCTGCTAAAAGTCATGTTGAACAAAATGAATGTGACGACCACAATCGGAGAGAGAGGTCAGTGTTCATGTTACTGTGTGTGTGTGTGTGTGTGTGTGTGTGTGTGTGTGTGTGTGTGTGTGTGTGTGTGCGTGCAGGCGCTGCGCAGCTCCGACAAAAGCTCCAAGCCGGTGTATGTGTCCGTGGGTCACAAGATCAGTCTGGACACAGCTGTACGACTCACACACTCCTGCTGCCGCTACCGTGTCCCTGAGCCCATCAGACAGGTACACACACACACACACACACACTTTTATATGTTAGTGAGGACACATCAATGACAGAATCTGAACCCTCACCGTAACCATAAAACCAGGTCTTAACCCTGAAAAAGTTACTATAAGGTCAAAAACGTCCTCACAAAGACAGCTTTGCACATTTTTTGGACCTCACAAAAATATAAATGCATGCACACACACCAAAAAAAACTTTTTTTTTTTTTTTTTTTTTATAGTGAGGACACATCATTGACATAATTCATTCTTTCATTTAAAAGTTGATAAAATGTTACTATAAGGTCAAAAACGTCCTCACAAAGACAGATTTGCACGTGTTTTGGATGTCACAAAGATGTAAATACATGCAAACCCACATAAAGTTGTTTTAATGTCTTAGTGAGGACCCTTACCTTCACTTTTTCACCAAAACCGGGTCTTAACCCTGAAAAAGTCCTTTAAAGATGTGAAGCCACACATACAAGGACACACAACACACACACGTGTGATGCTTTTCATCGGAGGCATTGACTTCCCTTTATTTGGACAGACTAAACAAAGCCTTATCCCTAACCTTAATCACAACCAGTTAACTTAACCAAAGTTTCTAAACTTCACGTGCCTCATTAGGACCAGGTTTTGGTCTCCATGAGGACCACTGGTCCTGACAAGGTCAGTGTTTATGTGAGAAAAATGTCCTAAAGACACCTGAACGCTTCTTCTTCTGTGTTTTTTGGCGTCTGTAATGTTGCATCACTTTCAACATTACATCATTTCATCAATAATTTTAATGCTTTGTCTCTTTGTCCTCTAAATCTATAACCTTCATGTGGGGATAAAAGACGAGTAAATAAGAAGGATGGACAGCAGTCGAGACTGAATCTGTCCTGGAATGAAAATAAAAAATTTAAAAGCATAATTAAGGCTGAAACAATTAGGCTTGATTAATTACCAAATTAATTGTCCACTATTTTGATTATCAATTAATTAGTTGAAGTGTTTTATTTTTAAATATTAAATTAATTATCAGCTTCTTAAATGTGAATATTTTCTGATTTCTTTGCTCCATATAACAAAGAAATCATTAAAACAGATTCATTTTTAGGTTTGTGGACAGAACAAGACATTTGAGAACATCTTCAGTTCCAGGTTTGTTTTCTGATATTTTATGGACCAAACGATTACTGCATTAATGGAAAAAAATAACTGACAGATTAATTGATAAAGAAATTAATTGTTGCGACCCTAAGGCCTTACCTGTTTCTTAAATTTAGACCACAACAACATACAAACAACTAACAACAATCTCACTCAACTCACTACTATACGTCATTTTTATATCGAGTCTGTACAATATTTTAGACATTAAAATCTAAATTTGGATCAATGTTTCATCCTTTTATGCTAAAAACTGACAGTGTTGTGCTTGTTAGATGTTAAATTACCGTATTTAGATGACAACTTGATGTATTTGTGTTTTTCTTTTTCATTATTTGAAACACATTTTAAAAGAAATCAAATGTAGCCTGAGGCTGTTGATTATATTTACGATTACATCTCATCAACATGCACACAGACAGACACAAACTGGCCTGTCGTGCCGTTTATTCCTTGTTATTTGTTAGTGTTAACTCAGATTCGGATGAATCTGCGAAATAGCAGGAGAATTGGGTGAAGAAAATGAACGATGGAAGAGTCATTTCACAGATTTAATGAATCTTGTCAAACGCGTAAATAATTTTGACACCATTTTGTGACTCCTGTTGAAATACGGGGTCATAAAAAGTTCAGTCTTAAATAATAATAATTCAAAAAAAGACATACCCTCTAACTGTCATTTTTGAGGAAGAAAAAGGGAAGAAAAGGTTGACCTGAAATGATCCCTCCTCTTCCCCTCAGGCCGTTCTTCTTTCTGCCACTAGGCTGTGCTGTGCTTCTGCCGCTCAGCAGGATTTTACCTCCACTGCACACAGAACACACACTTAGTGTACACATACAGCTGCACCACACTGAGCTTCGCCAGGAGAGCTCACTCATCCCGTGTGCTTGTGTTTGTTACCTCTTCAGGACGTTTTTCTTGCAAAAACACTCACCTCGTGAGGACGACTGGTCCTCACGGGGACCAAAACCAGGCAGAACCTAATTTTCTGAGGAATTGATTAAGTTGAGGGCAAAAGATGATCAATTTATTCACAACGTTACAGATAATATAATATAATATAATATAATATAATATAATATAATATAATATAATATAATATAATATAATATAATATAATGTTAAACACTAAGAATGCAGACCTTTTTTATTACCTGTGTTTTACAAACCAGCACCAGAAGAACTTTCTCCAATGAGACTGAACCATGTTACATTTAAATTGCCACCAAATCTGTAATCTGGATCAGATCCAGAAGAAACTTAATGTGATGGTAGAGTGTCTGATCCTTCATAGGGAAACCAAATTTCATTCAAATAAGGTGCATTTCTTTTTTTAAACACTCTCTGTAGACAAAACTTCTAGTGTCGTAGAGTTCCGGGTGTCAACACACAGAGATGTAGGTTTTTCCTCTGTCATGGCATTAGTTGGAGAATCTCAGCGCTGATTGGTTTTTGTGTGAGGCAAAGTTGATATTTTTTCACTTTTCACAGATTGGTCTGTGACTTTGTGTGTAAACTTTCCACACGAAACTATTCTGACCGCAGCATTTCATAGGGATTTTTTGAAAATTTGATAATTTGTAGTTTGTTACCAAAATTGAATGGCATCAACATACTTGGGCGATCACCTACCCATTGTGGAAAAATTAAGATTGCACTGTCAAAAACTGTTGATAGAGAGTTGGACAAACCTACAGATGTGACACAGGACAGATTTGTAAAGTTAAAGAGAAGGAACACAAAGCATGATTTTGACTTAAAACAATACATTTCACATATAATGTAGCATTAACTTTTGGGGTTTAGACCAGGGCTCTCAAACTCAAATGTCCTGGTGGACACTGAGTGTCTACTCTGGTCAGGAGATGTCCAATATTTTTGGGAAAAAGCATCTGTCACTTAAAATTATATGTTATTTTTTTCCATTATGATATAGCATTGTCAATCTTATTTAAATTATATTTCACAGAATTTCAAAATAAAAGCATTTGTGTTGACAGAATACAAAATAGAATCTTAATTTTTTTTAAATACAGAAAAAACCTGTTATGACGTGATACTAAATGGTGGGCCGCATTAAATCAATTGGAGGGCCGAATGTGGCCCACAGGCCGCGAGTTTGAAACCTCTGGTTTAGACATAGCAAAGTGAAAAGCATGAGAGGAGGAAACATCTTCCACTGAGTCCAGTTGTCTCCAGCGGAACCTCCTGAAGATACAGCGACCCGAATGAGCTCTACCTTTAACGAATCGACCCATCGCAAAGGAATTCTGATGGATCCGTCAGAAACTGCAGACAGGAAGTCGCTCACAGAAGGACAAACTCACAGCTAAACAAAACCCATGCAGAAAGGAAAACATCACCCCCTCGGTGGAAGTTGATGAAATGTTGTTGTGGTCTTTCTCGATACTGTTGAGGAATGGTCTGATCCAGCAGTGAAGGACACTGTGAGGATTGAAGCGAGGCAGTGATGACGTCAAGCGTGACATTCTGACAGAACTTTGACAGTGTTCGTTCCAAAAGAAAACAAATCGGCCCGAGGGTGAGGAGAAGGAGTGAAGTGAAGGATGTTTGCGTTTGTTTGTGAGGAGCATATTTATACGTGAGGATGCAAACATGAGATGGAGAAATAATGCTCTGAAAATGAAAGTTCTCGCTCTCGAGAAAGATGAAGCTCCATGAGTGTGGGAGGACGGAGGAGGAGGAGGAGTGTGAGAAGAGAACGGTTTTATATGGAGAGATGGAGAAAAGCTGTGAATTGTTTTATGGTTTTCAGCGTGGCACACACACACACACACACACACGGCTGCTGCAGTGCATTCATTCACACATCAGCCTTCACTGCAGAAGCAAACCATGATGTCATCTTTCATCCCTCTCTCTCTCTGTCTCTCTCTCCATCTGTGGGAGGAGGAGTTTTTCACTCATCATGTAGCAGTTGTTGTAAAGCGGAGATGACAGTATGATAAAGAAACAGCATTTAGAATAAAATAGAAAATCCCTATATTAACTGGCAAAGAGGGGACTTATTTGTGTTGCAGCAGCAGCAGCGGCAGCGGCGGATGAATAATAAATAAACGATCCAGATAATAATTTTATGATCCATTAAAGTGTAACTAAACCCTCAAAGCATATTTTCCATCTGTAAACCGGTGTGTTTGGGGTCTAGTGCAAATTATGAATTTGTGAATTTCCCCATTGTGGGACAATAAAGGAGATCTTATAAACAACAGTTTCTAGCTGTTGCTTATTAAAAAGTCTAGTCTCTAGTTGGGGTTTTATAGAAAATACAGTATAAAAGAAGAGTAAAATAATGACAGTCCAACACAGTAACATCCGCACGTCGCAGCACACGCGCATCACGAAGCACACGGACAATAAATACTTTTATCTCATTAGTAGAAGTTCCCAAATAACGACGAGGCATGTGTCTTTTATTAATGGAACATTTACTCACTTAACGCTGCAGTTAAATGTAGGGACATTTTAATTGCAAAGGGGTAAACAGGAAGTAAAGTTAACAACAACAAAAAAAAAGCACAGCCAGGAAAAAACTGCATGTTTTTTTACTGCACTACAAAATAAAACACCTGCAGTTCTGTGTTTCAAAAGTACAGTATATAGAGTTTTAAGCAGATAACTTAAATCATTATTTAATTATATTAAAATTCAGAAAACAATTTTTTACCTTCTATATGAGGATCCACTTTTCAAATACAGCAAACTATTGTGACTCTCACCCCAAAATATCACTTTGAATTGGCAAATGGATAAAATCACAAAAATCGATTGTGTGTTTAACGCAGCGAGAAAAGTGCTGTATAAATACAGACCATTTAAAGGTCACACAGAATGGTCTTGTTGAACCAAAAATCCAGATTACTGATGTCTACTTAGATAAATTACATAATATTTATGGTCAAAAACCTCATAGTCTCTTCAGTTTATTGCTGCTCTCTGCCAGCCTCTGAACAGGCACTCTGTTTCTGAGCTAATGCCCCGCCCCCCAGAACATTGAGTCTCTTGTGATTGGCCAGCTAACAGCTGACTGACTGCTCCGCGGTGCTTCTTCTTCTTCTTCAGGTTGAATGTTCACGTCCATGACCGGGAGTAGCTGTTGGGGGAGGGTTCGTTGCACGGCAAATGTGCTAGTTACGTAACAAAACTTGACTTTTCAAAATTGCTTGCTCGAGCTCAGGTAAACAGAGAAGTCCTTCTTTCTCAGAAGTGGCTGAAGTGTTTATTTTAGTGATGTTTAGATACAGGAAGGACACAGGGACACACCAAAAAACATCAGAAATTTGATTTTCCACTGCATGTCCTTTGAAATACGTATAGTATCATGAGGATCTTGGATCTTGTCCTGCAGCCGTATGTTGCCCACGTGTGTCTTAAGAGAACATTGATAGGAAGTAGAAGGTGAGGAGACACTTACCCCTCCCCCCTCATGTCTGTGGTCACTGTGACAGAGAGAAACTGACAGGTTGAGGTCAGAGAGAGGAAGCTGACACATCAGGGAGCCGCCGCATTAGTGACCACGCCATCCTTCCTTCCATTAGCGACTCGACTCGACTCACTCTTCTGAGGGTCGTCGTGAGGGGCCGAAGCTCATCGCAGGCCTGACACTGAGAGACTGAGAGACTAAATAACTAATAAAATCACAAACTCACTCCCTGTAGAAACACTGAGTGTGTTTTGGTTCATGGTCTCGCTGCCATCGTCGGAGGGACCACTGACTCCTGTGTCGATGAATTAAAGTGTTGTCTTCAGGCTTGAAACCTCATATTGGCAGAATTGACAAAAACACACCTCAAATGAAACAAACCCTCTAGAAAACGAATAAATCTGTTTTGAGGGATTGATGTTGGAGCTCAGTGACACAGTTTCACAAATTGATTTTACTCCTGTTCACAATTTCTTGATCTGGTTTGACTTAATTCGAGGCGTTTGGGCTCAAAACCATTATTTTTCAGACTCATTATGATCTTAGTCGTCACGTGAGAGGTGTTAGCACCAGTAGAGCTAACAGCTAAGCTAACATCAGATTTGTTTGTTACTTTACCATCAATTGAGCAGAACTTTTGGACAGTCTCGTTTGTCTGCGTCCTTCATTGGAAGGACACGGAATCAACATGACATCACCGATGAGACCAAGCTGCACTCTTGGTGCCCTCTGTTGGGCAATTTTGTTATTACTGCCAACAGTTGGATGCACTTTTATGACGTAAATTTCAAACGTAAACGGGATTTTAAGGTTTTGAGTTTCAGTTATCACCCTGCGACTGTACTGACAGTTGCACTATGTGGTCTGTGAGGTTTGAGGTGAAGTTGTAAAGTACACGTTAATATTTTTACTGATGCACCAGGTAAGAGACATCTAAATTTTTCCACAAATTGCAGCATCAGTTCTGTGACAATATCTTTCATAAATAAACCAATTTAGTATAGAAAGTGAAAAATCTCAAAATGAACTGATCCAATTAAATCAGAAATCGAATCGGGGCCTTCAGCCTTGAAGATCTTGCAAGATCAAAATATAACAGAATTTCCCATCAAGTAAAAATCTGCCTTGCCTTATCTTAACTTCACACTCCAGTCCACTAGGTGGTGGTAATGCACCTGTTAAAGCATGTCCATTTGGGCCCCATAACACGAGTTAAGCTCAGAAACAAATAGCAGTCCGTTGCATGTTATTTGCTCAGCAAAATTACCCATTTCCAATTGTCCATAATATACACTGTAATTAAAAACACTATTATAGCATTTTCTTGTTTCTGTTTTACATAATTATCATGTTTCCTCATTCCAGTTGTTTGTGGGGCAGAGCGGGAAGGGAAGAATTTATGAATAATTGGGCCTGAAATTAGTGTCCCCTGGTTCAAAGACCAGCAACCACCACTGGTGGACATGGGATTGAAGTGGGCAAACTCTGGGTAAACCTGCTTGGAAAGTGGCTCTTCGTATCTGTTGCATTTCTACTGATGTCTCTTGCATTTTGTATCCAAACAACATCAAAGTTGTCAGTGTGCACACTGTAAGTTGAAGTCCAAGTTTGACGCCTGTCAAGCAAACCTTTTGGGCAGTTTTGCGGTTAACAGCCAGACAGATGCTGCTTGATTTTATAGATATTTTTCTGTTAGTGTGTGGAGAAATGGGAGCAAATGTGAGGAAACTATGGTTGTGAACCAGGGTTGATTTTTATTCTCTGGATCTTAAAAAATTCCGACTCAGTGCATGTGCATGAAAAAACATGAAAATTTCAAACTTGTGGCAACAGATTTCAAAGACATTTCATCATTCGAAGAAGAAGCTTTGACATTTCGACGAACTGAGGCTTCTTCTAGAAAAGTTAATCCTTCTGCCACTGACCCATCACTTCTGTGTTTCCTGTCATCTATACTCGAAACATGTTGCTGTTTCCCCCCCCCCCCATCATTTGTGTACATTGTTGACGTCCACTCGTCATTATCTCCAGGCTTAAAATCCATTACTCCTTCGCCAAACCTCATCCTCTTCCTCCTCGTACGCTAATGGGAAGACATGCACTGGTAATGGGACTCGGAGGAGCTGGCTGAGACGCACAGTAACAGCTTATTTCCAGACCTCTCCTCTCTGTCTGAGTGCTTTGCTCCGAGCGGAAGTCGCTAATTATGTTCCCTCCCTTTTCTCATGGAAGTCACCTACCTGTAAAGCAAGCGTGAGCCGCTGATTCAGTTCTCGAGAAAATTAGCATGCTTCTAGTCTGTATAGATGATAAGTGATGGTTACGAGGCTTACAAGTCAGATTTCAGAGAAATTACAGGACCCTCCGTGGTGTATGTCGGCATGCGGAGTGACCACTATGACCACTGTGTGGCCCTAGAGAGACACCACCACTAGTTTGTATCAGAGTATGGCAAACGTAAACCACAGTCTGGAAGCATCATGTAAATGGAACTATGCTGGTTACTGAAGGTGTACTTCTTGTTGCCAGAAGGTGGCGCAAATACTGGCTTATCTGTGTTATCATCATGGACCGATTGGCCCTTAAAATAAGATGATAAAAAAACAGAGGTGGGACGTTTGGCCACCAACATGGTTGCCGTGGTAACTCCCATTGAAAAGGTGAGGGCGGAGTCAGCCCGGGTTTAAGCTTGCTGCGTGGCTAGTGGGAACACAAAATGGGGAACTGTGTTCTTAAATATAATTCCTGCAAAATTCACCAGATTGCCTTAATCACTTGGTGAGTTTTTGGTGAATGACAAGGCCAAAAAACAGGCGCTCGAAAATGAAGTGAAACAAGAAGAAGAAGAAGAAGATGATGGTGATGATGATGAAGCCTTAATGAGATGAAACAAATAAATCCTCCTGACATTTTTTTTCCAGGCTTAGGACAAACAGGTAAGAGCCTAAACTAAACACTAAAGCTGAGTTTCCACCAAGTGGAATGGTTCCATACCATTCCATTTTTGGCACCATTCCCTCAGAGGACCAGGGTCGTCGTGTTCAATGTATACGCACCGGTATGACATCTCACTTCATATGTCACTGATGTGGCCATCGAGCAGAGCTCCCACCCTGTCTACCATGTAAAAGTACTGTTCTCAGTCGAAACGCAAGCCTGACTCAGGGCTTAACCATTCCAAACCGAACTGTACCATAATGGAAACACAGCATAAGTGGTAAACTTCGGACCCAGAAAAAACCCATCCGCTTCTTATTGACATTGGACTTATTGGACTTAACCAGCTGCACTTGTTACCCAACATAAAGTTGGCGTAAACTTTCTCTAACTAAGACATTTAAAATAGCAGATGAATACATATATTTCCCTGTTAAGAGGCAATAAATATGGCTCCTTGTGCTCCACTGTCCATTTTGGGTTTCCATTCCATTGGCAGGAAGACAGCAAATGTAAGAGCGGTGCAGCTGCACTCCCAGATTGCAAAAACAGATGGAAATTCAATGTGAGTGATAGGAGATGGGGAGCCGGCATGCATGGAATAAAAGACAGAGAAGTGCATTCTGTGTGTGTGTGTGTGTGTGTGTGCGTGAGAGAGTGTGTACTTGGAGGAGAGCTAATGTGTGTTTTGTGTGCAGATACTGAGGTTGATCTGTTTACGTAAGAAGCAATCGTTTGTGCTGCTGCGTCGCTTACCCTCTGCAGACACAAAAATTCATCTCATACCATAACAAAACTTGTTTGTCCACATGTGTCTTAGTGTGTTTTTATGTGTGTGTGTGTGTGTGTGATGAGGCCTTTTAAAGGTACATTATATAAGAGAAAATAAGCACCTTGTTCTTGGAGATTAAGGAAATACGTGAACTTACGCTAACGTTCAGCTTGTTAGGATTAGCAGTTTCTGATTTACCTTGTGGCTAATGGTTAGCGAGTGTTCCGAGCTTCCGTGAGCTTGAAAATATCCGGTGACGGAGGATAAAAATGAGGCTCTGCAGTGGAGATGTGTTTGAAAATGTCGAGAGCTGAATGTAAAATAGAATTTCTTCTGGACACGGAAGCAACCGAGCTTCAGTCATGTTGTCGGTTAATATTTGATGTGCAGTGCATCATGTTCTAACAGGCTTTGTCGTTTCCACTCATCATGTGACAATAGTCTGACTAACAGTGGGTGCAGCTCCTCGTTTCTGCGTTTCGTAAACTTTGGCAGGCAACAGTCTTGGGATTGTAGTTCCTGCTTTAAACACTGACGGTCACTGTTGCTTAGATTTGATAAAGAGCGTCTTTAACTTCCAACACGCTTGGTCTCGTCGACTTCTCGGTTCTTCCTCATTGCACCGTTTCTCTCTCTGCTCTCGGTGACGACTGCTGCTGCTGCCACTGCCTCTCATCCATCCATCCATCCATCCATCCATCCATCCATCCGTCCATCCATCCATCTCCACCCGCTGAATAATTCAAGTCTGCAGAGCTTGTATATTTCTGTTTTTTTTTTTGTCACCTCTGCAGTAACACACACAAACACAGCTATTCTTTTTATGACGCTGCGTTGACTTCCATTTATTTGGACAGCCTGAACTAACATTAACCATAAGCAGTTAATTAGGGACGGGCGTGCGTAATCAATTATCACTTGGATCATAAAAAAGTCATTTGGTTGAGTAAAAAATGTTCTATCGATTAAAATCAGTAGGATTAAATAACCGTAAATTCCGCACTATAGAGCGCAACGGACTATAACTCGCACCACCCAAATTTCATAAAATTTCTTCTTTATGGTACACAGAAAGATGGTACATAGAAAAATTATTTTAAATGTTTAATTACTAAACACGGCAGTAATACGGCAGTAAAATGAGATAACCTTACCGACTTTTTTCCTGAACAGTGCCTTAACATGGCACTAACGCGCTGCTCGAGCGCCCTCTGGTGGCCGCTTAGCCGTAAATGTCCATTCAGATTCAGAAATCTTTATTTATGCCGGTGGGGCGATTGAGGAAATCATAAAAATCCATAAGTAAGCCGCATCACTCTATAAGCCACGGGGTCAAAGCGTGGGGAAAAAGTGGAATTTACGGACAATCTTTTTACTCCAGCGATGACTTAAGTTGTGGCGCGTCCGTTGTCACACGGTGGCAGCAGCAGCAGCAACTGCTCGTCTCGGTGAAGCCTGTGTTACTGTCACCAGTTCTCATGTGCCAGAATTTACAATATGATACGTATTTGGTTGAAATCCCTAACCGTAACCTTTTAGTCCTAAAACTAGTGCTTCAGGAATGCGGTTCTGCCTCATTGGGACCAGGTTTTGGTCTCCACGAGGACTTTACTGATCCTGACAAGAACACATACGCACAGATCCGTCCTGATGATGCTTCACAGCAGTGGAGAGTTTCACACCGTCACCGTTAAAATCCAACTCTTGCGGCGTCGTGTGACGCGCGAGGGAAGGCGCGGTTGGAGTAATGTGGCGACTCATTATTGCACGTTGGTTTGTGTTATTTGACGCATTCTTCTTGTAAAAATCAAGAATCAGTCATGAAGTCGCCCGTGCATCCAGCAGTGCGTTTACAGAGTCAGTTAAAGGCCAGACTTGAGTTTGTAAACAAGAGTACAAACCCCCAGGCTCCACTTCATCCAAATAGGCATCAACAAATGCTGATTTTAAAGCTGTTGTGTTGCTGATTTTTTTTGTTGTAGCTTTTGTGGCCTCATGGGGACGACAGGACCAAATGACAACGCAACACTGATGCTCCTCGAGTAAAGCGGTTAGAGTGATTTTTATTAGTAATGTAATGTAAAAGTTGTGCACTGCATTCGTCGTCCATTCATTTTGACACTAAAAACACACCGAACCAGAATTCAAGTCTTAGCCCCAAACTTAACCTGTTCCTGAGAAATGAGGTTGAGGTTCTGCCTCACTGGCAACAGGGTTTGTGCCGTAACTCGGGATTATCGAGGTCACACAATGCCCCCTGAACTCAGATTTATAAGAATTAGGATTAGCCACTCATACAAACACTGTTACTTTTACCATCAATTTCACTTCTCTTATATTTCTTTCACGGTAAAACAGTTTTACACATGGTTCTGTTCAAAGTTTTACCCGTAGATATGTTGTAAATACCACATAGATTGTTGTCATTTATAACAACGGTTCGCCCAAGACTCCTGGTCCTGTGTTTATGCCAGAAAAGGTCTTAAAGAGGAAATACAAGAACACACAAGTCATCAATTTCATATAAAGAGTAAAGTATGTTTTACCATGGAAGGATTTAGCTTTGGTGTTTTGATGCAAAACAACAAACACAGTTTTAAGATTTAAACAGATTCAAGATCGCACACATGCACATGCACACGCACACATGCACACACACATGCACACGCACACATGCACACGCACACATGCACACACAGAGTCATAAACCAGTCATGTTGTACAAGGGCAGGCGTGAAACATCTGTGAAGGTCGAGTCCAGCTGCTGCTGCTGCAGCTGCACCAGCCTGTGGAACTTTAGGCCCCGAGGCTTTTTAAATGTTAATGTATGTGTGTGTGACATTCTGCTGCTGCAGTGGCTGGACCCGACCTGAGGGGACAGACAGATAGACAGACAGACAGACAGACACGGACAGAGACAGAGACAGAGACAGAGACAGAGACAGAGACAGAGACAGGGACGGACGGACGGACGGAGACGGAGACGGAGACAGACAGACAGACACGGACGGAAGGACAGAGACAGACAGACAGACAGACAGACAGACACGGACGGACAGATAGACGGACACAGACAGAGACAGACAGACAGACACGGACGGACGGACACAGACAGAGACAGACAGACAGACAGACAGACAGAGAGAGACAGACAGAGACAGACAGGCAGACAGACAGACAGACACGGACGGAAGGACACAGACAGAGACAGACAGACAGACCGACAGATACAGACAGACAGATACCGAGAGACAGACAGACAGACAGACACGGACGGACAGACGGACGGACGGACGGACGGACGGACAGACACAGACACAGACAGACAGACAGACGGACACAGAACGTTTAATGTATGTAATGTTTTTACTAGAGCTGCAACTCACAATTATTTTCATGATCGATTAATCTATAAGCTTATTTTTTTGATTAATCGTTAATCGCTTGGTCCATAAAATGTCAGATAATGTTGATCAGTGTTTTTCTTGAACCTGGAAATGATGATGTTCTCAAATGTCTTGTTCGGTCCACAGTTTTAATGATTTCCAAGTGATTGCATTTCACATTTAAGAAGCTGAAACATCAGAGAACTTTAATTTTAATTCTTTAAAAAAACACTCAGACCTATAAATCAATTATCATCATTGGGAACAATTGATTTTTGATCAAATTGATCGAGTAATTGTTTCATTCCAAGTTTTTTCGCGTCGTCTTCTCTCCTGATGTGATAATTCTGTGCTGCTGCTCGGAGCAGACACACTTCGAGTCTCCGTCCACTGCTGTCACGTGAACGTTTAGAAGAATAAATGTGACAGTTGTGTGTGTGTTCATATTCAGGATATAGTCTTTTTTTTTAGTAAGAGAAGTGAGGAAAGGTGGATTTCTGAAAAAAAATGAAAAAGTGGATTTGAAAAGGGAAAGAGAGGAAAAACAGCGGGCAGAGGAGTCTGACATAGCTGCAGGGTTTTAGGAGCTTTAGGGGACTAAAGTTTAAAAACCTGCCTCAGGCCACTGGACCAAAGACTCGGACACGTCAGCATGTGTGTATACTTGTTTTTATTACCTCCTCAGGACCTTTATCTGGCACAGGACCAGTAGTCCTCATGGAGACCAAAACCAGGTCCTAATGAGGGAGAGCCACATTTCTGAGGAACTGGTTTTAAAAGGTTAGGACTAAGATTGGAATTGTGGTTATGCTGCACAAACCTGTGTGTGTGTGTGTATACATGTTTTTCTATTCTTGTTTTACCGGGTTAAGACCTGGTTTTAGTGTTATAATTGGGTTTATGTTAGGGTAAGGGGCTAGGGGAATGTAGTATGTCTATGAGGGTCCACACAAAGAATGCAAAACCAGTGTGTGTGTATGTGAGGACTTGTTTATACAGTATATTCATGAGGGCCAAAATATGTACAGTATAAACCAGGAAGTGAAGACATTCTGGTGGGTCCTCACAACTTTAAGGAGACTTGGTTTTTGAGCTACGGTTAGAATTAGATTTAGGTTAAGGTTTTGATAAGGGGCTAAGAAATTCCTTATTTCTATGCGTGTCCTCACTGAGAATGCTGCACTGTGTGTGTGTGTTACTTTTTTTCTGTCGTAAACACCGACTTTGTCAGGACCAGTAGTCCTCATGGAGGACAAAATCTGGTCCTAAAGAGGCAGAACCTCATTTCTGAAGAAGTGGTTAAGTCTTAAGATTTGGATTGTGGTTATGCTTAGAAATGAACTGGTTATGGTTAATTTTAGGGATAATGCTTTGTGTCCTAAGAAGTACAGCTGCACAGACCTTTGTGTGTGTGTGAGTGTGTATATCTGGTATTCCTTATGTTGTGAGGACCTAAATCTGTCTCAACATCTTTCTCGCATTATGGGGACTTGTCTTCCTTATGGGACAAAAATATGTCTCCACAGCCACGTTATGGGGACTTGTCCTCCTTATGGGGACAAAAATCTGGTTCCACAGTCACATTATGGGGACTTGTCTTCCTTGTGGGGACAAAAATCAAGTCCTCATAATGTAAATTATTACATTTTTAAGGTGAAGATATACTTTAAAGTTAGGCTGAGGTTAGGGTTAGGTTAAGGTTAGGGTTAGGGCACTAGAATAAGTCTCCAGGAAATGAATGGAAGTCAATGCATTGTCCTCTGAAGTCATGGAAACGTGTGTGTGTGTCTGTGTGTGTGTGTGTGTGTGTGCGTGTGTCTGTGTTCTTGTACTTGCTGCAGAGTGAGGACCAAAATTCGTATAATTCCTACAAAGTGACGACACTTTGACAAAGTGAGGACATTTTGGCTGGTCCTCACTTTTTTTAACCCCTTAAAATGGCTTTTTCAGGATTAAGGCTTGGTTTTAAGGTTAGGGTTAGAATTGGACAATCCCAACGCTGCCAGAGACTGTGACATAAAAAAAAAAAAGGAAAAGAAAGAACACAATCTCTGAACAGACAAGTGTTTTCTTTTCTCTGCAGCAACAGCAGCTGCCTCGTCCTCTTCACTCTCCCTCCTGCTTCTCTTCGTCAGGTGCACAGTCTCATAATTTATGAGGCCACAAATTAGAGAGGGGGGGGGGAATGGCGTACTTAAATGTTTATTTGTTCACGCACACTGATTTATTTAAAAGTCATCCCGGTTTGTTTGCAGGAGCTCAGAGAAGCATTTGATTTATTTGACAGGTTTTTGAAGCATCCACTGTAGTATTTTGGCCAGCAATGGAAAGAAACCCTGTTTCATCCTGGTCATCTCTGGAGCCAACAACAGCACTAAGACAAAACCCTACAGCAGGTTTCCCTGTTTGCCACTGCAGATATTGCATATTATTTGCCACAATAACTCACATCCCAACAGACACTTTTATATCAAGACACTAACAAGAAAAAGGCTGCATAATGGAGGTTTCTTTTTTGAAGAAAATCAACATTACAGCTTAAAATTGTTGTATATTAGAGTTTGTACACACAAGAGAAACTAATAGTTTTTCTTTTTATCATATGGACTTTTTATCCACACAAAACCAACGTTTTGGGAGCCTTTAATAATATTTTTAGGTCTCAGACTGACAAAAAAGTGTTATACTTGCATTTTCATGAAAACAACCAATATGCAACTTTGGTAAAAATAATAATGTCACAGCTTCACCGATGCTTTTGTTGGATGTATATTTGGTCTATTTTGCTTCATATTGACTTTACTTTCCTAAGTCTTAAAACATTTGTACACAGCATCCATGCTTTATGCTGCTTTCAGGATTTATGCTGCCCCGTGAACTCGTATTTCCAACTCGGAAGCTTGGTGGAATCCCACAGAATCCGAGTTAGGTTTCCACAATATTTTTTGTCTTCCCTTTTTGACATCACTCCCATTTCCAATTTCTGATGTCAATTGAACGCAGCATTAAAGGGTACATTCACTGAAAAATCTAATATATGATGTTTTTTGGTGTGTCCCCGTGTCCTTCCCGTATCTAAACATCACTAAAGGGTCACAATAAACACTTCAGCCACTTCTGAGAAAGAAGGGCTTCTCTGTTTACCTGCGCTCGAGCAAGCGGTTTTGAAAAGCCGAGTTTAGTTACGTAACTAGCGTAATTAGTTACGTAACTAGCGTAATTAGTTACGTAACTAGCGTAACTAGTGTAGTTACGTAACTGCAACGAACCCTCCCCCAACAGCTACTCCCAGTCATGGGCGTAAACATTCAACCTGAAGAAGAAGAAGAGGCACCGCGGAGCAGTCAGTCAGCTGTTAGCTGGCCAATCACAAGAGACTCATTGTTCTGGGGGGCGGGCATTAACTCAGAAACAGAGTGCCTGTTCAGAGGCTGGCAGAGAGCAGCTATAATCTGGCTTAATCTGAAGAGACCATAAATTTGACCATAAATATTATTTAATTTATCTAAATAGACATCAGTAATCTGGATTTTTGGTTCAAAAAGACAATTCTGCGTGACCTTTAAGAATGGAAAAGAAACAGCTGGTACAGAGAAAGTTCTGTTTCTGTTTGGAGACTCGCAGTAAAAACACTGCACCAGAAGAAACACGATTTTGGCTTCACCTTCCGTGTGAAGGTCCACATCAGCTGACGGCGCCGAGCAGTTTGATCAGAGCAGGGCAGGCTTATTAAGTCAAACAGCTTCACTGAATCAAAGCACAGAGTCAAAGCGCTGATCAAAGGCCAGAGCCAACACAAATATTCAAACAGGCTCTTGTGTCTTGTAGACTTTGTCATAATGATGGTTAATGTGGCGATTGTCGTAGTTCTTCCTCAGGCTGAGAGTAAGTCATTTGTTTGTGGCTCTTTAAAAGTTTGTCATTCCCATAGAGACTCATGGGTCAGAACCTGCAGTTGGGTCTGGTCTTTTTTCCCCCTGAAGTTTAATGTTTATGTGTTTTAATAACTCACATAAAGTGAACTTACCATTCATTTATCAAACATATTTCTTCGGAAACAGATGGGTTATCTATAAGAAATTATCTCAGGTGTTCAAAAAAATGGAAGCAAAAATAGTACTGTTCTGTTTTTATATTTTCTTTTTTTGTGATTGTTTATTGTCTTTAAAAGTGTGTCACCATAAAACAACTTTTTGGAAAAACTGATTTAAAACACCCTAATTAAAGGGACCTTCATAAAACATTTATTTCCAGCATGGTCATGGATATGAAACGTGTAACATAAATTGGCACAGATCTGTACTGTAGTAACGGCATCAGCAAAAACAAAGAACTCTTGTAACATTGACATGGTGTCAAAACCATGGACCTTTGTTGTTTAACTGTGGACGCACATTTTTATTTCGTTTGATTAAAATCAACGAATTAGATATTGGCAAATTGTTTCTACGTGTTCTGGTAGGCAAATTATAAAAATAAAAAAATGTAGATTTATTATTGTTTTGAAAAGGTATACACATACAATATTTAATAAATGAAACCAAATAGATGTATTTAAAGGAAATTAACTCAGTTTACGTCTTTCCTCGTCTAGCTTACCTTGCAGACATCTTGACTAACTATTGATATCATCTATTCTTTAACTGCATTGTTGTGTGAGGTAAGTTCCTTCATGCTAGCTAAACATAAAGATGGTAGTTTGTCTAAAATTTGTAGCAATCTGTTTTTTAACCGATTAACAAAGCAGGGTCCAGTTCATTTAAATGCTGGTTTACCTCGAAACTGATACCCAACTGTCTTTTGAAGGTAGGGTATACCACAGTCACCACACTTGGCAGGAGTTATGACCTGCTCCTTCTGTGTGATGGCTAGCTAAGACGTCGCTCCCCTCAAGCGTCTTCAACTGAGGGCAGAGCTGCATGTTATGGACCCCGAGACTTCACCGGGTTCTCAAGTGGGCACCCCACTTCACTGGTGTTTCGTCAACAAGCCAATGACACCTCAGTGGCGCTTGACAGCAGAACCAGCGTCCTGGAACTACTCCCTCTGTCGTTCCAGACCCTAACATACAGCTCTGACCCCCCACTCCTCTACCAGCCTGGTCTATCCGGGCCCCTCTCCCCTGCCAGCCTGGTTTAACCACCGGTCACTCCTCTTTATCCACGGCCACCTGGATGATAGTTCTGCCTGCTTTGAGATACTGCCCACCAGGCTCTTGCTGGTTGCACCTCTAACCCCAAGTGTCCCCAGTGCTCTCCAAAGTGACTGCCCTGGGAACCCCCTGCAACCCACCTCCACTGGTAGGTTCCAGGCTCTCCACCCCCTCTGCTGGCTCTTTGCGATGAGGGGCTGATACTTCCCCAACTTGTGCTCATGTGCCTCCTCAATCCTCTCCTCCCAGGGCACCGTCAGCTCTATTAAGACCACCTGCTTTGTTGCCTAGGACCAGAGCACAATATCTGGTCGGAGACTGGTGACGGCAATCTCCTCTGGAAACTTGAGTTGCCTCCCAAGGTCAACTCTCATTTCCCAGTCAGTTGTGGTACCAAGGATCCCTGCACATCTGTCCTCCTTGCCTGCCTTCTCCCCAGGCCTAAGAAAGCTAATGAAGCAGGGCCCTTTGCTTAGGGCCTTAGTTCTTTAAGGCGCCACCTGAACCTCCCCTCAGTCAATTGAATGTTACCTTTTAGTTGCGGGAACGTTCCCACCTAGGTTGTCCTGGGGTTGTTTTCCTAATGTTCTCCTAACTTTAGTTTTACACAACCTTGATACAACCTTTACAGAACGTTCTTTTTTGGTTCCCAGAACGTTCCCCTAACCACTTTTGTTGCAACTGTCATGATTTCAGAGAAATCATAAAAAAGGGAAAAAAAAAAAGGACTAAGCGAAAACGGAGCTGCAAAAAGGAATAAGTTTTATTTACAAAAAGGACAACGAAAAAACACCAGTCTAGATAAAGGAAACTAAAAGGGCTGAGGCTGGCCGACTGGCAAGGCGGAGCTCAGGAAGGTCTGGGGAAAAAAGAACAAAAGGCGAGCATTAGCGTAGGCTGTAAAATCACTGAAAAAGACTAACAAGAGCTATGAGCTAATGATGTGACACGGGTTACCGGTGGAACTGGAAAGGCGCGCTGACACCAGGAGGCAGGAAGCCACAGTATAAGTAGGAGGTTGCTTGATGAGGAAATGGGGAACAGCCGTGCTGATTGAAGGCTCCGCCCCACCTGTCAGCCAACCTCCTGCAGGCACAAAGCAGAACACATTCTCCCAGGAAGTGAGGTGAACACACAAAAAATAAAAGCAGACATCAAAATAGGGCAAGGAGGAAACCCAGGCCAGACATGACACCATGACAGCAACCTTCATGCAACCTTTAGACAAAAGTCTTTTGTAGATTGTTTTGATGCTGGAGTGACATTACAAACCAAAAACTGTTCACACAAACATACTGTGAACGCAGCTTGTGAAAATTCTCACCTGAAGCCACAGTTTGCGTGTTTATGAAAGGCGGGGGGGTGGGGAAAGCCATGCTTTCAAAAATACGCAATTATGTGTGGACTGTGCCTCAGACACTGTGATTTGTACTGTTTGTGAATAACACTTCTGTGTATACTCAGCATCGAGGCGCTTCATTTTCGTCTCAACCTTCAGGATGAACACGTTCACCGGCGTTCCTGCTCCCCTCTGAGCACAGAAAACTGTTTTGCCGCAACCTGACAAATGTAAAATCACTCTTTCTTTTTTTTTTGTCCTCCCCCCGTCTCCCACTTTCCTCCCTCTCCTCTTCCACAGGCTGACTGTCGCTCGCGAGAATACCTCCGCACGCACTTCCCAGCTGCGGATGCAGAGACCAAAGAATGAGGTAAGTGACGAGGCACACATCATGCACACACGACTGTGTTGTCACACTGCAGGGCTCACATTCACACCTGCAATTACACAAATAACTTTAGTGCGGTTCCCTGGCACATGGTGAGAAGACTGATTTACACGGTCTTAAAATAAGATTAAAAGCTGCAGCAGGTGACTGACTGAGGAATTTCCCTAAATCCTAAAGTTAATTAACCCTAAATATTCTTACCGAATTAGCTGTTTAGATTTACGACAGATACTCTGTTCCTTCAGATGACTGATTATTATAGTAATAAGATTTTTTTCTATGCAAAAACCTTATTTTTAATCAAAAATATCTTCTGTACTAGTGGTTTCAATGTGTAGTCTACGTCATTTTTACCAAACTTATGTGGACCCACATTTAAAGGTCCGATGTGTGAGAATTAGTGACATCTAATGGTGAGACTGCAGAGTGCAACAAATGAGAACCCTATCCACTTTTTCAATCGTCCGCCTCCTTTGTATTTTCCCTCTTCTTCTTCTTATTCTACATTGATTCATGCATCAGGTTTCTGTGGGCGGAGCCTTACTCATTTGCATTGCTAGCTTCCTCATTAAAGTATGAAACACACATACATTTTGCTTTAGGAAAAAATGATGGCGGCACAAGATGGCAGCATCCTCGCCTAAAGTACATGATTTATAAAAGGGTCACTCTAAGGCTACGACAACCCAACTCCTTTTTATATTAAGTCTTAAATAAACATACGTTATATATTCAGCTTCTGCCAATAAACCCTCCCAAAACACTACACCTTTAAAGATGGCAAGCCATTGCTAAACCAGCAACTTCAAAACGTATACACATACAATATTTCATAAATGACACCAAATAAATGTATTTAAAGGAAATTAACTCAGTTTACGTCTTTCCTCATGCCAACTTACCTTGCAGACATCTTGACTAACTATTGATATCATCCCTTCTTTAACTGCAATGTTGTGTGAGTTAAGTTCCTTCATGCTAGCTAAACATAAAGATGGTAGTTTGTCTAAAATTTGTAGCAATCTGTTTTTTAACTGATTAACAAAGCAGGGTCTAGTTCACTTAAATGTTAGTTTACCTCGCAATTGATACCCAGCTAACAATTTTTGGTTCCCAGAACATTCTGGGAATGTTACCTTTTAGTTGTTACCTTTTAGTTGTGGGAATGTTCCCTGAAGGTTCCCCCCCCTAGGTTCCTGTGGTTGATATGGAAAGCTGCACATTTTGTTCCCAGAACATTCCCCTAACCACCTCTGGACAATGTTCTAAGAACGTTCTATTTTAGTTGTAAATAAAATACCAAAATAGAACCAAATGGGAACATTGTGTGGATACCACAGTGCAGCAACAGGTGAACATTTCAGCTTTTGGTTTCCTCAAAGTTTAGGGAGAGACAACGCTCTCTAAACATTTTGTTTGTGTCTAACTAACCTTGGGCTAAAGTTGCAGTCTTTTCTTCAACGATAATAAAACAGGGTTAAATAAAACAGTTTACTTTTATCCTCATGCTTCTGTAACTCTGTAACTTTGGCTAATCTTAGCTATAATGTAACTGGGCTTTTATGTTTTATTAACAAATCTGGTTGGTTCATGTCCATCCTCATGCTAGCGTACCAAATATAGTTTAGATAATTTGAATAACTTTAGACTTTATTGTTCACTGCTGAATCATAAATTACTATGGCAGAAACCAGGATTGTTTGCAGAAGATGAAGAATGTGGCTCAGAGATGTACTGCAGGTAGAAATCTTAAAGATTGTATTTGGCAACCCCCCAAATGACTGGTCTACACAGCGTGCTACCATGGCAGTTTCTAGCTCTAACCATGATCAGCAGAAAGGTCAGAGGTCATGTAAGAGACCCTCTGTAGCTGGCTGAGATTCCTTGTTTTTCTTTATGATACGGGCTTGAATTGTCTTCCTGTTTCAGTGATAATACACAAGTTAATTCTGCTGCAGAGGAGGTGGAAAGTTGAAGAGTTTAAGAGCCTTTTACAGATTCTCTGCATTTTTTTGGAGTGGGTGTGCATTGAACAAAGGTAAGACAAGGATTCCCTGGGTTAAGTAAAGGCAAACAGGGAAAAAGAGAGAAGCAACGATGAGGAGTTATTTAGTAAAAAAAAAAAAAAAAAAAAAAAAAACCTTTGAACCTGTGATTTTCATCTGAAAGAACAGGCAGCTCTGCTCGCTTTGGCCCCACCTTCGTTATTACTGATCAAAGCTACAGACCATTAGCTCAACCAACTCACATCCAGCCTCCTCTCCTTTAAAGCAAAACACTTTACAACACATGCACCAAACTCAGCGTTCAGGCCCCTCGTGCAGCTCCACGTGTGAGCTCGTGCTCTTCAACAGCACGATCGCTCACCGTTCCTCACGCTCAGGCCCGAGGGTGTGTGCATGCTCACATCCCTCCGTGTGCCCCCGCTGGGAGACATAATGGGGTGTCCGCGTTGATCTGCTCAGAAGCTCACTGACGTGGCGAAATCCTCTGAGTGCACACCGTTGTCTTTGATCAGCCTCTCCACAAAGAGACTGAGACAGGAAAGAGAGGCTCAGTGCTGAGTAAGCAGAGCTGTAGCTGGGTCCTTCAGGCCTTAACCTGGCTCTACCCATTCACACACTCACTCACTGCAAACACACTTGATGCAAAGTTCTGTACATGAGCAGAAAGAAGTGCTGGATGATATACTGCACACCTGTCACCCCATCATTTCCTACTGACTATCATTGATGCTTGAAGGTTTACCAGACATGTGACCAGTTAGCTTGGCTCAGTGGACAGTGAGGTCATAGGTCAAACATGATGTCATTAGATTTGGTGGCAACATAAGTTCAGAAATTACCTTCCAAATCCTTACAAATCCATCATGAGGATTATAGTATATTTTGTTACATTTAATATTTCAAGGTGGGGCAGCCCTTGGCCAAGTGGAAAGGGAACTTGGCTTGTAACCGGAGGGTTGCAAGGTACCCAGTCCTCATTGCTCCCCATTGATTGGGTCAAATGGACAGTCCAACTCTGACCGCAGCCATTAGGTACTCCCTAGTTCTGGTCCCAAGCTCTGGATAAATGTGCCAGTTAAAAAGATCTCTGTCAAATAATATATGTGGATCATTGAAACAGCAGGTGATGTGGCGCCCCCTAGAGAGAGAAACCATTGTATTTTATTTGTATTTTGTATTTCATCTCCTATCTATCTATGTATCCAGCAAGTTAAACCTGATTTCTGATCAGATGAGTAGATACAAAGGCACTTTTCCACTACACAGTTCCAGCACAGCTGGGCTTGGCACGGATCGACTCTACTCAGTTTGGTATCAGGCACATTGTTTTCCATTACTATCATACCTCCTCAACGTGGCCGGGGTCATCACAGCACGAAACTGCCGTGATGTTGTTTTTTAGGTGACACAAACACACAAACTAGTGACGGTCAAAACAGTCCTCTTCTTTGTACTAAATCATTAGAATCAGTTTTATAAAAAGATGAGTTCACTGTATGGTTCAGTACTTCCTGCACGACCGGAGCACAGACTCCGTCTGACACAGTCACTGAACAAAAATACGGCTAAACGGGTTGTGATTCGGCTCACGATCTCCGTCTTTCAGCAGTGCTGTCGCTAAATACACCAGACTCCTCTGTTAAATATTGAGATTTTCGAAATGTCCTTGTTAAATGTTGGAGTTTAACGCATGTTTTCAGGACTTTTAAGTCTTTTTAACTGATCTACAGTTCGGCTTTGTTTGCTTTGATTCTTGTGTCGGACGTCGCGCTCATGACTCTTCCAGTGACGACTCTCCCTGACCAATCAGTGGCCGAGACATTTTAGTATCGGCTCAGCTCGACTGAAACCTCGTCAAAGCAGGTACTAAAAAAGTACCAGCTACCAGGAACTATCTCTAATGGAAAATCAAAAAAAAACTGAGTAGAGTTACCAAGCCAAGCCGTGTGTAGTGGAAAAGCAGCATACGTGTTTTTACTGCATTTATGCTTTTAAATGCGTCTACATTCACTGGTCACACAAACATGTTGAAGCTCAACTCTTGACCACATGTCATTCTCTGAAATATTAAACAAAGAAATGTTTTCTCACTTGTCTGTTGCTCATAGTTGTCGTTTGTGGAAAATAACACAAATGCAACAAAAATCCTTAGACAGGACTTTTGGTATTTTATCACACCATCATTTTTGTAGGTTCTGTGGCCTTGGTTTTCTGAATGATTTTTAGTTTAGTCATAATGTTTTATTTTAAGTGATTTGGGGAAGAAAATAAGTTTGTCATAACAAGAGGGAATAAGTTTTTCTTCATTACATTCCTAACATGGCCTGGAAAAAACCCCCATCAATTTAGTGTTTTACTCTGGATCTTCCTCGTTCTTTTGCTCTTCATATGCAACTGTGTAATAATGGCTGACATATCAATACGTATACTCACTGGCAAATTTAATAGGTACAACTTTTTGGTCACGATGACCTGCGGAAGGTTAAACTGAGCATCCGAATGAGGACAAAAGGTGATTTAATCTACTTTGAACATGGCATGGCTATTGGTCTGAGTACGCCAGGAACTGCTGACCTACTGGACTTTTCACACAAGATCTTTTCTAGAGTTTAAAGAGAATTATCTAAAACAGAGGAAATATAAAGTGATCCGCAGTTCTCTGGGGGAAAATGCCCTTGTTCATGGCAGAGGTCATTCCACAAGCGACTGGTTTGAAATGATAGGAAGGCAACAGTAATTGTGCTCGTGGTCTGGCAACCCATGCTGCTTTGAGTGTGTGTGTGTGTATCAGTTTTTATATAACATGGGTAGAGTGGACATTTAAAGTGTACTCAGTATAGTAGACCCCATTGACACCAGGTGCTTCTCCTGCCAGCTATTCTGCGCCTGGTGTACCTAATAAATTGATCAGTGATTTTAAATTGCAATTTTTCAGGGGAAGTGTGAAAGAAGTCCCTGTTTTTGAACATACCACTTACTTTAATTTATGAAATATACTGTTGTTAAGACTGTATGTGGCCAGACAGACAGACAGGCAGACAGACAGACAGACAGGCAGCAGCTGTGGCTCTGTGTCCCAGAGTGGCTGTGTTCCTGTCTCTGGCAAAGACAAAGAAGAGAAGGATGAAAGACGGAGCAGCAGTAGAGGAGATAAAGTAACAACAGGGTGCACAGCGAGGAAAGGAACGAGCAAGAGTGTGGTGCCTCTCAATCAATGGCTGCAAGAAAAAAGGGAGAAAAAGAAAGGAGTGAACGCATGAGGATGAAACGTTTCAGTGATCTGAGTGAAGCAGTCACACCCTGGTTATTTGTGGATTTCAGTCCCTGTGCGATGATTGCAATATGATACTGTAAGACCATTTCCAAAAACTTTCCATGGAAACTTTAGTTTTGAAATATTCCAAACTGGAGACTTTCTTGGAATAAACTGTACGTTTTGGATTATTTAAAGAAACTGTCATATGCAAAATATAGACAATTTGTTTTGTCATAAGCAGAGATACATGCAAAAATGATACAATTAAAACAGATTAATTCTTAATTCCTTTATTGAACAACAAAAACATGTCCCGAACAAAAAGTAGGTTTTTTCCCTTCATTATGTTTTCATCCAGTGTAGCACTTCTTGATTAGTTGTTTGGTCCACCAAACATTGAAAAATGTAGATTGATATTTACCAGGTTTGTCCTCAATGTCCTCAAATGTTATATGGAGAAAATTAACAAATTCAGACTCAGAATACTGAAAGAAACTTTTATTGTTAACACAAGTGAGACATTTTCTCTGAGCTATAGACTGAATTCCGGTGTTCCACAGGGATCCAGTCTAGGCCCTATTCTTTTTCACCTTTACATGCTGCCTCTTGGTGATGTTACGAGGAGACAGTGCATCAATATCCATAGCCACGCTGATGACAGATGGCTTTACGTTGCCGTGTCTCGTGACGGCCGAGGGCTGATCTTTTTAACTGCTTTTTAGACTTCAGGTCGTGGATGGCAGAGAACCTTCTTTAGCTCAACCAGGACAAAACTGCAAGCCCTGGCTGTTAATAAAAATCTTACTTTTGATCCACATACTGTAGAAAAAAATATTCCAAAAATTGGTTTTATCACCTCAAAAACATTGCCAGATTACTTGCTTTTGTTTCAAGACCAGTGCAGAGACTTTTATGATTTATGCCTTCTAACGTGTAAAACTGATATATTATTTAAAAAAAAAAAAACATGCATGACAAAAATGAGTTGCTTTTCAATCAGTTCTGTGCAGCGACATCAGCAGCAGAGCTGAGAGAGGGCAGGGCCGTTTTTTTCTGTCACCGCGGTTCTAAACTGTCATAAAACCATCAGTTTCAATATATGGAGATTGTCTCAATTAACTTCATGCTGTTACACAAAGTTTACTGCCCTTCCCCAAACCGTTTTTTAAAATCTCCCGGAGAATGTGGAGGCTGTCGGCTCAAGGTTGGACCAGTGAACTCTGTCTTCAGCAGCCGCTCTCATTAAAAAGTTATAGCGGTGGAAGGACACTGTCCGGTACAGTTCAGCGTCAGTAAGACCTGAGCTGCGGAGTCAGTTCATCCAACCGATTCTTTCTTCTCAGAAACACCAAATCCACTGAATATCACAGAGTGTTGCATTCGGCCTGACATTTTATCACCTCACCTCACTTTGGACCGACTCTGATTAAACTGTTAAGGTTGATTTACTTACACATTGGTCCGTCATGTGTGGAGGAGCGTGTATATGTTTGTCACAGGTCACATCACTTTGTGACTCGTAGTGATTTGTTCAGTCAACGATAAAGTTGATGTGTTCACTTTGATTTCTGCAAAACCTGGCTGCTGTCACGGGTCAGGGAGGTTTATTTATTTATTTTTTTTATTTATTAAATGTCACGGCACATTTTAAATTTGGCTCACTGAAACTGTATATTATATTTTATTTATTTCATAGTCAGGCAGAGGATAGCATTGTCTGAATTAGGGCTAATATCCACATCTATACAAACATTTTTAAATGAGAAATTGCCAGAATTCTTTTATTGCTGCAAAATTAGACCTTCATCAGGCAAACAGATTATGAAAATGAGAAGCCATCTTAAATATGGCGTGGCTGTGAGAGTGCAAGCCATCACCAGTGAAATAAAAATAAAGTTTTCTGAATAATTAATCATACTTTCAGTGGCTAATCTTATTAAAAGGATATTTTTTTCTTGAGTTGCGTAGCTCTATTTTGCAGACATGAAAAAATTAAAAACACTATAAAAAGTCAAAGTTAACAGGTCACATTCAAAGCATTTGGTGTGGATTGAGACATTTCCTAAAGCAATGCCGTGTTTATGGGAAACTTTTTCAAAACAAAAGAAAAATATTGTTTGAATTTTGTTCCGTTTCCGTGTGGATATGGCCCCCGTAGTTTACCCTAAGTGTTTCAAAGTGGCCTAAATTGAGGAAGCTGTTTAAATAAGTGTTGAGAGGGGGCAAGAGTGGAGCACTGTTGCATCTCTGTGTGCACAGCCACCACTAAATTCTATCATTTGTCACTAAACACTGGTAACTTCTGCAGACACCAAATGTAGAACATCTCTGCATCTTTGGCTGACAGTGTACTGAAAATATTTGGGCTGCTTTATTGAAAAATCAGGAGAAGACCGTGCACATACGAGTCACTTTTATAACTGAAGGCTCGTACCTGTTTGTTGGTGTTTTTGAATTTCATATTTTTGTCAAACAGTGTTTGGGATTTTATTAGTGTTCTCGGGAAACTTTTCCCACTTTTGCAGAACGGCGTAACTCGTGGCAAAAAGTGTCAGGCCCTCGTTGTTGTAAAAGTTAAAATGTAGTTTAACATTAGCGGAGGTAGAGTCATAAAGTCAGAGCGCTGACTCAGCAGCGGCGTCAGTTACACAAACAAGACAAAGTAGCAGCGAAACCTCTGTGTAATGAAAGTGTAATGAATTATGCAATTTACTGCATACATATTTATTTCTTTTATTTTCTTAAGAGGGTTAAGAAATGTGTAAACTCTCATTTTAAATTACATGTATAGTCTTGATTATTGGTAGTTAAGCTACTATAATTAATACAAACTAGACAATTCCCCGGCGGGAAATCGCGAGAGGGATGCAGTGGGCCGTGTGCATGTCCAATCCAAACTTGGCATTTTCTTGGAATAGAAATTATAGAAAATGTCTAACTCTTTTCACCTTGCCCAATGTATTGTCTATGGGAAGTTTCAAAGCAAAATTTTCACACAGTAATAATAGAGAGAGACACAGACTCAGCTTTGCAGCACACAGACTCTGCTTTGCAGCACCTGGAGTCCAGGGCTGCCATGGTGACAATGTAAAAATGGCGGGAAAGTGCCTGTGAGGCTCTGTCTGCTTCAAAATTTCACTCGGCACAAGCCTCAAACTGCCGCTCTTTATTCATAAACCACAAATGGTATCACCAAAATTTCTGCACCGTCAAAGCTACAAGGCTTTACTGAACACACTGATCACTTTCTTTTGTTCCTAGTGTCAAAAATGTAGAAAATACAGCGAGTTAGAAAAAGTGGACCTTCCGCTTTTCTCCTAAAATCCTGCTCCGGATTAACATTGGAGTCAATGGAGCTGTTGAGGGGTACTCTTGTTGGTTAGAGGCAGATTACTCTAAAACCATAAATCCTACCGTTTAGGTAGACACATTGTGTGAAAGAGGACACGTTGAGCTACAACTGTGGAAATTTTCATTTGTGTAGAGTGAATTTTGTGGCTCGGAGCAGCGTGCAAAGTAAAAATTTCGGCCACTTTTCTCAAAAGACATGAAAAAATTAAAAACACTATAAAAAGTCAAAGTTAACAGGTCACATTCAAAGCATTTGGTGTGGATTGAGACATTTCCTAAAGCAATGCCGTGTTTATGGGAAACTTTTTCAAAACAAAAGAAAAATATTGTTTGAATTTTGTTCCGTTTCCGTGTGGATATGGCCCCCGTAGTTTACCCTAAGTGTTTCAAAGTGGCCTAAATTGAGGAAGCTGTTTAAATAAGTGTTGAGAGGGGGCAAGAGTGGAGCACTGTTGCATCTCTGTGTGCACAGCCACCACTAAATTCTATCATTTGTCACTAAACACTGGTAACTTCTGCAGACACCAAATGTAGAACATCTCTGCATCTTTGGCTGACAGTGTACTGAAAATATTTGGGCTGCTTTATTGAAAAATCAGGAGAAGACCGTGCACATACGAGTCACTTTTATAACTGAAGGCTCGTACCTGTTTGTTGGTGTTTTTGAATTTCATATTTTTGTCAAACAGTGTTTGGGATTTTATTAGTGTTCTCGGGAAACTTTTCCCACTTTTGCAGAACGGCGTAACTCGTGGCAAAAAGTGTCAGGCCCTCGTTGTTGTAAAAGTTAAAATGTAGTTTAACATTAGCGGAGGTAGAGTCATAAAGTCAGAGCGCTGACTCAGCAGCGGCGTCAGTTACACAAACAAGACAAAGTAGCAGCGAAACCTCTGTGTAATGAAAGTGTAATGAATTATGCAATTTACTGCATACATATTTATTTCTTTTATTTTCTTAAGAGGGTTAAGAAATGTGTAAACTCTCATTTTAAATTACATGTATAGTCTTGATTATTGGTAGTTAAGCTACTATAATTAATACAAATTATATACTGACAGATCTAATACCGAGAGTGTGTGTGTCTTCCTGATATTAGTCATGTTGTGGAGATCTATATCTGTTTACACAGGCATATTATGAGGACTTGTCTTTCTTATGGGGACAAAAATCAAGCCCCCATAATATAAATGTTTACATTTTAAGGTGAAGACATGTAAGATTAAGGTTAAGGTTAAGGTTAGGCCAGTAGTAATGATTAAGGTTAGAGTAAGTCTCCAGGAAATGAATGTACGTCAGTGTAATGTCCTCAGAGGTCATGTAAACCAGACTCTATATGTATGCTGTTATCTCTTTAGGATGAACACTGACCTGGTCAGGACCAGTGGTCACCATGGAGACCAAAACCTGAATTTAAGTTAAGTTTAGAGCTAAGATTTTAATTGTGCTTAGGTTAAGGTTAACACTTTGGTTAGGTTTGGACAAAAAAGTAAATAAGTGTTTTGGTAAGTGTTTGTAAGTGTTTTGGGAGGAATAGCTGTGCAAACCTGTGTGTGTTTGTCTACGTGATATTCCTTATGTTGTGGGGACCTAAATCTGTTTCCACACTCGCATTAAGGTCAAGACATGTTTTAAAGTTAGGCTGAGGTTAGGGTTAGGGTTAGGGCACGAGTAATTATGGTTAAGGTTTGAGTAAGTCTCGAGGAAATGAATGGAAGTCAATGCAATGTCCTCTGAAGACATGGAAACCATTGTGTGTGCGTGTGTGTGTGTTATTTCTGAAGGACTGTAGCCTCTGGCTGTGTGTATCAGGTGCTCGACCCAGACTGACCCAGACTGTGGAGCAAACAGTTCTGATGCCAACTCTGTTTCTAAGGGACAAGAAATAAAACATGTTACTGTGACACCAGGGCACAAAGATTTAATATTTCTTTTTCTCTCTCCCTGTCTTGTGCTCTGAGTCTCTGTCTGAATGTCAAATGGTGAATTTGGCAAATGAGTTATGAAATGCATTCACTGGCCTCTTTATTAGGTACACAGGACACGACTAATAAGGTGTCAGCTGGTTTGTAGCTCATTTTCTTCAAGGTTAGACACGTTGTGTGTTCAGAGACGATCTTCTGCAGACTTCCTCATAACAACTGGTTATTTGAGTTCATAATGTTCTGTCATTTCTTCATTCATGTATTCACTCTCTACCCTTTGTCCACCACACGGGTGGGGTCACCCCACTACCTCCACCGTGTGGTGTTCTGTCATTTCTATCATGTCTATGACCATCAGCTCTTGCTGGATATGTAAAGTTAGTTAAAGAAACTTTATAAAATGTATGCGTTATGTTTCACTTTAACCAGAAACGCTGAGCAATGCTGCTTTTGAAAATATGCCTTTTAAAGAATGCTTCTTTTTTTCCTCCCTCCAGTGGAACTTGCTTTATGGAAATATGATTGTTGTAAATCAATACTCTCAGCCAATTTTAGCCTCCTTCCTCATCGTCCCCATTCAATTAAATGTCAAAATCGAAGCTGCAGGTACAATGGAGCCATTTTCTTTTCTGCTTAAGGACGCCCCAAGGTATTTCATCTATTGTTTTCTTGTTTACTGTTATTGGTCGTTGTTTCACCATACATACATACCGTATTGTTTCCTCATTTGTTGAAGGTGGGGTGGGAGATTATTGTCTGGAGCAGTTTTTAACCGAATTGCTTGAAATTCTCTTCACACCCCTATCATCACTGATAAATTAAGGCATTGCCACAGAAATTAAAAAAAAAAATAGTCACCTGGGGGGTGGACAGGACTGTAAAAACACCATCCAATCATAATGAACGGCGCGAACAAAATAATTGGATCGTGACACACCAATCAAACTGCCGTTTTCTCCTCCCTCCCTCCCCCTGTGCTCGTCCCCCTCTTGGTACATTAATCTTTCAAGTGCAGACACGGAAAAGACAACGTCAGAGCTCATGCTAGCTTGACTGGACAGATTTAGTGCCGCTTTCCTTGGGCTCTGACGGGCCGGGCTCATGATCATGTTTTTCAAAAAAGAATTTGCCTGTGTGCTTAACGTCTGGACTGATAGTGCTGACCGCTGTGTTGTCACTCGTTCGCACTCATCTCTTCTCTCAGCATTGCGCCCACATATTAACTTGTCCTGTCTCTAATATTGGTAGGGACACTCTGGCTTTCTCCAAATATTGTCCAGACACAAACCTACACCCCTGGTTGTAACGGCCCACTTGACGTTTTTTGGGAAAAACTGCTGCCAAGAAAAAGGTTGATGCAGAACGATCCAAGACCGGAGTGAACATCGGTGCTGCCTTTCAACGGTGGAGACAAGCGAAAGTCCAGAAAGTCCAGAAAGTCCAGAAAGTGAGTCCATAGTGGTCCTGTTTTTACTGGACAGTTAAGAGTAACTTTATGTCTTTGTGATCTTCTCAGAGTATTCCTTGTTTTCTGGCTTTTTGTTGTTATTGCCTGTGAATCCATGTGATCTCAACGCTCTTCGTGAACAACCGGAGCGCGTCCCCGCGGTCTGGAGGCGTGGCTTCAGAGGGAAGTCTGAGGAAAAGGGGCAATTTTGAATTCAAAATATAGCCCGCTCGAACAGTTTTTCCAGGATCTCCCACCCTACCTTTAAGGTGTGTGTGTGTGTGTGTGTACTCGTTAACCAATCTAACAATGGACCTCGGCATCTGTACACATTCACCAACAGGGGACCTTCATACCAATAGAGGACATTTTTCATGTCTCCTGTCCGTCACGCTTTAAAGCATCCTATATGTCATGTCTCAGACCCTCTGGTGAATTTTTTTTTAAATTTTTGCCAAGGGGGGACCTGCATGTGTGTGAATGTTAAAGACCGTCCTCTGCAGTGCCCCTACTGACTGGAGCAGGGATTTCAATGCCTCATTCTTAACGCTCCTCCATTTTGAACATTGAACAAACCACTTACTGAAGAATTCCGTCTGCTGAAACATAGTTCATTGTCTTTTCAAACAAAATATGAAGGTTTAGCTTTTCAAATTCGACAGTGTACTGAAATAAAAGGTTGTATTACAGTAGTTTAACAAAAGGCTTTTGGGGTTTAATCTATCCTGACAAACTGTGTAATTCTTACATAATCTGATCAATGTTAATTTGAGATTGATTTCTCAATTCTTTTTTCTTTTTTTTTTAAATGAATCTTTAAGATGAATAATTGTTTGAAGACCTTCAAATTTCCAACCCAGGAAACTCCTGATATTCAGTTATAAGCCCTGGATTCCAATCAATTTTTAAAATTTACACACAAAATAATCTGCAAATATATTAATGTAATTTGCTCGTTTGTGCAAGTTCCCTCTTGGATAGCCTGGAGGGGCACTAAGTGTTGCTACCCATCCCTATTTGACATGGCATCACTGAATAGTGTAGTGAGTTTCTCTCCCTCTTCATTCTCTTTCTAATGGTATTTTGTCATCTGTTTCCATGCCAACAGAGATACAAATTGCATTAAAAAAAAATCAAAAGAAAAAGAGAGGGCAAGAGAGAGAGTGCGCCTTTGTTGAGCAAATCCTTAAAGACCAAGTGCCTGAGCTGAGACGAGTAAAGTGGTGATGAGGATGATGTGGAGAGAAAAGCTGATGCTTCATTTGAAAACCGTGCAGATGCAGAGAAGACTTTCCCCCTCTTTTTCCCCTCCTCCTCTCTTTCTTCTAAATCTCTTTATCCATCCTGTCCTCTGTCTCTCTGATGCAGCGGATGAGAAACCACATCCATTTCATCAAACCCGACCCCACATTGAAAAAAAACCTCCAGTGTTGCGTTAAGCGCCGCCTCGCCTCCCTCTGCCAGAACGCCACCAATGCGCCACTCGAGTATTGATGAATTGCCACCACCTGCCTCATTTTTCAACCACTGCCACCGCGTCATCAAACGCAGCGACACGAAACCCGTGCACTCCTCAGCGATAACAAGAACAATCGCTGAGCCCCAGGAATGAGAGATGGGAAGACAGAGAGAGAGAGGGCAAATGGGCAGGTGGGTAAGTGGATGAGGTCTGTGGAGAGGGCAGATGCAGAAAACAACAGTGCTTCATTTAGTTTGTGATAGGCAGGTAGGGGCACTGCCAAAAACAAAAAAACAAAACACTGTTTTGAGGAGCAAGAGTGGAGATTTATTTTCAATAAACAAACTTGAAACACGTTTTAAATGTATCAGCTCTAGCTGGATCTAATACTTTCTTAGTTTTAGAACAAAGTGAAGCTGGTTTTAAACATGGACTGAAGTCTGGACATTCTCTGCAACACAAATGTCTGCAGAATTAAATCAATCAAACTTTGTTTTATATATATATATATATATATATCATAATAATCAGCAAAACAGTGAAACACCAAATAATTTTTCATTCAGTCATTTATTGTCTAACTCTTTATCCTCCACATGAGGGTCATGGGGCTGCTGGAGCCAATTCCAGCTGACTTAGGAACAACCATTCAGTGTCACACTCACACCTTAATTAATTTATAGTGTCATATTAAGTTCTGTATATTTTTGGACTGTGGTAGAAAACCGGAGAACCCAGAGAAAACCCACGCACTCACAACAAGAACATGCAAATTCCACATATAAAAAGGCCCTCGGTTGGACCGGGTTGTGAACCTGGGTCTATTTGCTTTATGGTAACTGTGCTAGCCACAAGCCACCATGTGGCCCTGCAAAATGTTTCATTTAATTTTTAATAGATTTATTTTATTTACTGGTTTATTTGTTTATAATAAATCACATAATATAAATATTATATTTTTTTTCTGTCTAAAAATTTTAGACAAAAAAAGCTAATTTAACGGTAGTTAAAAAACCCCACACACATAAATAAATAAATAAATGGAATCGTGAAACAATAATATTGTCACTTCATCAGCCCACTTTCAACTCATTCTCTTGTTATGTGAGCGTTTCACAAGGAATCATGGCAGCAGACAGAAGGCAGGAGTTACGTTTACTTTAAGTCGAAAGAGAAAATAAAATAAAATAAAATGTAACACTTTAAGCTAACTGTGCCCAGGCCTTGGTCTTTATCAAAAGGTAACAAGAGTAATAGATATAATCAGAATAGCGTTGGAAAGTTCTGACAGTTATTTGCAATAACTGTTGTCTTGATCTTGAGATGGTGTCAGAGGTAAATCCAAGGCCAGAGATCTGGACAGTGATGGGATATCTAACCTGCAATGTCCGCCGCGATCCCAGGAAGCCTCGGCCTAATGTGGTCACACTCCTTCAGGCTGTCTTAGTGCATTACGCATAGTTGCCTACCTGCGAGGTTCCAGAGTAAACCTCGGTGGACACAATGGGGGAAAAAACACTGTTTGAGAGTGTGAGCCCTGAGATCCGAATGTCCCTGTGCCTTTCATCTCATAGATGTCATTAACAGAATACAGTATGCAATCACATGAAATTAAAAGTTACAATCATACAAAGAGGTGAACGAAATAAAATACAAAATAAAGAAAGGAAAAGAGAAATGTCTATCCCTCACACTCTTTACCCACCAACTCTGTGACGTAGCGATATTGTCTCTGACCTGAAACTCACTGATCGGTGTTGATGCAGCAAACAAAAATATTGAAAAGGTCAGGAGGTGACTCAAAGCTGTGGAAAGACACATTATGACAAGTTAATCAATAGAGTACCCACTTGTCTATTTTTATTTGCCGATCATCACGCTCTGACCTTTTCCCGTGACTCTTTTCCCTCCTGGTAGATGAAGTCAGGGCAAAGTGTTTGAGGATAGTTATAATGAAAGCAGCAGCATTTTTCACCACGCTTCTACCGACTCATTTTAAAGCACATTTCCAAATTGTGCATGAAGGAAAATGTAAATATGAACCATAGAGCCTGAGCTGGAATATTCCTCACGCCTGACTGAGATGGAAGACAGAGAGAAAATGAGATGACAGACACCGATTTTTCAAACACACTTTCAGGTTCCAGTTCCTGCTTGTGTTTAATGTACTGTGGACAAATCAGTCATGTTTTGTTACCACTCACTGCCTCCACTCGACCACATAGATCCAGAACATGGAGCAACGACATCATGCGAAAATAAAAACACAAATGTCTTGGTAAATCAGGGTTAGCTATTTTTTATGATTTAAATAATCCATTATTGAAACACAAGCCACTTACACATACAGTTGTTTTCATTTTATATGATTCTGCCACGAATCTTTTGGAAACAAAATTTCTAAAATCCATGGTGTTGTTTTCTTTCCCCCACTTTTTCCAGTGGGGTTTGTGCGGTCACAATTCCCACACGAGTCACACGGGAGTCTTCTTTTTCTAAATTTAGGGGGTCACCACTGTGGATCGTCTTTGGCTCACACAGGAGTGAACAGCCACTGGCGATAGGAATAAGTTCACTCGAGTATACCCACTGATTTTAGTGTGAAAGCTGCAGTCTGTCCATATCTGTTGCCATCCTTTTGACCACAAGCACAAACTTCCTTATGCCTCTGCTGTAATCCAGTAAATCAATTGGGTCAACCTTTTCCCTTAAGGCCTCTAAAGAC
Organism: Brachirus orientalis; assembly: GCA_016785285.1. NCBI lineage: Eukaryota > Metazoa > Chordata > Actinopteri > Pleuronectiformes > Soleidae > Brachirus > Brachirus orientalis. Next base: position 901,007 of record JAFBJR010000175.1, read on the forward strand.
GAATCAATTGAGGCCAATCCATTGTAATAAGGATGCGTTTGCCTCGAACGAGACACTGGAGAAGCTGCAAACATCGAAGCTCAGCAGACCTGGGTCGAGGGCTTCTGTTTTCATTGAGTGGTTGTTATTTGAAGTCCACTTGCTGCTTAGTAACTCCGTCGTCATTGCCAGCAAGATGCTTCAGTCAGCAGCAGTGCTCCAAATCATCAGAAGTGCAGGGATTAACACTCCCAGAAGACTTTGCGACTGACTGGAGGCTTTAGACGTTAATGAGAGTCCAACCTCATTTTTGTAGTATAGCATAAAACACACTTCGCCTTGACAAGTCCCTTGTTAAGTTCGAGTCATGTTGCCTTTTTCGCTCCAAACCCGACTCGATATTTGGTCTCTTTGGTCTATTGTGGTCTATTTGGGACTGACATACATGTACGTATACCGACACAGAGTGAGCTGAATCGTACGTGGTGGTTGTTAACCTACATGTGATTATACCAAACAAACATTACCATGAGGAATCCATGAGGAATCAACTATTAGCCCCGTTAGCACACATATACGCGTACAGAAGTATAATTTCTTATTTTATGCTGTTGATATATGCTGACATACTTACTAATGTTTCCCTTATTTTTACCATCACTTTTCAATTGTGCAGTGCCCGTTCAATAATTACAGATATCTTGCATTATTTATTGGAAATTGTAAAGAATTATTAGTATTGTTATTACAATATATACATATGGAATTGCAGTTGCTGCCCAATTGTGCTTTTAAAAACACACTCTTTTAAAAAATTTAACAATTCACACTCACAAGAGGATAGAGATTGTTCGGACACAACATCATTTTTTAAAAACACAACAAAACGCAAAAAAAGATGGGATAAAATGAAAAAAAAAGCATTATTTTACAAGTCTGGAATATTTATGAAGAGTAAGATAATTGTTTAGTAAATTTTCTTATGGCCCAAGGGGAAATAATGTTTGCGAGTCTTTAGGTGTAGTCTTTGATTGACCTGTAGCGCCTCCCTGAGCACATCAGGTCAAACAAGTGCTGGATGGGATAGGTCTTTGATGTTTTCTGGTAATTTGGAGGAGATTGCCAGCTCCTGCTGCGTAAGAAGATCCAGCTTCATCATGCACACATTGGTACCCTGAATGCCCATTTATACTCTGCAAAGGAAGGAGAGAAGGAGCACAGCACAGGAGAGCTTACGATGATGGACGGAACAGTGTAATACTACCAGAAATGTAGCAGTACAGAGTTAATAGTCCAGTCAGTCAGGAAAACGACGATGAAGAGTTTATACAGGTATTTAAAAATGTCTGAACATTTTGAAGAGTGTCTCTGCGAGATGGTGCGGAAGCAAGCTGTCAAAAACGGACACATGGAAATATTAAAAATGCCGCTCATTATCAATTTTTATCATCAGTGAAACCAACGAGTAATGTTAATGGGACGGATTCATTCAGTGGACTTACATTCCCCAACCACAAAATCTGCTTGCTTTTCTGTCTACTTTCCATTGAGCACAATCAAGTAACCTCTTCAATATTTGTTTGTTGATGCCTACAAATTGAGGGCAGTGCCCTCTAAAAGTTGTTGGGTTCATTTCTCTCTTTCTGGCTCTTTTAATAGAGTGGAATAAAATGACAGCCCTTTATTGACCCATATAGGTGAATTTTATTTATTTATTGTCTTTTGGCTGCTCCCTCTTCCAGGGGTAACAACAGCAGATTATTTTTATGCCGGATGCCCTTCCTGACACAACCCTCCCATTTATTCTAACAAAACATCCTACCCATTGAGACGTCCTACTGAGGCTTAGCGCGCATGCGCACAAATAAAAAACGTCATTTTTAAGGTTTAGATAACATGCCCATATTTTTATCCTTCTCTCAACCCAAGTGTTTTGGAAAAGCTACCTGCTTAAATCTATGTGGAAGTTCATCAAGCTGATGTGGTTGTTTTCGTCATCCGATCATTCTACCTGCATGGTTTTGAACACCATCAATTCACGACCTTAGAAAAAGGCGCTATATTATTTTTGATGAGGTAGCACAGATCGACAGATATGTCTATAAATTTAGCCTTCGGTAGGGAATTTCGACAGGAGAACAAGAGGTTGCCCCCTTGTAACTTGGGTCAATCTAGAGTGACCAGTTAACTGAGCAATGGGGATATGGTGCCTTGCTCAGGAGTACCCCACCCTTGACTTGTTGGGGACTCAAACCGGCAATCCTTCAGTCACGAGCCAAGTTCTCCTGCTACTTGGCTATGGACTGCCCATTTACCAACATCGGTAAATAAATTTAAAAAATAGGCTTTCCATCGGGGGTTTTCGTACACAAAGTATCTGTGATATGCAGAAATAATGGCAACATGTAAGACTGTCCGGTCTGTATTGACCCTTCAGTCTCCTCTTTGTGCAAACTAGCCTCATTAAACCAATCATCCTACAAGATCGTTGATCATTTAGTCAAGAATCAGAAAAAACAAACGTTGATTCACCATCCACAGGAAAACGTAGATCCTCACAGTATAAAACAAGGCTTAAAGGTGAAGTTGTCAGACTGATGTGAGGTTCATCCAAATTCATTTTCTTCACTGTTGTATTGAGTAAACTCTACAGACCTGAGGGAGTTGTTAACAAGTCTGGAGGTTTTATTGTTGCTGCACCTCTGCTCTGCATTTAGTTTACTTGTGAAAATCTTTCGCCCTCCCTCTCTCCTCCTCAAACTGCTCTTCTATTCTAGTGAACACTTTTCTAAATATTCAGACATCTTTCATTACGATGGCTTCAGGCGCCTTCAAAGCTCCTGTTCACCCTGTTTTCTTCTTTTTTCCCCCCCTGTAAGAAAAGTAATCATCTTCTGCTTTAGTCTCTCCACAGAGAGCAGACTCTTTCTCATCTCTGCTGTCCGGAGATCTGAAGGAAGAAAAACCTACAAAGATGAACTTTTGTCTGTTTGTTTGTGCGATTGTCGGCCGGCGCTGATGAATATTAATGAGATCACTTAGAGCATTAGCTCAACGCCTCGCAGTGCACAAAGACAAAATCACTCACTGACTAAAGACCCGTACGCCTGTCTGTCTGCTCTTCTGTCCACTGAGACGTCTATTTGTCCGCCTGTCTTCTAGCTCCTGACATGTCTGCCCCCCCCCCCGTCTGTCACCTTCAACGTCTGTCTGTGTTATCCAGTGATTTCTGTCTGTTTTTTTTTTTTCCAAACCACTGACAATTTTGATTGTCTGTTCTTCTTCTAGGAGAACAATTTCTGTCCATCCATCCATCCATTTGTCTGCCTGGTTCTCCAACCATGAAGATTTCTGTCTTTCCTCTAAGCCACAATATTATTGTTTGTTTGACTCTCTGTCTGTCCATCCTCTTCTTCTTCTTCTTCTGTTGTGGTTTATTGACAGTTGGTGACCAGCTTATAGGTGCATTACTGCCACCTCCTGGACTGGAGTGTGGACAGATTTGGCAGGAAAAAAGGTGTTTGTATAGTATAGTATATCATATTCTCAAACCAGTAATTCTACAGCATTACATTAAATGTTTCTGTATGTCCTCCGATCTCTTTCATGGCACTTTTCCACCATACAGTTCCAGCATGGCTCGACTCTACTCGGTTTGGTATCAGGCATTATTATTGTACCTCGTCGGCATGGGCAGAGTTGCCATAACATGGTTGCACAAAACTGCTGTGACGTAGTTTCATACGCAACACAAATGCACAAACTAGTGACGGTCAAAGCAGTTCTCTTCTTTGTACTGAATCATTAGAATCAGTTGATTAGAAAGATTTGTTCAGTCACCGAACTGAACCGAAATACGGCTGAACGGCTTGTGATTGGGCTCACGATCTCCATCTTTCACCAGCGCTGTCGCTAAATACACCAGACTCCTCTGTTAAATATTGAGATTTTAGAAATGTCCTTGATAATGTTGGAGATTAACGCATGTTTTCAGGATTTTTTCGGCATGGGCAGAGTTGCCATAACATGGTTGCACAAAACTGCTGTGACGTAGTTTTATACGCAACACAAATGCACAAACTAGTGACAGTCAAAGCAGTTATCTTCTTTGTACTGAATCATTAGAATCAGTTGATTAGAAAGATTTGTTCAGTCACCGAACTGAACCGAAATACGGCTGAACGGCTTGTGATTGGGCTCACGATCTCCATCTTTCACCAGCGCTGTCGCTAAATACACCAGACTCCTCTGTTAAATATTGAGATTTTAGAAATGTCCTTGATAATGTTGGAGATTAACGCATGTTTTCAGGATTTTTAAGTCTTTTTAGCTGATTTACAGTTTGGCATTGCTCAGTTTGATTCTCGTGTCGGACGTCGCGCTCATGACTCTTCCAGTAACGACACTCTCCGGCCAATCAGTGGCCGAGACGTCACATTTTAGTATCGGCTCAGCTCGTTGGAACCTCGACAGAGCAGGTACTAACAAGGTACTAGGTACCAGATAGTAGACTCAAGCCGTGCCGTGTTGAGCCGGGCTGGAACTGTATAGTGGAAAAGTGCTTTTTGTCACCAATATTTTTTTGAGGCACTGAGATTTCTGTCTGGTTCTCTGTGCACTAACAGCTTCACCAGATAGAAACACTCTGACATTTTAATGCACACACCTTCTCGTTGTATTAATCACACACACACACTCGTACGGTTACGCTCGCAAACACTCGTCATAAAAACCCAGAGGTAATAATGGATGCAGCCCCTGAAATAATCATACGCTGATCTGAAGCATCAGCCTCTCGTGTCAGTGCTGACGTCTCATCAGCAGCTCCACTGTTGTTAACCCTGTCTGTCCATTTTTTCCCTGAGATATGCTGTGTCTGATATTGAAACCAGCAGCTCCTACACACACGCGTGTCATTACTCATGGTGAAGAACCCCTGGCCTCTGGGCTCCTCCGCTGCAGCCCACCGTGAAGCCTGATCAGCCGGGTCATTCATAAGCCACGTTACTGTGGAGGAGATCATCGTGAGCGGTGGCAGCTTGCGTTGCCCCGGAGTTTCCTGAAGATACCACATCCACTCCCATGCGTCACGGCCACGTCGGCTCATTTGCATCAGAATAACGCGCTGCAGGCGAGGCAACAGCGTGATTTGTCGGTGAGATGAGTCGTGAATCAGTGATGTTGATATTTGGCTTCAAACTCAAATGTCACACAAGTGTGTTGTTTACGCTCCTCTTTACATGCAAACGTATGCCGGTGTTTATAAATTCATGACTGGCATGTTGGTATTATGCTACAAGCTGCAATGAGGTCCTTCTTGCCGCTTTTTTGGTCTGTCTTTAGTCTCCAATTTTCTATCTATCTATCTATCTATCTATCTATCTATCTATCTATCTATCTATCTATCTATCTATCTATCTATCTATCTACAGTTGAGGACAAAACTTTAGCCCCCCTATGAAAATGTCATAGTTTTAAAGGTATTTCTTAATTTCATTCATACTGGAAGCATGTCCTTTGGTCAGATGAGACCAAACTAGAGCTCTTTGTCCAGAGACATTGTTTATGTTTGGAGAAAGAAGGGAGAGGATTATAACCCAAAGAACAGCGTCCCCACAGTGAAACACGGTGGTGTGAGTATTATGCTGTGGGGATGCTTCAGTGAGTCTGGAACTGGGAATCTCAT